>JAPHAW010000014.1:8417500-8745774 GCA_028749045.1 Cupressus sempervirens | reverse complement strand
TTAGACGGGTAAGGAAAATTTCTTCTATGAACAACCTGCAATTTAGATATGGTCAAAACCTTTTTGGGCCTTTGGTCTCCATTCTGTGTACGTTTGTCGAGACTCACTTCGTTAAAGCGAATAGATCCTAATTTTAAATTCGTATAAAATTTGTATTCCTTCATTTGTTCTTTTCTTAGGGCGTCAAATATGCCCCTTATTTTTTCCAACTTAATCTACTTATGAGATGAGTTGTCATTATGGTGTAAGGGAGGTTTGATTATTATGGGTCCCAACTAAATAATGCATGGAAGGATTCATAATTTTTTGGCTAGGGGCTAGAGTTATATCTTAAAGGTTGAACTAATAACTAGCAATTGTGTGGTGGGTGGAAAAATGTACTTGTTGGGGGAAAGGAGGGGATTCTCATGTTGGTGGATCCCAAGGTTACCCACGGTGCTACTAGACTAGAAATCTCCTTTCCAGATAGTGTTGTAGAAAGTGTCACTGCCTTCTTGAAACATTGTGTGGTGGGTAGGTTCATTGCCTTCGAAACTACAATTGAGATGGCCCAGAAGTGGGTGGCACAGAAGTGGTCCTTCAAAGGTAGTGTGAACGTCTCGGCTATGCCCAGCGATCTTTTTTGCTTTCACTTCACAGTTGTTGAGGACCTGGTCTTCATCCTTTATGGGACCTAGTACTATGGCAAACATTGTTTAGCCTTAGCTAAATGGCACCCTAATTTTGATGCTAGCCAAGAGCTCCAAAGCCTGGCCCCAATGTGGGTACATCTGCTAGGCTTACCACTAGAATTATGGGATGAAAAGATTTTGAGATGGATAGGAAATACATTTGGTCATTTTGTTACTGTGGACTAGATAGCCCTGCAAAAGTCTAGATTAGTTTTTGCTAGATTCTATGTAAATGTTATCATTAATAGGACACTCCTGACCACAGTCACATTGTCCACTAAGTGGGGGGGAAAAGTCCATACTATTGAGTATGCGAAGGCTAACCTCTACTGCCAAAAATGTGGTCATTTTGATCATGTGATGACGGATTGCAATGACCTATTATAGAAGGATAAGCAAATGGTAGACTCACCAAGTATCGTGAAGCCTAATGTTGTGCTATGGGAATCTTCAGTCACTCCTATGAGAGTAGAAGTTGCGAAGGAGGCTAACCCAGAAGGCCAAATCACAGAGATAAGAGACGAGAAAGATAAGGAGGCGAAAGCTGACCATTTGGATGTGTTGCCAAGTGAAGTAGGGAAAATTGGGACTAACGTGGAGGAATATCCTTTTAGGAAGGAGATTGATGACCTCTTGAAATCCCCAACTACGGGAGGGGAAATTACAAACAAGACCTTGGAAGAAGGTGAGATTGGGACCCCCCGATGAGATCTAGTGGTTGAAGAAATTACAAAAAATATTGTAACTGAGTGCCAAGTGAACTCGGTCAGGACTCCCATGGGGTCCCTGATCATTTTAGCTCAGAAACAGACCACGGTGTTGGTAACACTTGTCAAGAACTCCTTACTGCTAAAGGAGGTTATAGGAGTTTCCCACAATGGAGAAACTAGAAATATTGCTAATAGCCCCCATTGGGGGAATGTACTCCGAAAAGGCCCAAATTGGTGACTCTAGAGGAAGTCACTACCAAAGTTACGAGAAGCATTCAGGTGGCTATGGGTATGATGGCTCTCTCGACCCCTTCCTCTCCTTAAACAAGCATTATGGGAGATTGGGAATTCCCTAAAAAGAAGACTAGGGGTGGAAAGAAAGTGGATGTAGGGGTAAAAATATTGTGGGACGTCCTAACAGTAGAGCAACACGAACAACGCAAGCAACAAGGGAGGTGGCCAGTGGAAGACAACTTACACTAGAGATGATCAAGAAAGGTAAGAAATGAAATTCCTTTCTTGGAATATTAGGGGGTCTAATAACTCCCAGAAATAGTATGCTCTTAGGCAATGTATTCTAGTTGAAAAGATAGATTGTATTCTGATTCTGAAAACTAAGATGACTAACCAAAAAATTTCTAAGTTGGTTGATAAATTATGGCATGGGATTGCCTTCTATTACTTAGAAGCGAAAGGGGCCTCAGGAGGTATAGCAACTATGCAGAATCTTAATGTCTTGACTGGCAGGGAGGTCCATAAAGAAAACAACTTCATGATTACAGAGTTTGGCAATGGCAAAATATTGTGAAACTTGGTTAACATTTATGCCCTAAATGCTAGGGTTGGAAGAAATGAAGCTCGAGGGAGGGTAGGATGAATATTAGGTACTATGAAGGATAAAAATATTATGTGCATGGGAGACTTTAACACCCCCCTGTACCTTTCAGAAAAGTTGGGGGAGAACAATAACTTCTCGGAAAGCATGCAAGATCTATTAGATTTTATGAATGCCTATGATCTCATGGATGTCGAACTGCAAGGTAACCCCTTCACTTGGACCAATAATAGGAAGGGAAGGATTTGATCCAAGTGAGATTGGATAGACTCCTAGTTTTGAGGGACTAGCCACACCTCATCCCCTCCTCTCTTGTTAACCTTTCAAGAACCATCTTTGACCACTCCCCAATTAGGTTCAATTGGGAGAATGGTATGGTGAGTGGGCCTAAACCTTTCAAATATGAAATTATATGGAAATCTCACTCGGACTTTAGAAATAAGGTGGAAGAATGTGGAACATCAGGGTGGATGGGACTACAATGTTTAGGCTTACCCAGAAACTGGATAATGTTAGGAGGAATGTTAAGGAATGGGCAAAGAGATCTTTTAGGGATGTGTTAAAAATCAAAAGAGATATTGTTAAGAGGCTATAAGCAGCTATGGTAGTTGGGGATGATACAGAAGCTACCACCCAAGAGGAGGAGCATAGCAGGGGGAGGTGGAAGGAAACTATTAACAATTAGATCTTCTAGAAGCAAAGATCATGTTTTTCTTGGCTTTTTGAAAGTGACAGGAATACCTTTTTCTTCCACAAATTGACTTTAAAACACCAAAAAAAGAAACACCATTACCTCCCTTGAAGAGGAAGGAGGAAAGCCCTGGAAGGAGTAGGAGGATATGGAAAAACATGTAGTTGAGTTCTTCATGGATGCCTACCAAAGGGAGGACAGGAGGAACAATGATATAATTAGGAGAAGTATGCTCAATACCATCCCAACTATGTTGGGAAATGAGGATAATGATAAGCTAAGGGAGAAAGTCTTGGATGAAGAGGTGAAGAAAGATGTGTTTTCTATGAAGGTCTTTAAGGCTCTAATACCCTAATGGCTTCCTATCAGCCTTCTTTTAGCATTTCTGGGAAGTCATTAAAAATGAGCTGGTTTGGGCCACTAGGGACATGATTAGAACTAGGAAAATGATAAGAAGGATCAATAAAACATTTATTGTTCTCGTGCCTAAGATCCAAACACCTAGAAACATAAGGAATTTTAGACCAATCAACCTTTGCAATACCATTTATAAAGTTTTCTCCAAGGTGTTGATCAATAGGATTAAACCCTTCTTGAAAATGGTTATTAGGGGCCCCATAAGGGATTTGTCCTGGGTCAAAAAATCTTGGATGTTGCCATTACCACCCATGAAATCATTCACTCCATGGAAAAAAGTAGATGACCAGGAATGACCCTCAAATTAGATATTTCAAAGGCCTATGACAGAGTAAATTGGACCTTCCTTTATGATGTTTTGGAATAGGTGGGGTTCAAAAAGGACATTGTGAATGTCATAAGAAATATGGTGGAAATTGCACAATTTGAGGTGTTTCTCAATGGGACCCCCTGTAATAACTTTCAAGCTAGCAGAGGCTTGAGATAAGGTGACCCTCTATCCCCTTAACTTTGCATTATGGTGGCAGAAGTGTTGTGAAGGTCAATTTGTAGGTTGGTAGTGTTGGGAAACATAAAAGGTATCTAACCTGCTACTACACTACCTCCTAAGGTTATACAACAATTCATGGACAACACTTTCCTATTTGGAAAATCCTCTATCCAGGAGGCTAGAGCTTGGAGGAATCTACTCACTAACTATGAGGATTGTTTAGGTCAACAAATTAACCTGGTTAAAAATAAGGTTTTTTTAACACTCTTGAAGTCTTGTAGGTTAATATTAAAAATATCCTGGGATGTCACTCTACTATCCTCCTAGACACCTACTTGGGTCTCCTCTTGATGATCAAGGATGTTTCCACCACTTTCTGGAACATTGTTCTAGAAAGGATGCATAAGAAGCTAGCTAGGTGGAAGGTAAAATACTGAGCAATGTAGGGAAACTCCAACTACTGGTGGCGGCTCTGTAGGGTATACCTATCTACTTTCTTTCCATTTTCAAGATTAATCAGAGTATGGCTGAAAAACTTGAAAAAATGCAAAGGAACTTCCTATGGTCTAGTGCGGAGGAGAGAAACAAGTTGAACCTTGTTAACTAGGAGACTGTTTGTAAACCCAAAGAGAAGGGGGGTTAGGAATAAGAAGAATTGTTGATCTAAATAAAGCTCTACTCACCAAAATAGGGTGGAGATTGTTAAAAACAAGACCAAGTGGAGGAGAATCATGAGGGCTAAATGCCTAGCCAACACCCATTTCAGGTATAATCTCCTCAATAATGACCTCCCTAGTGTTGGAAATATGATTGAAAAGATCATTGATGAAAAATGAAGAAGATTGATTACAAAGAAGGAAGATGGTTGATAAAGATGTTTTCAATCATTGTTTTGTCACTGATGATATCAAACCTACTATTTGCTGAAATGATAATTGCTTATAAGATCCAAGTACTATCACTTAGTTGATTGATGAAGAGGATTTAATCAACTAGATGTAACAAAAGCACCTAAGGGAAAGGTTGAGTTATGGTTTTGTAATGAAGTGCAAGGATCAATTAAGACAATGGTAAAATGATGTATTGATAATATACTTGAAGATACAGAGGTTGGCCACACTTAGAAACACTGGACGAATAAGTTGTAACAAGGTTGTCTGCAAAGCTTAACTAAGTTCATTAGTGAGTGCCGAGCAAGCTAGTTCGAGCAGAGCGGATTTTCAATTAGTGCCGAGCAAATGCAAAATCCAGTGTGTGTCGAGTGATATAGAAAGAGCCAAGCATGTTTAGAAGCTGAGCAAACTTTAGGTGCCAAGCATCAGAAAAACTTAGTGGATGTCAAGTGAATCCACAGTAGGTGTTGAGAATCAGTAAAACGTATTGGTGCCCAGTAACACAGAATGTGTCGAGCACCAGAATTTCAATAGTGCCAAGCTGCTGCATTATTTGAAAAGTCAAAGATTCACTAGATCTAAGCCGACAAATTTTGTTACCTTGAATTTTGTGAACCAGATGGAGGATAAGGATGATGAGCTGGAGGCATAGAATTTTAGGTAAACTATTTTTAGCCAATTTCAAGAGGATTCTTCATGATGTTTCTAGAAGGAACAATATATGGGTTAGATTCAATAAATCCTACCTAACCCATTCAAATTGAAATTAAAGGAGGGAAGAATCGAGTGGGAAAAGCAATTCCAGACTCCTATTTAAGGAGTCACAGGCCAAGGAGCAAGAGAGCTGGGGTGCCATAATGTGAAGTTGCTGAAGGATATCAAGAAGAAGGTGAAGGAAGAATAGAGCACAGAGACTCTGCTTTGATAAGTGGTTATATAAGAGATTGCACTGGTTATATAGGAGATTGCACTGGTATATTGAGCAAGAAGTCCTCTAACCAGGCCCACTTCTAATTGGGTGGTTAAATCCTTTAACCAAGTCACATTTAACAGCGTGTTGTAGCCTTTAACAAGGTAGGCCTTTTATAGGGCATCACTTTAGAAGAGTGAGAATTCAGCAGCATGTTATTGGTGGTTTTTCCCAAATTGGGTTTCCACGTAAATCACTGTGTTATGTGTTGATCTTTTATATGTTATACTTGTATGCTGATTTACAATAACTTGCTAAGTAGAAAAGGTTTAAGTTTGGATGCATGAACAGTTTAATAGGCTCACTTTACTTGATGAAAAAGTTTTAATTAGACATTTGGACCTTGAATAACTAATTCACCCCCCCTCTCAATTATTATAAAGCATTTCTAACACCCAGTAGCTCTAAGGTTTGGTAAACATCCTTAAGAATAGGTCTCTTCTAAGGAAAGGGGTGAGATGATTGGTGGGAAATGACAAAAGAATAAGATTCAAGGAGGACAATTGGCTGGGGGGAAACCACTAATCTACAACAAGTTCAATGACCTTCAGGAACTTTTGAAAAGAATGGTGGGAGAGAAGATGGTTGACTATATTGATGTACAAAGGAAATGGAAACACCTATCCACTGCTAATATTCCTAACAGAGAGGACCCCCTGGTTAAAGAATTCGAGGAATTGATAAGCTATCATAAACTCCCCTTGTATGCTCAACCTAATAAGGAGTTTGGGATAGGAGGACTAATGGTTAGTTCTCGGGTAATTTTTCCTACCACCTTATACTTGAAAAGGATCTAACCCGCATCAGTTGGACAAAGATCTGGAATAGTCACTTGCTACCAAAAGCCAATTTCTTCACAGTCAGGTGATCATTGTAATACAAGGAATCTCAACCAACAAATCAGAGTTGCAAATCAGAGATTAGCCACTGGTTCATCTTAATAGGTGCATCAGTCAAATCCTTTAACAAGGTAGGCTTAACAATCTTTTGCTAAATCTCCTAAATGAGTGCATACTTCATTGTATGTTTCTAGAACCTTTAACAAGGTGGACCTCACAATCCTTATTACTCCTAACAAGGCAGATCACTAGAAGTGGTCAATTATAAGCCTTAACAGGTTAACTTTATACTGTAGTACTAAAGCTTGAGGGTATCATTCCCACCTCAGTTTTACTTTCTAGTTGGAAGGTTTATGGGTCACCATATCTTGTATCAAAATGTTATGAATGTTTTATTGATTTGAGTCTTCATGCATGCAATTAGATCATAATATTATATGAAAGATTAATTAGTGAAGTAAGATAAAGTTTTATAGGTTTGTGATTCACCCATCCCCTCTTAGTAACCTAGCTTACCTTATATTTTCAATAGTTATCTTTGCAAGGAGAAAGAGGAAACCATACAACATCTTTTTCTTGAATGTCTCCATACTTTAAGGGTATGGTCCTATATTTGGAACAAATTCCTGTTGTAATGGGTCATGAACAGAGGAATGGAACACTTCGTGGAGAACTAGAACTGTCCCTTCTACCACCCCTGACTTAGAATCCTTTGGAATATCCTCCCCCATATGTCTACTAGGGTGTGTGGAAGGAGATGAATAATAGGGCCTTTAGGGATGAAGAAAGTGGTGAGGAGGTAGTGAGAGAGATATTGAGGAAGCTGGATACAGAGAATGTTATGGTGACCAAGTACAAAGTCTCATAGTTACCCCCAAGCATGAAGAATGGGGAGATTACTAGAAATTGGAACATTCTCCCCAATTTCCAACACTTTGACAACTCAAAACTTTTAGCAAGAAGAAGTACCCAGTGGATCCCTCCAACAATATCTATTGTCAAGCTCAATTTTGAGGGGGAAGTGAGAAAGGGTTTGGCAGCCGTTGGAGGTGTGTTGCAGAACACTAGGGGAGAAGTGTTGTTAACCTACTCAGGGAATCCAGGATAGGGATCTAATAATGTGGTGGAGGCCATTGCCTTACTTTGGGGCCTTAAATTTGTCATGGAGATGAAGGTTACGAAATTAACCAAGATGGTGATTCTAAACTCACCATGGACTCTATCCAAGGGCATGCTCAATTGCGTTGGGTGTTACATGGCATAATGGGGGACATTTGGCAATTCCTAATAGCCCTTGATCAATATGGGTTATAGCATACTTTCGGGGAAGGCAATGTGGTGAAAGATGCTATGACAGGCTTGGGATTTGAATTGGATAGCATAAAAAGTTGTACAAGTACTGAAATGGTACCAAATTACATAAATTCCCTCATAAGTAGGGAAAGGACCCCTCTAAACTGTGTTTGATGATTACCCAAATTCAGAAAACTTTCTTTTTGGTGGCTTTCCTAATAAAATGATAGTTATGATCATCTTAAATATTACAAGACCTTTAGAAAGAATCAATAATGTGGATTGTATCACATAAAGGCATAGAAAAAGGAGGGAAATTAATAACCCTGACTTTAAAAAAGAGCCATCATTTTTTTGCGGTATGGGATGATTATAGAAAATGTCATCACTATTATGATTGTCAGATCATTAAGGTATGATTGGATCATTTACATTCTTTGTAATGATGTTTCAAGATGACCTGAATAGTTTGGAATTTTATCTCTATGAAGAGTAAGGTAGAATCCATTTTGACTGTCGGACATACCATTTTTAGCCCTACTTCTACAATTTCTTCGGTGGTGTCTTTCTTGCAAATGAAAATTATTGAGCTCGTGGAAAGTGATATCATTGAGGAGCAAGTTCTTATGGGTGGGGACCTTATAGGCTAGAGCCCACGAAGATGGAGGATTTCTCTAAAAGGAAAGCAACCTAGATAATTTTGAAGGGGGGTTTGTCCCATACATGTAGGCCATAGCTAGCTACAATGAGAATTGTTCTCAACAATTTTTCAGTAGCTGAAAGGATAGAAGGGTCACTATCAATGGTATCACCTTCCAGGTGAACGAGGAGACCATAGCTATGGTGAAAGACCTTGAGATAATTGGCATGAAGTGGCAGAAGATCACAAAAGTGATAGATGAAGCTAGTCTATCTAGGTTTTTCAAAGGTGATGAAGCCCTGGACAAGTATTGTGGGGGTTTTTAGAGGGATAAGCTACCAGAGCCGTGGGATGACGTGTGCCTAGATGATGTATGCCTAGTCGTAATGAAGTATCTTATCCTAGAAGGTAGTTGCTTGATAAATTTTGTAATAGGGAGTTAGTATGCATTCCCTTTTTTTGGATGCATGCCCTAGAAGAGATGGTTATGGATGTCAAGGAGAAAAAGAAGAAATGGGGAAATTTTTCCATTTTGTACCAAGGACTCATGTTCCATTTATTTCAGTTCCACCTAGCCCTTTTCCCTCCCAGAGTCATAGTCATTGATAATTTCCTCCCCACTGGTGCCCCCCTTCATCTTGAGTTTGCGGGTGGTAGCTATGCCCCTACTCCAAAACCATCACCATGCCAAACCGCGGTCAAGAGTAAGAAAAATAAAACCCTAGTTTTGGAGCCGATTGCCAATATAAAAGTTAAAATTGAAAAGAGGGTGGAAGTGGATATTAGGGACTCAGATGATGAGTGTTGTGGGAACAAAAGAAGATTGGGTAGGTTTGCTAATACCAAGGGTAGATTTAAACAAATGGCCAGATGCTCTTAAGAGGAGGAGGAAGTTTCAAAGGAGAGTGTTAAAACGTTGGGGGATGATAAGGAGAAGTTGAAGGAGGATACTGATAATAAAGAGGAGGAGAAATGGGATGACACTATGGATGGTACATGGGATTTTGAGGTGGAAAACCCTACCAAGGACCCTTCCCAAGACCCCACCCATATTTTTGCCACTTTCACCCTATTATTTGTTGCTAACTACATAGACACAAAGGCTGACAAAGCCTCCTCTAATACTATTTATTCTTGTGTTTGGCCTAAGGGTCTGGAAATCTTAAGGGCTCCCACTAACAATCTAGATGTGTAGGATAAGCCAAAGTATGCTAGGAATTGCAGCAAAGAACTAAAGATTGGTACATCGAAGGAGGTGGTTGTTACTCCAAAGACATCTAGGAACTGAAGGACTAGTGCCAAGTGTTGGAGGAAGGGTTCACCCTCTTCTCCAAATTTTCCCTGAAGGTGACACATACATTGGTGACCACCCTCCAACTGCTAGCTTACAAGAAGGGAAGAGGAAGGCATGAACAAAGATGATCCAAAACTATTATACAATTTCCTTATGGAGGACTGGGCTAAGGGTTTGCTGGCTAGGAAAGGCAAGAAGAAAGATGCCAGTTAATGGTCTTTCCAGTGCTTGGTGTTTTTGGTTATCTACTAGTAATTTTTTCCTGTCTAGTTTAGATGAATTTGTTTTTTCAGTGGAACTTGGGTTTTGGCTATGGGTGGTACGATGCATTGAGCCCCAACATGCCTTTTGCTAATCTATTAAACATTGTTATTTTTAAGAACATGAACTCTAGTACCTTTATTTTACTATTTTTTTTGATGTAAAGCATTAAGAGATCTATTTAGTTTTCTGTTGGTTTCTTGTCGATAGTTACTCCATTCTTGTTTTGGGTCAACCCCCTAGTTTTGGTTGCCTTTATATCAAAAACTAGCAATTGTACTTTAGTGTACAATGTGTACACTGAAGAAGTGTAGATGGTCAATTTCTTTTTAAAATGGTCTATTTTTTCATACAATTATGTACTTATGAGGTCAATTGATGGACCATTTAGAAATTTATGTTGTTTATAGAAAAAGGTCTCTATAATGAAGTGATGTATGTAGAGGATCCAAAATGATTGAAATAAAATCTCTACATCTAGCAAATAATCAAACTATATTTCCAACAAGCTCATGTTGTTTTTGTAATAGCAAGGGGGCAGGTTGGTGGGGGGGGGGGGGGGGGCGGGGGAGGTGTAATGCCCCACTTGAAGATCCTTGGAACAAGGATAAATAAAAGCCAAGATATTTTTATTTATTTTTACAATAATGAATGCACACAAAAATCAACATACTAGGATCACAATGATCACAATGGAAGACTTAACCACAATCCCAACAACCAATGAATCTACAAACACCATTACCAAACTAACAGTCTCAAACAGAAGACAAAATCCAAGGATGGCAACAAAACCTAAAAATCTCTGATTTATCAAAGCCTAGAAATTCAAGTAAACCTAAAGGGTACTCAAATTGCCAAAATGTGTTTCCCAAATAATAACAAAGATGCCCCCATTTTCCATACGAGAAAACACAATAGGTAGTTTTGCATGAGGAACTACAACATGCCATGCAAGAAACTACCCTTTCATGCGAAGAACTGCTTGG
Source organism: Cupressus sempervirens (assembly GCA_028749045.1). Lineage (NCBI taxonomy): Eukaryota > Viridiplantae > Streptophyta > Pinopsida > Cupressales > Cupressaceae > Cupressus > Cupressus sempervirens. The sequence continues at coordinate 8,734,781 of JAPHAW010000014.1, read as the reverse complement.
CCCAGTAGCCAAAACCACAATATTGATTCCGAGGTTCATGCAAAGATGTACCAGGAAGCATGAAAGAAAATGCAAGCTTGGGTGAGAGGAAATGCCAAGTCTCACACTAGAGGGATACAATCCCACATAGGAGAGAGTACAATCTTGTACAAGGATTCACAAGAACAAGCAAAGTAAACACAAGATGAGAAGATAGGAAAAATAATTCCTCCACATTAGGGAGTACTAGATCCATAAGTTGAGGCTTAGACACTCAAACACAATATCTGCATCTAACCATCTAAAATATATCAGTAAAGGAGAAGTGTTGAAAGCAACATCACAATGAACAAACATAACAAAACTCATGCGTGGTTCCTCCCAACCATAATAGCATCATGAGACCTCAAAAGTCCTAGTCATCCCCAATGTGTAACATCCCAAATTGCTAGCTAGATAGTCAAAGTTTTCTTATGAGGGTGTCACTACTAAAGCATAATAACGTCATAAGAATAAGGAAATCTAACACACTAACAAGTAAAGTAATAGATATTCCAACTAATCAAAACACATCATCTAAACATATGCTAAACATCATCCAAACATGATATCCAAGCATTCCAATGAAAGCATAAATCACAAGGAAACATACTCCAGATAAACCAAAATACCAAGTGAACTTCAAGAATTAGTCACACTAGAGAAATAGACCATCTTTGTACACTGACCTCAAGTAGTGGTATAGGTAGCTATGAATCCCAACCATGTAAAACCCGTAGGTCCATTACCATCATGTTGATGGAGATACTGATACAACCACAAACACACATAAAACAACCATCCATGGCTAACACTTATGCCAGATAGTAATGATACTGAAAACAAGATCATGAGACAATGCAAGTACAATAGGTCACTGGTTAGACCCTCTATGGATAACTATGCAAGAATTCTAGTGGAGTGCCATTACTTTCCATTAGGTAGTAGAAGTACTTTAAGCCTTCAATCAACTACCTTAGGAGGCTAGACATAGAAAGTATCTTCGATCAACTCCCACAAGAGACTAGATACTATGCCTTTGATCAATTCCCTCAGGAGGCTAGAGACAAACACCTTTGATCAACTCCCTTAGGAGGCCAGGTGTTCAAAATCTTATCCTTTCATTAAGTTTTAGTACCCATTTATTAATTTAGTTATCACTTGTTAGAACCTCTTCATGTTACCTTATTGATCATTTCTAGGCCATGGTACATGAGAGAAGCCACTCCACACATCTACCCTACATACCCATGATCATCACACGATGAGTGCCCAAAGGTAATGCAAGTTCCCAACCCAACCCCAATGAACATAACTCCACTAGAATATAACCAGGAATTTGAGCCTCACAAGTTACTCGACTAATGCATGCACACATGCTTGTGTGTGGCACACCACCATCATGAAGATCATTAAAATAATTGTTGAATGAGAACATAAGCAAAATAACACTCAATTGAATACTAGCTTGGGAGTACAGATTGTATACAAATCCTAATGAACAATAAAACCAAACATCATGAACTCACTCGGTCGGCCTCAAATCCAATAATATAGATTCTACACAAATCCCAATGATGCAACCAAACCAAACATCAGAGACAAAATCAATCAAACAAGCACAAAGTTGAGAGTACAAATGTGACATGCATCCCAATGCAACATAAAAGTGTAATAGTGGTCTAACTGACATCCTACAGATAATCCAAATCCATGACCAACATCATGCCAAGAAAGCCTAAAAAAATTGGGTGACACACAAATTGGGGTAAAAACCTCAAAACTCAAAAAAACTTCAAAATTAAAACCCATTTCATCTTAGGGTGGAAAAGCCATGAAAATCTAATAAAATTTAGGTTCAGACACCGTATGCAAAAATTTTTGGTCTCAAATTGGGTTTGACAATTGAGTGTCAACACAGTTAACCAATTCTCAAGATGATGTCGAGCATAATGTAGATGTCAAGCTACAGTGCGTGCCGAGCCAGAGATTCAATAGATGTCAAGTAAACTTCAGGTGCTAAGAAAGCATCAAGAGCCAAGTGATAAGTGATGCTGAGTCACTATAGGTGCTGAGAAAAGTATAGATGTTGAGAAAAATAGAATTACTATAGGAGTCAAGTGAGATAGAATTCCTATATGCGTCGATCATTAGCAACTAGTAAGTGCCGAGTAACATAGAATCAACATATGAGTTTGTGTCTTCACAAAATTATATGTAAACCATTTTTGAGCCGACTTAGGATGAATCTCGAAGGATTTTGAAGATAAGACCAAATCTTTTACACTCCCTATGTAATCAACACGCAGCCAATAAGAAAAATGGAGAAAGCCTGCAACCAATAAGAAAAATAAAAGAACTGAGTAGGAAAATAAGAATGAATATTGATCATAGATTCATACCTAACCCTAAGTCTTCGAAGCCTTTAAAAGGAAGATGAAATCCCATTATTTCTGCTTATGTGTGAATTTTATGGGAGAATGCTAGTGAAGTGCATAAGGGTGTAAAGACTTAGAAAAAGTGAAACAACATTGCAGAAATCAGTTGATCAAGAACAGAGTATCAGAATCTCGAGGAGAGACATATCAGATCAAGAAAGGATCAGAATAGACAGAGCAGAACAAGGATCTAGAATCAACAATTGAAGATTGCAAGCCATCAGGTCAAGAATTTCTAATACTCTCTAGCCATTGTATTAGGAATAAAAATCCTATGATGATAGGTTGGTTTAATAGCCATATTGTAAGCCTTTCAACAAGGTGCTAAATCCTTTAATAGGGTGACATTCCAAGTGAGTGTTTGTAAATCCTTTAACTAGGTCGCTTTTAACAGGGTGTAAAGTCATTAACATGATAGGCCTTTTACAGGGTAGACCATTCAAAGTGGTCAAACTTTGTAACCTTAAACAGTTACATATTGCTGCAGTGATACTTTGTGGGTGTCATCCCCATCCCAATTTTACCCTCTCATTTTGGAGGGTTTCTAGGTTACCAAAATCTTGTGTTATCTATTTTGATGCATGTCTTTACTTTCATGTTTATTGGATGAATTAGATGCATGTGAATGATTTCAGCTAAAAGGTTTTAGAGGTTAAATATTGTTACTTCTTATTCACCCCCCCTCTCAGAAGTAAATCTTTCCACTTTGTAAATTCCAAAAATTGGTATCAGAGCCAAGTTCTCACAAGGAGGAGCCTTATAGCTTGGGGAAAGATCTAGAAATGGAAGTCTACAAACTTGGGAAGATCATAGAGAATCAGGCAATTGATGTACAACTTTTTGTACACACTTTGGAAGAAGCAAGAGAAGAACTGAGAAAATCCTTAAAGAGAAGAAGAGAGATTGCCATAGCTGATACATAATACAAGGAGATTGACACCTCAAAATTGTTTTCAAATGGAGATTCCAAAGAGTTTGATGCAGCAATAGCAGACCTGATGGAGAAGAATAGAGCCCAAGCAGAAGAAATCAGAACACTCAAGATTGAACAAGAATCACAAGCCATGATGCTTTGTGAGGTGACTAAATAGAAGAAAAGAGCCATTAAAGATAAGACCATGCTAGAAGAAGACAAGAGAAACCTTGCTAACAGACTAGAAGAAAAGTTAACTGAACATCCAAGAATTTCAAACATGCAGCTAGACACCCTAAGTTAGATGATGAATGTACATCATGAACTGAATGTCAGGGACATTGAAATCTCCACATTGAAGATAGAAAATGAACAATTGCAAAATAAACTAAAAAGAGAGAAGGAGATTGTAGAAAGCTTCAACAAACCAAATCAGGCCATCAAATACTTCAAGCAACTATTGAAATCACTAAGGGCTAGCAATGATACTTCAGAACTAGGTTATACCAGCACTGAACAAGGAGAGTCATCCGAGACTGTAGAAGAAAGAAGTAACAAAGGTAAGAACACTAAACCTACTTGTCATTTCTATGGTAAAAAGGGACATACCTCTAATGTGTGCAGGAGCAAGAATGCCCATTAGCATGACAAACCTAAGAATGTGAGTCACTGTCATAAGTGCAAAAAGAAAGGACATCAAGCACATGACTATAGGATTAGGACTATCAAAACACCAAGATTTGAAGGTCACTGCTACAATTGCAAGAAGTATGGACATAGAGCTTTTGAGTGCAAATCAAAGCCTATGTGGACACCTAATTAGCTAACAAGGGGAAACAATCATCACTACAATTGGGACTACAACACTAGGTATAGCTGTCATTATTGTCAGGAATATGGACACATCCTTGAAAATTGCATAAGAACACATTTTAGTGGAAACTACAATAGATGGTTAAGTCAAACTACATGTTTCGATTGTTTGAAGACTAGTCATAGTAGCAAGAATTGCCCAACAAGGTCAAAGGCACTAAATTGAGAGTTCAACAAAGGAAAAGAAATGGTAGATGTTGAACACATTAGAGGAGAAATGAATAAGACATGGAAGAAGAAATATGGGAGTAGCACATCAAATGAAGGAATCACTTTACCTAAAAGGTCAAGTGGTCACACTTCATCAAACTAAGCACAAGAAGGCATGTGGAATTGATATAAAAAGCTTTATGATACATCAGTTCCTAAACAAGCAAGTACTAAAAAGGAAAGACTAGCATGAATAGAGATGTAAAGTTAAAATTTCAAGATTTCATAAATGTTTCCAAGTTGCCCTCAAATGCTGAGTAAAATTCCAGTACAAGCCAAGTTGATTGCTAAAGTCAGTAGAAGCCAAATGATTAGTTGCAACCAAGTTAGTAGTGGAAGCCCAGTGAAGAGAAATTTTAGTTGAAGCTGAGTGAGGGATAATTTAGTGGACATTGAGTGGTGGAAAGACAATGGAAGCCAAGTAATGCAAAAATTCTTAAGAGTCTGAGTGGACAACTGTAAATGCATTAAGCATTAAATGCTATGAAATGAGGGTATATGATGGCATTTTGAATCATTTTTCTTTATTGCGAACAAAGAGCAAAGACAAAGAAGAGTGCAAAATGATTTTGAAGTAGAGAATCTAACATTTGAGCCAATTTCAATAGTGATTCAACACAATTTGATTCATTCAAGGTATTTACACTAGTGTTGAGCTACACAGTTTTAAATTTCTTCATGTTAAAACCCTAGCTAGCACAAATGGCTTCTAGTTCTAGGAACCATAGGAGAAAGAGCCATTTGAGGTTCAACTAGTGTCAAATGAAGTGAAACAACCAAATTTCTAGCCAATCTCAGAAGTGGCATACAAAAATGACCTAGCCAGAGCCCTATCTATTATACCTCCTAAGGTAGTTATGGTCCAAGACGTTAGGAGATGTTATAATTGCAAAATTGGAGCCACTGGGGACATGGAAATGAGAGAAGCATATGAGAGATTGTGTAAAATTGGAGTTTTGAAAGAAGAATACCAAATCATTGAGAAGAAGGGTTTGACGCATGCCTTAGAATTCCCCACAGTTTTTAGAACTAAACGGATCAGGATAGTGCTCAGTAGGATTCATGATAGAAGTTTATGGTTGGAAGATGGTCTAGTAAAAATAATAAAAAGGATTGTACATAGAGTAACAGGGTATCCAACCCTAGATCAACCAAAAACCCTTAGACGTGATTCCAAGGAAGCAATTGAAAAAAAGAACACAGGTGCCAAATGGAACAAGAGAGGAATGACTATAGATACTATCCAAGACCCTCTTGTTGACTTTGCTGTTAGAGTTATTTCACATAAATTTTATCAATCCAACAAACTTAATAGTGTACCATGCATTGAAGTGGATGTTGGTTACAAACTAGTAAAAAAGGATCATACTTATGATCTTGCAGAACTGCAATTGCAACAAATCAATGAGAACTTAGCAGCAATAAGGAGAATCAAGGGAGCATAGTACAAATTTGGTACAACTTTGATTTGTATATCTTTCTATGTATAGAATGAATTTCCATCCTTTGGTAAAGTAAGCTGGAAGACCAATAGGTCCATAGTAGCTCAAGTTAATGAATATATTGAACAAATGGGAGCTAATTTTGAAACTCTTATGACAAGTTATTTTGAAGATTTCAAGAAGACCATGAATCAAAGGCTAAGGATACTAGTTTCATTGGTAGAACAACATGTAAATGATGTATGCTTTCTTATAGATATTGATTATACTTATAAGAAGCCATAACAAGAGTTAGATGGTTAAGACCTCTTGGATATGAGATAAATATAGATGAGGCATTTGTAGCTATAACTGCATTATTAGTAGAGGATGTGGACAAAAGTGCACCAAATTTTGGGATTTTTGATGTGGTGAGATCAAAGGTGGACATGGAATTGAAGGCTGGCTCCACATTGAAGAAAAAGGACAAACTGGTTAAGAAGTTAAAGGAAAAATTTGGTGAGGGCATTTCTAAAGAAGAAGAAGATGAAGAAGTTGAAGATGAGGAAGAAGAACAAGGATAGGAGACACTTGCATTGACCCAAGGCATGGGTGAGGATACAGAAGAACAAGAAGGTTCTGAGAAAGAAGCACCTAAGGCTAAACCTAAGAAGAGAAAGGCACAAAAACAACCTATTGCACAACCCAAAGGGAAGAAGAACGTAACAAAGCCGAGCCCAACTAAGCCAACTACAAGGGTAGTCACTAGGGAAACAAAAAAAGTGGCTAAAGAATAGGAAAATAAAAAAGCCATAGAGCAAGGAGGGCCTACAGAAAAGAAAAGAAGAAAACATGTTGCACCTCTAGAGTCAGATGAAGAAAGGACAAAATCTGACAATGATCAATTCAGAGTGGTAAGACATTCCACCAAATCTATTTTGGAAAATGTTTGTGATAATATTAGGGATAATTTAGAATTAACTAGTTTAAAGACCATTGATTTTAATAAGTTGAGTTGAGAAGAACAAAACATAGTGGAAGAGTTTATCTACACTATGATGGCCAAGTTCAAGACTACCCCACTTGAACTGGACAATTCTATGCCCAAGGAGCTAAGTTCCATTGTAGAAAATAAATGGCATTACTACCTAAATATGGAGAAGGAAATAAGGGAGTCAACACTAGCTCATGTAATGCTAGACCTTACAAAAGGTCAAATAAGTAAGGCTAGTAAGAAACATGGGAGAATATTTGCACCAAAATATAGAGCCCTAAGTATTTTACAGAATAAAATTGAAGATGTTGTAAAGAAATCCACACAAATGTGGAAATTAATCTATGGATTTACTACTATCAAGGAAGGGCAAGAATATCCTTTTGAGGGAAGAAATGATGAAGAGGAAGAGGAAAATGAGAAGGAAGAAGGAGAGAAAGAGAAGAAAGAGGTAACAGTGGAGGAAAAGACACATAAAGGTGATGAGGCAACAACTGAGGAGCAGCAACAAGAACAGAGTGTCCAAGACACCCAATTGCCACCAACCAATCCTCCACATGCACCACCTACATCTACAAAAATTGTAACTATAAAGGATATTCCTAACACCTCAGGTCAGAACACCAATTTGTTAACTCCAGAGGATCTGAAAAAGATCCTTCACCAAACAACATTGCAATCACAATTGTGCACAAATCCTATTTTGGTGAGTGTAGAGGAGTTACAAAAGGTTGTAGCTGAAATTACCAAGGAAAAGGTGAACACACAAGAACCACCTTCACAACTTCCTATAGCTACAAGTGATCAACCCAAAGAGCAAGTAGCACAAGACACAACTGCTAGGGTTGATTCCACAGTGATAATAACAACAACTGCTGAGGAGACAGAAAAGGAGCAAACAAGAAAAAAGGATCCTACAACATAAAGCCAAGGTGCACTTCCTCAAATCATTGTAATTGATCAAGGTAGAAAATAATAAGATAGGGAAGAGGAGAAAACCTTGAAGGAAAGAGAGAAAGAGGCAATACAGACACTGGTAAATTTTCCTAGCTTAGGGACTCCTACCGAATAGCTAAGCACTGATGTAGTAACACTACAAGTTTCGGCACCAGGCTCAAGCTCCACCAAGGTAGCAAGGGTACTTCACTATGGAGACCCTACACTTGATGAAGAAATAGTCATACCAAGTTATGACTATAAGACAATGAACCTAGCACAAATAAATGAAGTACAAGAGGCACTAAAGAGAAAGAAGAAGCAGGAGATACTCATAAATCAGTATAGACAAAAGCAAGCATTAGTAGAAATCAAATGCATATTCCTTGATGCATTTAGCTTGCCAGTACCTGATGAAACAAAGCCCATTATGGAGCAACTATCCAAGATAGTGGACCAAGTACAAAATGAAGACCTTGATACTAATGTCAAATTATTAGAATGGTCTGAAAAGAAATTTCAAATGAAAGTTAATGAGAAGATATCTAGTGAGATAACACTATCATAGGTTGAACTAGCTAAAAAGGTTGAGAAAGTTAAAATAGTACTTGAGAACATATTCTCATTGTACAACAAATTGTGTGATTCATCATATTTCATACAAGAAACTAACCAAAGAATATTGAGCTTGGAGAGGAACCTTAAGATATCAAGCACACAACTACCTAAGGATCCAACTCAAAGTAAGAAGCATTTTGCCACAATGCTTCACACTTAGAAGGAGTTAGTTGTATTAATGATAGAAGAGGATAATGTTAAGGCAAAAATAATGCAAATTCAATCTACTATTACCCCACATCTAGAAGTATTGCATAAAGAAGTGGCCTATGAAGAAAATGTTTTAAAGAAAGACCCTAATCTTTCTACATTAGAAGGCCTTGTACATCTTGTAGCAGAGACAATCATCTAGCTCAAAGCACTAGAAATTGCCCTAAACAATTGGGATGCTTCTCTGAAGATAATAATGGAGGAAAATAAAACATTTTTGGCTAAATATTCCATTCACTCTTAGAACCCTTTGACATAAGTGTTAAAAAGGGGGAGATATTCATGTAAGGGGGAGATATAATAAAGATATGAGATAATAAGAATGAATGTGTAGATAAAGGCAGTAATACTCAAAGGGGGAGATATTCTAATTTTGAATTTTGTGAAGAGATAAGGAAATAAAGCCAAAAGGACAACAAGAATTGTAATAAGATGTGAAAGGGGGAGCAAAAACTAAGAGGGAGTACAAACAGAGCAGATATAGACCAAATATAGAGCAGATAAGGCAAAAGAGTATTAGAAACATCAGCATGAGAAAAATTCAACACAAGAGATTTTGGTTACAGAAATGGCACATCAGCTTAGGGGGAGTTACAAGTTTTTGAAGTTTTGTACATATGTCAAACATAATGTGTATTATACTCATAGAGACTAGACTCATAATGCTTAGTTAAGTGTTTTTGTCACTCATCTCAAAGGGGGAGATTGTTGGTCTCAGATTGGTTTTGACAATTGAGTGTCAACACACTTAACCAATGCTCAAGATGATGCTAAGTATAATACAAATGCTGAGCTACAGTATGTGTCAAGCCAGAGATTCAACAAATGCCAAGTAAACTTTAGGTGTTAAGCAAATATCAAGTGCCGAGTGATAAGTGATGCCAAGTCACTATAGTTTTCGAGAAAAGTATAGATGCCAAGTGAAACAGAATTACTATAGGACCCAAGTGAGATAGAATTCCTATATGTGCCGAGCGTTAGCAACTAGTAAGTGTTGAGTAACACATAGTCAACATATGAGTTTGTGTCTTCACAAACTCAGATGTAAACCATTTTTGAGCTGACTCAAGATGAATCTTGAAGGATCTTAAAGATAAGATCAAATCTTTTACACTCCCTATGTAATCAACATGCAACCAATAAGAAAAATGGAGAAAGCATGCAACCAATATGAAAAGTGAAAGAATTGAGCAGGAAAAGAAGAATGAATATTGATCGTAGATTCATACCTAACCCTAAGTCTTCAAAGAGTTTAAAAGGAGGATGAAGCCCCATTATTTGTGTGTATGTGTGAATTTTATGGGAGAATGCTAGCAAAGTGCAGAGGGTTGTAAAGACTTAGAAAAAATAGAACAACATTGCAAAATTTAGTTGATCAAGAATACAGTATCAGAATTTTGAGGATAGACATATCAGATCAAGCGAGGATTATAATAGACAAAGTAGAACAAGGATCTGGAATCAACAATTGAAGATTGCAAGTCATTAGGTCAAGACTTTCTAATACTCTCCAGCCATTGTATTAGGAATACAAATCCTATGATGATAGGTTGGTTTAATAACCATGTTGTAAGCCTTTCAATAAGGTGCTAAATCCTTTAACACGGTGACATTCCAAGTGAGTGTTTGTAAATCCTTTAACTAGGTCACTTTTAATAGGGTGTAAAGTTTTTAACAAGATAGACCTTTCATAGGGTAGACCATTGGAAGTGGTAAAACTTTGTAACCTTAAACAATTACATATTGCTACAATGATACTTTGTGGGTGTCATCCCCATCCCAGTTTTATCTTCTCATTTTGGAGGGTTTCTAGGTTACCAAAATCTTGTGTTAGCTTTTTCATGCATGTCTTTACTTTCATGTTTATTAGATGAATTAGATGCATGTGATGATTTTAGATAAAAGGTTCTAGAGGTTAAATATTGTTACTTCTGATTCACACCCCCCTCTTAGAAGTAAATCTTCCCACTTGTAAATTCCAACAAAAATGACCAACATAATAGTGCAAAACCCCAAACCCTCATCCTAAAAACTAGGAAAACATGCATACCCGACCAAATAGGTAGAGCCAACATTAAAAAATGAAGAGGAACACTAGTTCTTATCCTCCTAACAAATAACTACTAGAAATAAAAGTGGAAATAGAGCTTAAATACAAAAATGGGAGGGCTCTACCTATCAGCCAAAATGGCTAAAATGGGAATCAACTAGATAAAATAAATATCCTGTGAAAGCTACTAAAAGTCATGGAAAAGCAAGGTATCCTTTAGCTAGATCCAATGAGATCAATCTCGTAAAGATTCCATGCTCATAGCTCTCTTAATGAACAAAAACATAACTCTCTAGAAGAGGATTTTGGAAAAAGCTCTCAAATTTGTAATTTCCGAAAGTGAGAATTGAGGAATTAATTTCCTCTTTTGATACTTATTCACTTTTCAAGTGAATAATCAATTATAGTAGATAACTAGATAACCTAGTTAAACCCCGAATCCACCCAAACAAAAATAGGCTATTCCAAGTAATTGGAATTCATCCATGGCAAAGCTACCAGAAATTAAAAACACTTAAAATAACACCCAAAAACTAAAAATCAAAGAAATTCCTTAACAACCATTGCGACAATGTGAACCTCTAAATGCACAGACATGCCCATAGGTCAAATCACATAATGCAAATGACTCTAGATTTATTAAATCACTCGAAGGTTTAATTTAAACACTTTAAAATAAGATACATCGACCATAAATGGATGACATTGGTAAAATATGAGCAACTAAATCACTAACTCCATGTGCCATTGCTAGGGATATGAATTGTGCACACTAAAACACATGATCAAGTGTAATTTCATATAATAACATTACCAAAGTAATAAATCCATTAAATACCTAATTTAACCATATATTCAAATATACTGAAATAATCCATTTACATCACTCACATTCGCATAAAGCATCATCAAGCAAGAATGAAGTAAATAACATAACATTAAATCCAACATATAACATAATCAGAGATATGTCCAAATATTGGATAACCATATATCATCATAAAACATACTATCATCTCAAAATGACATCATCATGACAATATGATTAGCTAAAAATCACAGTAATCTAACATTTATGATATTGGAAATCAAAGTATAACATCTGACCCTCCGATCATCTCAAATATAAACATAACATGAGTAACACATATCTCTCTGATCAAAATAAACAAGGTACAGACTGTTGTTGTTCCACAACACATGCCCCATTCCCTTGGAGAATGTGGACCCCCTACTCCTTTTGAGTCCTTGAACTCACAATTCGAGGATCTGAAGGAATGTTAGAGAGTCAAAATTTAGAAATCGTTGAAATATATATATATAATTTTTTTTTAAAAAAAAAACCAAGGCATGGGCTATTCACCACATGCGTGGTCCACACCACACACCCCATGGGTGGGCGGGGTTATAAAACCCCACCGCCCCCTGCTTAAACCCTATCTTATTTCATTTTTGTGCTTGACATTTTGTTGCATAACGTGAGCAAAAAACCCTAGTCGCGCACCACTATTATGCCTGTGTGCATCTGCATCAGACCTACTGTGCACGCAGTGCTGCACTTCCAAAACCCTATGCCATGGCCTACATCGTGCCTTCAAAATTATATGTCATGTGTTTATTTATTGCACCGTGCCACACAATGCATGATGCACATCGCACGTTGCATGCCTCACAACATGCGTGCCATGTGCTTCACCAACAACACGACTCGTGCGTGCACTACTGTGCGCATCCACATGTCACGACCCACCAAACATTAAAAAACCCTACACCATAGTTCGCATTTTCCATCATGTGCATTCCAAAGTAGTGCCACTGATAATTACCACCTCCACATACCATGTGATCCATGCTTCAAACCCTAGTTGCGCGCTTCCACTCTGCCACGTGCACCACATGGCACTGCGCGCTTGCTCATGCCTTCACTCTAAAAGGTAAAATAATAAAATGTGAAATATAAAAATATTACAAAAATAAAAAAATAAAAAATAAAAAAATATTAAAAAAATAATGAAAAAGTATATATATATATAATAAATAAATAGAAAGGCACAACTTAGTTTCATTTTTAAAATTTTTTCATTAACAATTAATTGGAGAAGAAATTTAATGTTTTTTGTGTTTTAATTTCTAAGTTTACTTCATTTTGAGCTAATAAATGCTATCCTTGTGTCATGTAGGTTAAATGGCATCCACATCCAGAGAGAAAATGGTGCCAAAGCCCATTGTATTCAAGGTCCAAGGCATACCATCAAAATAAAGGTTCCATGATGATCATGCAGAAATCAAAGATACTAATTTGGGTCATACAGACTTGGGAGAGTTCCTTAGAATATGCAAAAAACCTACAAAGAGATTAGCTCTAGTATCTGCCTTGATATGTTCTGGGTTGGTGAGCATAGCTTCACATCCAGTATTAGTGCAATCAGTAGAATTGATTATGACACTGGCACAACAATTTGTCTTGGAGGAGAGAGTTGTTAGGAGCATGACTATAGAAGTGGTCCTTGACCTTTGACTCAACAAAATTGAAAGGGTCTTCCACCTCTCGAGGGCAAACCAATTCATCAGACTCTCCTATAAAGCAGCAGACATATGGTATAGGGAGTACTTGAAAGAAGCATAAAAAATAATTCAATCCTCCTACCTCATTGAGAAGACTCCTTTGGGCCAGGTCATAGGAAAGGTGGACATGACTAGGGGATACATGAAAGATGATATTAGCTATTCCATTATCCTATTAAGTAGAGTCACGAGTTTACTGGTGGCTGGCCACCTTAGGGCTTTCATGGTTAACTTGATTGAGACAATCAAGACATCAAGGATAACATTAGATTGGGACACCACACTAAGTGAGAACTTCTGTGAGCAATTAGGAGTAGTTAAGGAGAAGAAGAAGTTCTATATGACTTCTTAAGTGATATATCTACTTGCAACAAGGGCAACAAACTATCAAAGTTTGTATAAGAGAGGCAGTATGCAACATCCTAATGCTTGGCCCTACATCATCTACCCTTAGCTGGCAAGGAAAAAGCTCTCGGTGCAAAGCAAGGAATACATTATCGTGAATGACACATTCATCTTCCTAGTCATCTGGTTCATAGAAGGTGACTACGCAAAGAGGCTATCTGATGAGGCAAATGCACAGATAATATCTCTTGGGGCCTACTTCATCCAATTTAAGACATTCACATATATACAGGTAGTTGGTGCCACTATCAACCCCAAGAAGCTCCCCAGATATCCAAGTGACAAAATGGTTTTATTGGATATTGCATGACAGATTGAATATGCATATGAGAGGGTAAAGAGATAGAGGAGACCCTGTTGGACATGGCCCCTAGTCATTGGACCATATCAGGTCAAATAGAAGCAAGATATTTCATCTTTCGAGTGTGAATGGGAGAATTATCCCCTTAAAAAGTACAATTACCCTAGGCTCTATTTTGACAATATTGGGAGAGCGGAGAGTTTGGAAGGTAAGGAATTTCACCATGAAGATGCTATTGAAGATCATTGGATGAACACAACAAATGACTATGATGTCTACATAAGGGACTATTGTAGGATGACTTGGTATCTAGTGGAGAAGGCTCTCAAGCTTAACATCCTAGAAGAAATAAGGCAACAAGATTAATGGGAGCTGATGCACCCCCTTTTCAACTCGGATAAAATAGGAGAGAAGCCCATCATGAATGTTGAGGTTGATAGGGAGGGTGATGATGATATTAATCATTGGGCAAGGCATGTCATCAAAATGATGAAGGATTGGATCAAGAAGTCTTTTGAACTTGATCCAATACATGACACTATAATCTTTGATGCTCAAGCCTGCCCTAAGAAAGGTAGAGCGAGGAAAGTTACAATTCCTACCTGTGTAGCCCAGTCTACCATCAGGCTAGAGACAGTATACCAACTTGACAACCCAGTTGGATAATATCATCCTCTAGAGAGGAAGGGAAAGAACAAAAGGTAGAGGACCTCCCCTCAAAGGATTCAAACAAAACAAGGTGAAGCGCAAGTACCTCCCTAACAATAGGAAGAGAATGTACAAGGGTTTGAGGGTACTGGTGCTTCCCAAGTCCAAGATAACCCTCAATTGCCTCCCTTTGTGCCTATCCAATTGGAAGAGGGAGAGAGTTAGCAAGTTTCCATTTCTCCTTCGCAAGAAAAACTAGCATCCCCTTTTGCCTCCATAAAACAAAAGAGGATCAAGATCCGAATGAAGAAAAGACAAAGGGTGACTAGGAGAATGGTGCCTTTTCCATCTGTTCCTAAGACCATTTGGGAAGGGGAAGAGGAGGAAGAAGAGGAGACTGATGAAGAAGAGTAGGTACCCTTGTAGAAAAGAACTCAGCTAGCCAGAGCCACCGAGCAAGAAAGAAGAAGCAGTACCACGTCTGTATTGCCATCCACACTAGCAGGACCCTTAGAAGTCTCTTCTTTAGAAAATGAAGTACACCAATGGGTGGATGAGAAAAGTGAAGAAGGTGATGATGTTTTCAAAATGTTAGATTTTGATTTTATGCCTGTCAGTACAAAACTAGTTGGGAATAAGATCAAGGATACCCCTATTGGTGAACCTCAACAAGAAGACTATACATATATGCCACTAGATTCATAGGGTCCTGATCTTACTCCCCCATCTCCACCACAAGTCACGATGGTAGATAAGGGCTCGGTTACTCCTCTGTCCCAAAGTTCAAAAGAGGAATAGATTTAGAAGGAACCATCATAGGGGGAGGAACTTGAAAAAATAGCAATTGATGAAGTGTCAAAGGAGGGACAAATGGTGGAATATTCTCAATCACCTTCCCAAGATATTGAGGTGTAAGCTGTAGTGTCCACTGAGACTGAGACCACAGAAGAAGAACCCTCATAGAGGGAAACAACTCCGAGGAGAAGTGATAAGGGGAAGAAGGTAGTAGAACACACCCCTTCATCCTCAAGAAGAAGGTCTTCAGATGAGCACATCCTAAGATGGCTCCAAAAGGAAGTAATGAGGTAGTACTAGACCTCAATTCTGTGCTTTGGAGGAAGGCATTTTTGAGATTGTGGATATTTTGAATAAACCTGAGTCCCCATCACATGAGGCAAGACTATTGGCGTTTGTCACCAGTACACAAAACCAAGAGTTGTTTGTGCAAGTGGCCATTCCTTCTGAGGACACAAATGTAGAAAGCCTTGGTCCCTAAGATTATCAATTAAAAGAGACCATGCTTGGGAAACCTACACGGGATACAACCCGATTGATGGTCACCATGGGAGTAAGAGAAATCCTCAAGAGCATGGAGTAGGAAGAGGTTGAACTTTGAACACTTTGAAGGTAGATCAAGATCCTGAAGGAATATTGGCCGAAGTGGTTGGTCCTCTTGATCCTGAGCACCCTGAGGACACATTGAATACCGTTCTTAGAGAAGGGGGACCTATGCATATGGATCCATTTTTGAAAGCCTGTCAATAGTGGTAGGAAAGTTTTGAGGAGAAAGGTATTCTAATTATCATGGGAAAATTGAAGTTACTACATGCTACGTAGAAGAACATGAATAAAATTGTAGCGATTTTGAAGCAGGGCTTTAGCATTATGGATGAAGTAAGGGCCTGGAGTAAGGATTTACAAACTTTGCAAGTCATAAAGGGGCAAAGGTACCAAATTTTGATTGATGTATATACAGGAGAAGAGTTAGACATGGTTAATGATTGGATAGAGAAAATAATAGATAGCAATAAAGTAATGGAAACATTACATGAGGAGATTTATTGGTTGAAGGACCAAGCCTAGGAGCGAATTTTGGAAGCAGAGAGACACTACAACAATGCTTGTTTAGATATTTTTGAAGATGAGTAATGAGAAAAGTTTTACCTATAGAGATAGTGGTAGAGAATTTCAAGCAGATTTTTGTGGAAGTTGCTGATGATGAGGACGTCCGACAAGCCTTTAGGACTAAAGAAGCATTGTTATAATTGGATACCAAACTTAGGGATTTTGTTGACACCTCAATTGAGGTAGACAATTATAGGCAAAAGGTCAAGGAAAAATAGAAGGCTTTAGATTTACTAGATATAGCTAAAATTACTGAGATTATAGAGAAATTCAAGGGCAAACATCCAAACATAGCTTTGGGATAAAGAAGAACAAGACCCATATGCCAGAATTTCAATTTTGACACTGAGTAAAATTTTGAGGTGCGCAGCTTCGCAAGTCCGCAGGTTTGAAAAAGTTCCACCAATAGTTAACTTTTAGTTCCAAAAATAGAGCTTTACATGCTTAGAAATTAATTCTGATGGTAGTTTAACTCCTACAAGCACCCTATGAAGGATCAACTTCCATTTTTGGCACTTTCAGACACTTCCACTTTGACTCAGAGCTTTCTTCTTCTCTCTTCTCTCATATTTCTTTGTTTTAAACATGTAAAAGGCTCATGCATCCAATTAATGAATATAAAATGGATGGAGTCCTACTAAAGCACCAGTTATGTAGTTAGTTTGTATATAATTAGTTTGTTTTATTGTTTAAAAAGCATTTTATTGCATGAATATCTCTCACTCTCAATACAAATTGAGGAGACAATTTTTTATAAATACCCCATTGTAATATGTAATCAAGGCTGCTATTGTTTTGCAATAAAATTATGCTTTTGGTGCTCGCATTTGGAGTGTAGTGATTCTTGCCTAAATGTGTCATATTTTTGTGAATTTTGTTCATGGAATTGTGATTGAGCCAAAGGTTTATTGCTTTGTTTCTGGTTGTGCAATCTTTTAGTGCTGGTGTTTGCTATGGTATTAAAAAATTTTGTTGACATATCTAGCTTGAGAAGAAATCATCAAATTGTGCCTACATAACTCTCTGTCTCGCATGAGTGCACTTTCTATGGCCTTGCGATTCGATGAAGAGTGAAATACCATATGATCATTAAAGTTTCTCATTGACGATTGCATTAGTGAAATTGAGGAAGTGCTACTCCTACTTCATTGGTTAACTACTGATTTCTTCAAAAAGTTAACTCCCAAATATGTTGTTTTCTATAGCTTATGTCTGTCAGGATTTCAATTTCATGTTATTTTTTTGAATTTCATGTTATTTGCTTTAAAGTTCTTGTTATTTGTTTGAGTAACCCCTAGTTAGAATAGGATTTCATACTAGCTATACAGTTAGATTGCATTCGTAAAAAACATAAAAATACAAAAACATAGTTCTTTTAGTGTTATTTTTGAAACAACGTGCAGATTCTTCATTTCTTCCAAAATCAAAATGAACCAACAAAGGCCTCATCATGAACATTCACATTTATCTTCAACTGAGTGGATTCTAGTAGGTTTCAAGATCACTTGGAACCTTGGAGTCGATTCACAAAATCAGCTTTTCAAGAGAGGAGTTTGCAAGAATTCCTATCATTTAGCATTGTGTAAAACAATAGCTCAATAGAAGTGGCACTAGAAGGAGGGCCACACTTTTGATTCTCAAAAAAGGAAGGAAAATTTGCTAAAGTTTAAAAATTCTACACTTTTTTGCAAAAATATGCGCTTCACACAAGTTCAAAAAATTTTCTGAGTTTTGGGAATGTTAGGTGTGCAGGTGCACATGTGCACAGCTTCACAAGTCTGTAGGTTCACAAATCCATAGCTACATAAGTTCGTAGGTGCGCAAAACTTTGTGGTGCATAAAATTTAGTGAGGTGAGAAAGTGTACTTTTGCAAAGGTGCACTTTTTCTAGAATTGATGCAAACTGGAGGGTTTTGATCCAAAATCCCCATTTCAGCGAGCGTTAAGGTCTTCACCAAGTGTACATGAGTTTCTTGAGCTTACCCACTTCCACAAACCACATAGTGACAAGGGAATACCCTAAATTCAACCACTTCCATTTGAACTTTCATCATCTTCTTCAACTGTACCTCCACTCTAACCACTTGGTGGACCACCACATATTCCAATAGCTACTCCTCAACAACCATCATTAGGTCTGCTAAACCTTCCAATGTCCTTTTTTGAAAATGTTGTAGACTCACCAATAAACTTGAGAGTTGCTCTAACATCCTGCTCTAACATATCCAAGGTTTGAACCTCTAAAAGTTGCCTTCTTTGAGCAAAAGGCAGTAGCACCTGTTGAAGTAGACAATGATTTTGCTTCTGAATTTGGTCAGAGGAAAAAGATTATGTCCCAAATGAACAACAAACTGACTCATCTAAGGACAAAACAACAAATTCTAAAGGAACAATGCTGGTCCTTACAATAAAAATTATGGCCATAATTATAACATAAACTTTAGTAGAAACAACAATAATAATGTAGGAAACAACAATGGGGGAAACAATTTCAATCCTCTTGATTGTAATAATGGCTTCCAAAGGCAAAAATGATAGTGGAACACTTGGCCTAATAATGGAAGCATTCTTGCCAACAACAACAACAATAATGTTCAATATGTTGATGTTAATCTGTATGATGATAGTCAGAATGCCCCCAACAATGATGGTTCGTATTATAATGGGAATCAAGAGATGACTCAAAGCTTCCTAGCAAATGATAATGCTCCTCTTATACAATTTAATGCTATGCTACTAGAATCCTATTATTCTACACAAAATGTGTAGGTAGAACAACTAGCTAGCGAAGAGTTCTCTTTTCCATTCAGTCAGGAATCCAACCTTCAGCATGAAGAAGTGTTCGCTTTTTGCAATGACAATTGGAATACATATAATTTGAGAAATAGAAATGAACTTTTGACGAATGAAATTCCTCCATCTTTACAATTGACTCCTCTCGATCTAAGAGCAAGTAAAAATTTGGCACTAATTAGGCCACCATATGAAGGACAACTGAATCAAAATTAAGTGAATGTATCAACGATATTGAAAAATATCGCTTGGTCTACTAAAAAGTATAGTGTCGTTGAAGACTTGAAACAAACCAAAGCAAATATGTCCATGTTTGACATGTTGCAAACTTTTCCACAATAGCGAGAAGCACTCATGAAGACTCTGGATCATAGAAAGGTACCACATAACATGAATACAGTCCCTCAAAAGATAGTATCTCAACAAGTCAATGCTACAAAAGCGATGCCTACTATGTTTAAAGACAAGGTTGAAGCACCCCCATTCTTGCTTAGCATCAAGATATATGGAAAGAACCTCCACAATTGCTTGATTTGGGAGCCTTGTGTAATGTCATGCCACTATTAATAGCACAAAAGTTAGGGATAAGTCCTCAACCTTCTAATTGGATAGTGATACAGTTGGACAAAATAGAGGTTAAAGTCATTGGCATATTAAAAGACATTTGGATACAGTTAACAGTCGATCCCCAGATTCAAGATGTCATTGATACACATGTGGTAGATATTCCAGAGACATATGGATTGCTTCTAAATAGAGAATGGATGAAATGCCTAAAAGAATGATTTTCTATGGATTTCACTTAGCTATGGTTACCATGGAAGGGATTAAACAATCAAATCCAGATAGATATAGAACCCAAATTGAAAATGATGGTTAAAGAGTAGAATGCTCTAAATGAGGTGGCATTCCTCCAATCAGATTTGGGCTCATACAAAGTGATGGCATTTGATACAATCCCTACCAAAACATCAAGCGAATAGGGTAAAGAGCTCAATATATCAATCCCAAAGGATGAGATTGTGACATAATTCATAGCTAACATGGTGACTAATTTGCAATGCTTGGGAGAAGAAGATGATCCTAATATCTTACTCCTCCCATGATTTTTCCAAGTACACAAAGTTAGTCACTATGAATTTGAATGCTCGTTATGCCAAGAAGTAGTCACAAAAGTGTTAACACATATGATGCAAGGCAAGAACAATCAAATTCTAGAAAAGAGACTCATGGTAGATCAAAGTCCTATGAACTCAACTGAGTTGACAGAGAAGATTAGAGAGGAAATTGAAGATTTAAATTTATCATATAGTGATACCTCTTTAGATGGTGGATTTTTGTCTTCTCCTCCCCCAGGAATGATCAAGATTTAGAGAAGAAGATGGTACGTGAAAGGCCAAGGGAGGACTTCAGTCATCGTTCATCTTGAACCCAAAATAGATGAAATTAAAAAAATGATAGAGGAAATTCAAGACAAACAAGAAAAACATACATATCCTTTATCAACATGTTACAAAGGGGAATCATCAAGTCCACTCCACGACAAATTGCAATGGGTTCCCAAGAAACAATCTTTTAACTCTCAAGTAAGAGAGAAGTTAAGAACAAAAAAACACTTCACTTCAATGGCTCCAGATGCAAATTAGGGGCTAGCGTAGGTATAGAATTGGTTAACCCAAAAGGTAAGTCTTTTTATGCAGCATATCAATTACAGTTCAAATGCACTAATAACACTGCAGAATACAAAGTGTTGATCCAAGGACTTCTCTTTGCACATGAGAAAGGGGTCACAATTCTCATAATAGAAGGAGATTCTCAGTTGGTTATTTGGCAAGTAAAATCATTATACTCTTGCAATGAAAAAATGTTACTTTCTTACAGGAACAGAGTATGGGATTTACTGGACAATTTTGAATCTTTAAACATAAGGTTCATTCCAAGGAGGAAGAAAATGGTGGTAGATGCTCTTGCTATTTCAGCAAGTGCACTACAACTAGTCAAAAGAATGAAATCGAAAAGATTTTCAATAGAGTTGGTTGCTGCTCCATCTATTCCGGACAATATTACAAACTATCAAGTCTTTCAGGATGATCAACACATACTTGAATTTATCATGTACAATGGTCACTTTAAAGAGTAAGAAATTGATGAACCTAAGGATGATGAACTTGAAGATGAAATTGGGATCCTAAATTCAAAGACTAACACTATCCCTAAGGGGATAGTTTAGTTAGAACACATTTTTTATCATGATGAATTAGCACTTAACAAAAGAACAATCCAAGAAAAGGGGATCAAGGAGTGTGATGAATACAACTTAGGAACTAAAGAAGATCCGAGGATGGTCTGAATAGGGAAAGCATGCAATGCGCAAGAAAAGGAAGAAATGCTCAAGTTACTTATTGAGTATAAAGATTTTATTGTTGGATACAATTGTCTAATTGTGTGTTGTCTTTGATGTTACAAAAATGTCATATCAGTTGGCAGACAGTGCTTACCAAGTTTAGTTGGTTAGCAAGGCAATTTTTTGTGTCTACTAAGCATTTCTGGAAATTACTCTGTGTAGACAATGTCTACCGAGCTCACTTGGGCATTGAAGAAAAATGTGGTAGAAAGTAGTGTTAACCAAGCTCACATGGTTAACGAGGGAAAATTAGTGGTTATCAAGCTCACTTGATTTCCAAAGGATTTTGTAGGATTCATAGTGTTAACTAAGCTTCTATTGATCAACACAAGAAATCATTTCAGGAATAGTGTTTACCAAGTAGGGTCGGCCAATGTAGGATTTTGTTAATTTGAGAAATGAAGTCTAATTGTTTCAAGTATTGATTCTAGCCAATTGAGGTAATGATTATTGGTAATTGTAAATTGTAATTGGGCCAAGTTGATAATTTTTAAGGTATATATGAAAGGTCAAGTTGAGATTCTAAGTGTATGAGCGAGTATGCAAGTGTATTGATTGTTTGAAGAAGAAAGTGTGCGAATTTGAAGGATGGTCAAATATCCTTGAGGAGCAGAAAAGTTATATTTGATTAGGAAGGATCTTGCATGAAGCAGAATAGAGATCTATAATCAAAAAATTTAGTTGCATCTCATTCAGGTCATTTCATTATTACTTTCTTACCATTGTAGCAGTGATTCTAAAATCTCTTAGCAGAGTTGGTCTAACAGCTAGTTGTAAATCCTCTAACAAGGTGACAGATCCATTGAATTTTTCTAAAGGCCTCTTGCAAGGCCACTCCTAATAGGGTGATTAAATCCTCTAACAAGGTCACACCTAATAGTGTGTTTTGTAACCTTTAACCAGGTTGGTTCCTAATAGGGCTCACTTCAGAAGAGTGAAAATCAATAGCTAGTTACTTGGTGGTTTTTCCCATATTGGGTTTCCACATTAAATCTAGTGTCTCATGTGTTCATGTTTTTTTTTTATGCTTGCATGTTAATCACTGTGAATGTTTAAGATTTGTTAAAGTTAACATATATTGCATCTACCGAGTTACAACACTTTCCGTATGTTTATCAAGTAATAGCAATAAGTAGTTTTATTAAACATCTAAGGGATCTGTGTAAATATTTTTGTGGTAACTAATTCACCCCCCCACTCAGTTACTCCATCTATATTTCTTAAAATTGGTATTAGAGCTTTTGGTGCTTGTAGGAAGGGTTTCAAGGACCTAAGCTAAAGATTAGGATGTGTTACAAGAGAGAAATTCTAAGGCTTAACAGAGATAACTTTTTAGCATGGCTGGGTCTCATGAGACTTCATCTGGCTTCCATTGGTGATTCAAGATTAAAATGCCTTGATGAAGAATATGCAACTCCTTTTGGTACATTATCTGTTAATGACATTGCTAAGAAGAAGACTCATAACACCATGATGATAGAAATTGCATCTACTCTAAGCTATGAGGAATTTGATGATATCAAGGACTACAAAATTGCCTTTTCTATGTGGAACAAGTTGAAAGATATCTACGGAGGTGATGACAATGTGAGGAGAGCCAAAGCAGAAAGCCTAAGAGGACAATTTGATTAGATGAGAATGAGAGAGGATGAAAACATTGCCAAATATGTTGAGAGGATCAAAGCAAGTGTTAGTGCAATCAAAGCTTCTAGAGGAGAGATCAAGGAGGAAAAAGTTGTAAGTAAAGTTCTTAGAACATTGCTTCCCAGTTATACAATTAGAATATCTGCAATTCAAGAAAGAAGATGTGAGACAAATTATAAGATAACTTTAGATACCTTGGTAGGAAGGTTGACAACCTTTGAGCTAGATAACTATGACAATTATATTCCAGCTTCCAAGAACATTGAATCAACATTTGAGGCCAAGTTTTCACTTAAGGAAAAAGGCACGAAAAATAAAGGATAGCTAGTCAGAAAGTGAAGAAGAATCAGAGTAAAGTTCTAATAGTGATCTTGAAGTTGTTGAAGCTCTACTTGCAAGGAAATATTCTGGAGGTAGAGAAAAATACAAAGGTAAAGTTCCCTTAATATGTTTTTCATGTGAATAAATTGGTCATATTGCAGCCAGGTGCCCAAATAAGCAAAGCAAGGATGAGAAGAAAGGTCACAAGTACAATGGCCAAAAATATTTCAAGTCATTCAAGGATAAAGGTAAGAAAACATGTTTTATGGCTAAGGATTCTGATAATAGTGGAGATGAAATAGTTTACATTGCTGTGAAAGATGAATCTGATGATGATGAAGAAGATAAGATGGCACTTATCTCTCATGTGAGCAAAAATGATACATGGACCATAGATAGTGGTTGTTCTCATCATATGACTGGTGATAAAACAAAGTTTGAACATTTTGAAGACTATAATGGTGGTAGTGTAAGGTTTGGAAACAATGAACCTTGTTGCATAAAAGGAAGAGGACAAATCTCATTAACCAAAGAACTTGTATGTGATAATGCCTATTGGGTTGAAGGACTAAAACATAATCTATTGAGTGTGGCATAGCTAATCAATATTGGATTCAAGGTGGAATTCATGCATGGCAGGGCAAGACTACTAGATGACAAAGGAAAGCTGATTGGATCAGGCAAACAAACAAAAGGTAACTTGTTTTATCTTGATCTTGGTGAGTGATCATGTTTTATTGCTCAAGTTGAAGAAATTTGGTTTCATGTAAATTTTGATAACATGGTCAAAATAAAAAAATTTAGGAAAGTAAGAGGCATTCCTAGTTTAAAGAAACCTGATGTTGGTCTATGTAAGAATTGTTAGATTGGAAAGATGGGAAAGACTAGTTTCAAAAGTAAAAACTATTAGTCTGAAGATATTTTGGAAATTGTGCATACTGGTTTATGTGGACCTATTGGAATTGAGAGCTATAGTGGAGAAAAGTTATTCATTCTTTTGTTGATGACTACTCTAGAATGATGATTTTTATGTATCTAAGAGAGAAGTCAGAAGCATTTGAGAAATTCAAATGGTATTTGGCTAGAGTAGAAAAGGAAATAGGAAATAGATTGAAATTCTTGAGATTAGATAGAGGTGGTGAATTCATCTCAAATGAATTCAATAACTTTTGTAGTGAAAGAGGAATCCAAAGATAGGCATCAGCCCCTAGAACTTCTGAGTAGAATGGAATAGCTAAAAGGAGAAACATATCTATCCTGGATTGTGGAAGGACTCTAATGATTGAAAAAAACATTGCTATCAAATACTAGAAGGAAGCTATACGCACTGTAGTTCATACCTTAAACTGAGTACAGTTGAAGAAGGACTAATTCAAAACCCCCTATGAGTTATGGTATGACTATAAACCCAATGTAAGTTACCTGAAAGTATTTGGAAGTAAATGTTACATCTTGAAAGAATCTAGAAAAGGAAAATTTGATATGAAGGGTGATGAAGGTATATTTTGGGGATATTCTTGCAAGAGCAAGGCATATAGATGCTTGAATTTGTCTACTCACAAAATCATAGAAAGTGCACATGTGAAAGTTGACGAGTTTACAAAAAGGACTGAAGAAGAAAGCAAAAGGAACCAGAAGATTACAAGAGATTTTTTACATTGAACTTGATACATTGTGAGATACATCTGTCAATCAAGAAACTTCTACTCTCAAGTCTTCCTCAATCACCAAGTTAGAAGAAGTTCAAACTAAGTCACAAGGACCCGAGTCACATTCTGAAGCTACTAAGCTAATGCCTATTGAGTCTAAGCAGCTAGAATCTGAAGTTGAAATTCAAGAGGATGACAATGCAATTCATTCAAAAGGAAAGGAACCTATGTTGGCCAAGTATGTCAGAAGGCATCATACACTAGATCAGATTATTGGAGATAAATCAGAAAGTACTATGACAAGAAGTAAGCTAAAAGGTACTTGTTTACTTGTTGATTTTGAACCTATAAGTGTTAAAGATGCATTGGAAAATGAAAGTTGGATTGAGGCTATGAATGAAGAGATAGAAAAAATAGAAAAGAACAAAACCTGGACTCTTGTACCTAGGCCTAAGGATAAAAATGTGATTGGAACAAAATGGTTATTCAGGAATAAGTTGAATGAAGATGGTAAGGTATCAAGAAACAGAGCTAGATTGGTGTGTAAAGGATACTCTCAAGAAGAAGGAATTGATTATGGTGGGACTTTTGCTCTTATTGCAAGATTGGAAGGTGTCAGGACCTTACTTACATATGCTACACATAAAGGATTTAAGGTATATCAGATGGATGTTAAATCAACATTTCTCAATGGTATTCTTGACGAAGAAGTCTACATTGAACAACCTGAAGGTTTTGTTGATCTAGATAAAAGGGATATGGTCTGCAAATTACACAAAGCACTGTGTGGTCTGAAAAAAGCTCCTAGAGCATGGTATGAGAGATTACATAACTACCTTATTCAGATTGGTTTCTAGAGAACTAATGATAACAATAGTTTATACATCAAGGATCGACTAGATAACAAGATTGTTTTGGTAGAAATATTTGTGGATGACACTTTGTTTACAAGGAATGATGATCTATGTAAAGAATTTTTAGAACAAATGAACAAATAATTTGAAATGTCTATGTTTGGTGAGATTAAGTTCTTTATTAGTCTTAAGATTTAGTAGAGCAAGAATGGTATCTACATCACTCAGTCTAAGTATATCAAGGAGATACTCAAGAAGTTTGGTATGGAAGACTCAAAACTAGTTGGAACCCCCATATGTACTAGACTAAAGCTTACCAAAGGTGATGATTCAAAAGAGGTAGATCAAACCTTATAAAGATCAATGATTAGAAAATTATAGTTTGTAATTCATACAAGGCCTGATATTGCTCTTGGAGTTGGTATAGTGGCAAGATTCTTGGCAAAACCTAGAGAAAATCACATGATGGCAATCAAAAGGATCTTGAGATACTTGAAAGGCACTGAAGATTATGGATTGTGGTATAAATTTGGAGGTAATCTAGACTTAAAGGTGTTTACTAATGCTGATTGGGCAGAAAACATTGATGACAGAAAGAGTACAAGTGGTGAAGCATTCTTTCTTGGAAAAAGGTTGGTATCTTGGACAAGAAAAAAGCAAAATTACACATCCCAATCTAAAACAAAAGTAGATTATGTTGCAGTAGTAGTGAACTATTCTAATATTGTTTGGTTTAAATAGTTATTGGAAGGCATGAAGGTTGAAATCAAAGAACCAGTTGTTATGTTTTGTGATAATACAAGTGCAATCAACATATCAAAGAATCCAACATTCCAAAACCAAACACATTACTATAAAATGCCACTTTGTTAGAGAATTGGTGCAGGACAAGGAAATCCGATTGGAATATGTCCATACAAAAGAATAGATTGCAAACATATTCACCAAGCCATACCTAAGGATGAATTCTTGTATCTTAGAGGTAAGTTAGGGGCCATTCCCCTATCTAAAGCTCACTAAAATAAAGTTTTAGTGATGCATCAATAGGAACCAAGTTGAAGACCTATCAGTTGATGCATCATAGTCATGGGAACATTGAATATGAATCAGTACTCAAGGTACATTGATACTCACTTGGTATGTGTTATCTTTGGCATGTGTTGTCAAAGAGGGAGAGTTTACTATCATATCCTTCTGAAATTTATTTGAGAAAGAGTTTGTTGTTTAGAAAAGAAGCTATGTAATTCCTTCATAGAGGGAGATTACTGCATTAGAGAAGTTTTATGGCATAAAATCTAAGAGGGAGAAAACTTCTGTCAGAAAAATACTTTTTTTCAAATTTCATTGTGCTATGACATGTTGTGTTTCCATCAATGCCAAAGAGGGAGATTGTTGGATACAATTGTCTAATTGTGTGTTGTCTTTCATGTTACACAAATGTCATATTAGTTGGCAAATAGTGCTTACCAAGTTCAGTTGGTTAGTAAGGAAATTTTCTGTGTCTACCAAGTATTTTTGGAAATTCCTCTGTGTAGACAGTGTCTACTGAGCTCACTCAAGCATCGAAGAAAAATATGGTAGAAAGTAGTGTTAACTAAGTTTACATGCTTAACAAGGGAAAATTAGTGTTTATCGAGCTCACTTAGTTTCTAAAGGATTTTGTAGGATTTGCAGTGTTAATCGAGCTTCTATTGATCAACATAGGAAATCATTTCAGGAATAGTGTTTACCGAGTAGGGTCGACTAATGAAGGATTTTGTTAATTTGAGAAAAGAAGTTTAATTATTTTAGGTATTCATTCTAGCCAGCTAAAGTAATGATTATTGGTAATTGTAAATTGTAATTGGACCAACTTGATAATTTGTAATGTATCTATGAAAGGTCAAGTTGAGATTCTAAATGTATGAGCGAGTATGCAAGTGTATTGATTGTTTGAAGAAGAAAGTGTGTGCAAATTTAAAGGATGGTCAGATATCCTTGAGGAGCAGCAAAGTTACATTTCATCAAGAAGGATCTTGCATGATGCAAAACAGAGATCTATAATCAACAAATTTAGTTGCATTTCATTCAGGTCATTTCATTCAGGTCATTTCATTATGACTTTCTTACCATTGTAGTAGTGATTCTAAAATCTCTTAGCAGAGTTGGTCTAATAGCTAGTTGTAAATCCTCTAACAAGGTGACAGTTCCATTGAATTGTTCCAAAGGCATCTTGCAAGGCCACTCCTAATAGGATGATGAAATCCTCTAACAAGGTCACACCTAATAGTGTGTTTTGTAACCTTTAACTAGGTTGGCTCCTAATAGGGCTCACTTCAGAAGAGTCAGTAGCTAGTTACTTGGTGGTTTTTCCCATATTGGGTTTCCAAATTAAATCTTGTGTCTCATGTGTTCATGTTATTTCTTTTATGCTTGCATGTTAATCACTATGAATACTTAAGATTTGTTAAAGTTAACATACACTGCATCTACCAAGTTACAATACTTTATGTATGCTTACTGAGTGACAACAGTAAGTAGTTTTATCAGACATCTAAGGGAGCTGTGGAAATATTTTCATGGTAATTGATTCACCCCCCCTCTTAGTTACTTCATCTATATTTCCAATAGTTATTGCTTGGAGCTACAAAAAATTAAAGACATATGATCCTGAGATTATAACCCATGACATTCCGTTGAAACTAGATGCCAAGCTTTTTTGACAAAGACAAAGGCTTGTTAATCTGATGATCGAACCTTTAATAATGAAAGAAGTTAAGAAATTACTAGATGTCAAGATCATATTCTCCATCCACCATTCTACATGGGTCGCTAATTTGGTTCCCATGAGAAAGAAGACTGGAGAGATTCGCCTTTGTGTTGATTTTCATAACTTGAACATGGCATTTCAAAAGGACAATTATCATTTACCCTCACTTGATGAGGTTCTACAAATTGTAAATGGTTAAAAAATGATGTCTTTCCTAGATGGATATTGAGGATACAATCAAGTGATGGTTGATGAAGGAGATCAACTAAAGACAACTTTCACAACTAAATGGGAAACTTTTGCCTATAGGAGAATGCCTTTTAGACTGATTAATGCAGGGGCTACATTTCAATGAGCCATGGATGAAGCTTTTAAGCGATTGATAAATAAGTGCATAGTAATCTACATGGATGATTTAACCATCTTTCCAAAATATTGAAGCACTCACATTGCTGATTTAAGGCAGGTATTCAATAGATGTCGCAGGTATGACATATCCCTCCATCCCAAGAAATGTTCATTTGGGGTCACTAAAGGAAAGCTCCTAGGTCATATTATTTCTAAAGCTAATATCTCTATGAATCCTAATAGAATCAAAGCTATTCTAAAGTTGTCACCTCCCCATAGTCGAAAAGAACTCAAGTCTTTCTTTGGAAAGATAAATTTTGTGTGAAAATTCATAAGCAAATTTGTAGAAACAGTTCATCCTCTTAATGATTTACTCAAAAAGGGGGCTAAGATGGAATGGGTTATAGAGATTAAGAAATAATTCAAAGATATTAAAGTGGCCATTTCCATGGCTCCAGTCTTAGTAAGTCTTGATTACAAGTTTCCTTTTAAGATATATTCATTTGCTTCAAAACACTCTTATGCTGGGATCCTAACGTAGAAAAGGGAAAAGGAAGATGAAAGACCAATCACTTTCATGAGTTTCCCTTTGAATAATTCCAAATTTAAGTACTCAAATCTTGATAAGCAGTCTTTTGCATTAATCAAAGCTGTGAAGAAGTTTCGTTATTACATACTACGAAGTAAAGTGTATGCAATTGTACCTGATCTAGGAGTAAAGATTCTTTTGATGTAGAATGAACTCGATAAAAGGAGAGGTAAATGGATGGCCATACTTCAAGAATTTGATCTCAAAATTTAGCCTATGAAATTAGTAAGAGGTCAAGGGTTGTTAAGAATGATAGTTGATAACCAGGACAAAAATGAAAAGGAATTCAAATTTCACAGTGAAACAAATGAGGATGATCAAAATAAAATGGTTGTATCTCAAGTTGATATTGGCCAAGGTGTGGTGATCGATGTTTGGTATCAAGACATTGTTTATTATCTTCTATACGACCAATGTCCTATTTGGATGAATAGTTCACAACATAGGGGACTCAAAATGAAGTGTAAGTCCTAAATGCTACGTGACAACAAGTTATATAAAAGGAACTATGAAGGGATTTATTTGAAATGATTAGGACATGAGGAAGCAAAGGAAGTCTTAGAAAATTTTCATGACAAGTATGCTACAAGACATGGTTCAGCATAAGCAATGGCTCACATGATTTTAAGGTTGGGTTATTTTTGGCCCTTGATATTCAAAGACACTTTCGAGCATGTGCTCTCTTGCCATATCTGTCAAACTAGTGCCAATAGAGAAAGGAATCTGGCGATGCCATTACAACTAGTGTACGAGGTGCACCCCTTTCCAAAGTGGGGGCTAGATTTTATTGGTTTGGTTAATCCATCATTGTCAACTGGACATGCATTTATTCTCATAGCTATAGATGACTACACACAATGGATAAAAACTAAAACATTCAGAAATTGCACTACTAAGGTGGTGACCAACTTTTTGGAAGAACACATTGTTACCAAATTTAGAATGCCATTCACCCTTATGTGTGATAATAGGTCTACTTTTGCAATAACATTCCTGACCCAATGGGCATTTGAAAATCAAGTCATTATCAAGTTCTCTTCAAATTATTACCCGCAAGGAAATGGGGTAGCAAAATCTACAAACAAGAACTTGGTCATAGTAATAAGACAATTGTTGAAGGAGAACCCTAGGGATTGGCATACACAACTTAGATATGCCCTATGGATAGATCGAGTGAGAGTCAAAAATTCTATGGGGACTTCTCCCTACTTGCTTGTTTACAGACAAGAACTAGTGTTCCCGCTTAATCTTAGAATTCCTATTCTGAAGTTCATGAGTGGATATACTGAAGATGCTGACAAAGTAAAAATCAAATTGATGAATCTTTTAGAGATAGATGAGAAATGAATAGCTGCATTGGAGTACATGGCTAAACAAAAAGCTATTGTGAAAAGATGGTTTGACAAGAGGGCCATGATAAAATCATTTAGTATTTTTGACCTTGTTCTATTGTGGGATAAGGCAAAAGAAAAGCTGAGTAGCCATACCAAGTTTCAACACTTGTGGATGGGTCCTTATCAGATTAGAGAAATTCTTGGAGAAAATACTTTTAGGCTCAATTCCTTACAAGGGGAATTTCTTCCCTTGCCCATAAATGGGAAATTCTTGAAACATTATTTTGAAGCCCAGAGAAAAAAAATTAGTTAGGTTTTATTTTTGCAATTAGTTAGGCATTATTTTTTGCAAGTGTATTTATTTTCTATAGGAGTGTTTGCTTTCAATTTTGTGTTTGTTTTCAGTTGTGTGTTTTCTTCATGTCGCGTGTTTACTTTCAAAGTTGCGTCAGTCCTAGGGGGTGAAGTGCACTTGAGATTCTATCTTAAGATATTTCACTAACCACTCTTTGGTTTTGATTTTAGGGAGAGGTATTTCTTTGTCAAAATATTTGGACAATTATGTGTTGTATACCGACTGGACAAGGGACGTTGCTTGCAAAAAAAAGGGAGACTTTCAGTCCTAAGTTTAGGGTTCTAAACCAATGAGCTCTCAACACTTTGCAAACTTAAGAATTGGTCATCCTAGGTGTTGTCAAATTAAGGTTGAAGGTAGTAAGGGACAATTCAAACTCCAAGTGGTTCAAACAAGGGGAATCTTCTCAAAGGGTTGCTAAGATCATTGTTTGGTGTGAGAGTTTCTAAAAGTTCTAAAAGAGGAACACAAGGGATGTTCACAAAAGATCGAATCCAAGAAATGACACCAATATCCTGGCTACATAATCTAAGCATAGTCAAGATACATAACATTTTATTTTTTTTTAAAAGAGAAAATAAAAGAAAAAGAATGGTGTTAAAATTGAAGGATTCTAAAAGATCTAACATGGTGAAAGATATGTTTTCAAAATAAAGTATCTTGTATCCAAAACATTGTTTCATCAAAAAGGAATGTTGTGAACCACATGGAATGATTATTCAAAATTTTCCAAAGGTGTAAAAGAACATGACATCCCACTAAGAGCCCTCAAATTGCTTCTCTCATTTGGTCAAGTAGTGATTGATAAACAACCTTTGTGAAGATTCTAGATGGATGAGCCAAGAGGAATCAAAGATTGTTTATGAGTTGTTAAAAAACTTTGATAGATTGTATCCTAAGATGTCAAAGGGAATGAACACACGAATCACACACTGAGCTTGAAGGTTTTGAATTTTGGAGTTTTGATTGTAAAGTCATTTGAAATATGCTCGAGGTGTTCAAAGTTTGATTGGTGTTTGACACACGTTGAAAGGATGTTTTTTGATGAAGAAATTGCCTTGGTCATTTCTTCCTTTTTTTTGGGGCTATTTGTTGTGGTTCCACAACACACGCTCCATTCCCTCAAAGAATGGGGACCCCCCACTTTTTTTGAGTCCCCAAACTCACAATTCAAGGATCTAAAGGAACGTTAGAGAGTTAAAATTTAGAAATCATTGAAAAAAATATATTTAAAAAAAAAAAACACAAGGCATGGGCCGCGCACCACTCGCGTGGTCTGTGCTGCGCACCTGTGTAGGGGCACGCTTCACACCCCGTGAGTGGGCGAGGTTATAAAACCCCACTGCCCCCCACTTAACCCCCATCTTATTTCATTTTTGCACTTGATGTTTTGTTGCATAATGTGAGCAAAAAACCCTAGTCGTGCACCCCTATTACGCTCGTGCATGTCTGCATCACACCCACTGTGTGCGTAGCACCGTGCTTCGAAAACCCTACACTATGGTCTACATTGTGCCTTTAAAATTATATGTCATGTGTTTATTTACTGCACTACATGTGCATTGTGCCACATGACACGTGTTGTACGCCTCACAACGCGTGTGCCATGCGCTTTGCCCAAAATGCGGCCTATGCACGCACTGCACTACATGCCTACACATCCTGGCTTGCCAAATGTTAAAAAACCCTATAGCACAGTCCACATTTTTACATTGTACGCACTCTAAAGTGGTGCCATGTACAATCACCACCTCTGCACATCATGTGGTCCATGCTCCAAATCCTAGTCAAGTGCCCCCACTGTGCCAAACGATGCCATGTGCCTCCACTCTACCACGTGTGCCACATGGCACTATGTGCTTGCTCATGCCTTCACTCTAAAATTTAAAATTTAAAATATATATATATAAATTTAAAAATATAAAAAATATATAGATATATAATAATAATAATAATAAATAAATAGAAAGGCACAACTTAGTTTCATTTTTTTAAAAATTTCATTATTAACAAGTAATTGGAGAAGAAATTTAATGCTTTTGTGTTTTAATTTCTAAGTTTACTTCATTTTGAGCTAATAAATGCTATCCTTGTGTCATGCAGGTTAAATGGAATCCACATCCAGAGAGAAAATGGCACCAAAGCCCGTTGTATTCAAGTTCCAAGGCATACCATCAAAATCAAGGTTCCATGATAATCATGCAAAAACCAAAGATACTAATTTGGGGCATACATACTTGGGAGAGTTCCTTAGAATTTGAAATAAACCTATGGAGAGATCAGCTCTAGTATTCGTCTTGATACATTTTGGGTTGGTGAGTGTAGCTTCACATCTAGTATTAATGCAATCAATAGAATTGATTATGACACTAGCAGAACACTTTGTCCTAGAGGAGAGAGTGGTTAAGAGTGTGACTGGAGAAGTGGTCCTTGACCTTTAACCTAAAAACATTGAAAGGGTCTTCCACCTCCTGAGGGTAGACCAATTCATCAAACTCTCCTATGAAGCAGTAGAGAGATGGTACAGGGAGCACCCCAAAGAAGCATCATAAATCATTCAATCCTTTTACCTCATTGAGAAGACTCCTTTGGGTCGGGTCACGGGAAAGGTGGACATGAATAGGGGATACATGAAATATGATATTGGCTATTCCATTATCCTTTCAAGTAGAGTCATGGGCTTATCAACAGCTAGCCACCTCGACACTTTCATGGTTAACTTCATTGAGACAATCAAGATGGTGAGGATGCCACTAGACTGGGCCACCACACTAAGTGAGAACTTGTGTGAGCAATTGGGAGAAGTTAAGGAGAAGAAGTTCTATATGACTTCTTACATGATATATCTACTTGTAGCTAAGCAACAAACTAGCCTGGTTTGTACAAGAGAGGCAGTATGCAGGATCCTAATGCCTGGCCCTACATTGTCTAACCTCAACTAGTAAGGAAAAAGCTATCAGCACAAAGCAAGGAATACATAATCATGAATGACACATTCAACTTTGTAGTAATCTAATTCATAGAAGGTGACTATGTAAAGAGGCTATTTGATGAGGCAAAAGCACATATAACAGCTCTTGGGGCCTACTTCATCCATTTTAAGAAATTCACATATTTGTGGGTAGCTGGTGCCACTGTTAACTTGAAGGAGCTCCCCAGATATCCAAGTGACAAACTAGTTTTATTGGAGATTGCATGATAGATTGAATCTGCATATGATCAGTTGAAGAGATAGAGGAGACCTTGTTGGACATGGCCCCTAGTCATTGGACCATATTAGGTCAAATGAAAGCAAGATATTTCATCTTTCAAGTGGGAATGAGAGAATTATCCCCTTGAAGAGTACAATTCCCTTAGGCTCTATTTTGACAATATTGGTTGAGTGGAGAGTCTGGTGGGTAAGGAGTTTCACCATGAAGATGCTATTGAAGATCATTGGATGAACACAAAAAATGACTATGATGTCTGCATAAGGGACTATTATAGGATGACTTTGTATTTGGTGGAGAAGGCTCTCAAGTTGAACATCTCAAAAGAAATAAGGAAACATGATTCATGGGAGTTGTTGCATCCCTTGTTCAACTCAGATAAAATAGGAGAGAGGCCCATCATGAATGTCAAGGTTGATAGGGAGGAGGGTGATGATATTAATCATCAGGCAAGGCATGTCATCAAAATGATGAAGGATTAGATCAAGAAGTCTTTTGAACTTGATCCAATACCTAACATTGTAATCTTTCATGCTCAAGCCTACCCTAAGAAAGGTAGAGGGAGGAAAGTTACAATTCCTACCTTTGTGGCTCAGTCTTCCATCATGCCACAGATAGTATACCAACTTGATTGCTTGGTTGGATACTATCATCATCCAGAGAGGAAGGGAAAGAACAAAAGGAAGAGGACCTCCCCTCATAGGATTAAAATAGAACAAGGTGAAGTGAAAGTACCTCCCCAGCAATAGGAAGAGAGTGTACAAGGGTCTAAGGATACTGGTGTTTGCCAAGTCTAGGATGACCCTCAATTGCCTCCCTTTGTGCCTATCCAGTCAGAAAAGGGAGAGAGTCAGCAAGTTTCCATTCCTCCTTTGCAAGAAAAGCCACCATCCCCTTCTACCTCCACAAAACAAAAGAGGATCAAGATTTGAATGAAGAAAAGACAAAGGGTGACTAGGAGAATGGTGTCTTTTTCATCTTTTTCTAAGATCATTCTAGACGGGGAAGAGGAGGAAAAAGAGGAGACTAATTGAGAAGAGCAACTACCCTTGTACAAAAGAACTTGGCTAGCTAGAGCCACTAAGTAGGAAACGAGAAGTAGTATGCCAGACATATTGCCATCCACCCTAGTAGGACCCTTGGAAGTCTCTTATTTAAAAGATGAAGTACAAAAGTGGGTGGATGAGAAAAGTGAAGAAGGTGATGACGTTTTCAAAATTTTAAATTTTGATTTTATGCCTATAAGTACAAAACTAGTTGGGAATAAGATCAAGGATATCCCTACAGGTGAACCTCAAAAAGAAGACTAGACACAAATGCTTCTAGATTCATAGGGTCCTGATCTTACTCTCCCATCTCCACCACAAGTCACGGTGGTAGATAAGGGCTCAGTTACTCCTCTGCCCCAAAGTTCACAAGAGGAACAGATTTAGAAGGAACCATCATAGGGAGAGGAACTTGAACAAAAAAAAATCGATGAAGTGTCAAAGGAGGTACAAATGGTAGAATATTCTCAACCACATTCCCAAGATACTGAGGTGCAAGCTATAGTATCCATTGAGACTGAGATCACAAAAGAACCCTCGCAGAGGGAAACAACTCTGAGGAGAAGTGATAAGGGGAAGAAGGTAGTAGAACACACCCCTTCATCCTTGAGAAAAAGGTCTTCAGCTAAGCACATCCCAAGATGGATCCAAAAGGAAATAATGAGGAGTACTATACCTTAATTCCATGCTTTAGAGGAAGGCATTTTTGAGATTGTGGAGATTTTGAATAAACTTGAATCCCCATCAATTGAGGCAAGACCATTGGCATTTGTCACTAGTACATGGAACCAAGAGTTATTTGCACAAGTGGCTATTCCTCCTGAGTACATAAATGTAGAAAGCCTTGGTCCCCAAGATTATCAATTGAAAGAGACCTTGCTTAGGAGACCTACACGAGATACAACCCAATTGATGTTCACCATGGGAGGCAAAGAAATCCTCAAGAGCATGGAGCAGGAAGAGGTTGAACTTTGAAGACTTCGAAGGTAGATTGAGATCCTGAAGGGCTATTTGGCCAAAGTGGTTGGTCCTCTTGATCTTGAGCACCTTGAGGACACATTGAATACCATTCTTAGAGAAGGGGAAGCTATGCATATGGATCCATTTTTGAAAGCCTATCAACAGTGGTGGGAGAGTTTTGAGTAGAAAGGTATTCTAATTATCACAAGAAATTTGAAGTTATTGTATGCTACGCAAGAGAACGTGAACAAAATCATAGCAATTTTGAAGTAGGACTTTAGCATTATGGATGAAGTAAGGGCCTATAGTAAGGATTTACAAACTCTAAAAGTCATAAAGGGGCAAAGGTACCAGATTTTGATTGACATATATATATAGGAGAAGAGTTAGATATGATTGATGATTGGTTAGAGAAAATAGCAGATAGCAATAAAGTAATGGAAACATTACATGAGGAGATTCATCGGCTCAAGGACCAAGCCCAAGAGCAAATTTTGGAAGTAGAGAGACACTACACCAATGCTTGTTTAGATATTTTTAAAGATGAGGAATGAGAAAAGTTGTTACTTATAGAGATAGTGGTAGAGAATTTCAAGAAGATTTTTGTGGAAGTTGTTGATGATGAGGACATCCAATAAACCTTCAGGACTAAAGAAGCATTGTTAGAATTGGATACCAAACTCAGAGCTTTTGCTGACACCCAAATCGAGGTAGAAAATTATAGGCAAAAGGTCAAGGAAAAATATGAGCCTTTAGATTTACTATATGTAGCTAAAATTATTGAGATTATAGAGAAATTCAAGGGCAAACATCCAAACATAGCTTTGGGATGAAGAAGAACAAGACCCAGATGCCAGAATTTCAATTTTGACACTTAGTAAAACTTTTGGGATTTTGGAGCATTTTGAGGTGCATAGCTCCACAGGTATGTAGCTCCAGAGCTCCGCAGGTGCACATTTTTAAAAAATTTCTACCGACACTTAACTACTAGTTCCAAAAATAGAGCTTTCCATGCATTAGAAATGCATTCTAACGGCAGTTTAACTCCTATAAACACCTAATGAAGAATCAACTTCCATTTTTGGTACTTTCAAACACTTCCACTTTGACTTGGAGCTTTCTCCTTCTCTCTTCTATGATATTTCTTTGTTTTAAACATGTAAAAGGCTCATGCATCCAATTAATGAATATAAAATAGATGGAGTCCTACTAAAGCACCAATTAGGTAGTTAGTTTGTATATAATTAGTTTGTTTTATTGTTTAAAAAGCATTTTATTGCATGAATATATCTCTCAATCTCAACACAAATTGAGGAGATGATTTCTTATAAATATCCCATTGGAATATATAATCAGGGCCTCCATTATTTTGCAATAAAATTATGCTTTTGGTGCTCACATTTGGAGTGTAGTGATTCTTGCCTAAATGTGTCATATTTTTGTGAATTTTGTTCATGAAATTGTGATTGAGCCAAAAGTTTATTGCTTTGTTTTTGGTTGTGCAATCTTTTAGTTTTGGTGTTTTCTATGGTATTAATGAATTCCATTGACATATCTAGCTTGAGAAGAAATAATTGAATTGTGCCTACATAACACTCTATCTCGCATGAGCACACTTTTCATGGCCTTGCAATTTGATGAAGAGTGAAATATCATATGATCATTAAAGTTTCTCACCAATGATTGCATTGGTGGAATTGAGAAAGCACTGCTCCTACTTTCATTGGTTAACTACTGATCTCTTCAAAAGCTTAACTCACAAATGTGTTGCTTTCTATAACTTAGTTAGGATTTCAATTTTACATTATTTGTTTGAATTTCATGTTATTTTCTTTAAAGTTCTTGTTATTTTTTTACTAACCCCCTTGTTAGAATAGGATTTCATACTAGCTGCATGGTTAGCATTGATAAAAAACATAAAAATACAAAAACATAGTTCTTTTAGTGTTGTTTTTAAAACAAATGCAGATTCTTCATTTCTCTCAAAATCAAAATGAATCAGCAAAGGCCTCCTCATGAACATTCACATTTATCTTCAACTGTGTAGATTTCAATAGGTTGCAAGATCACCTAGAACCTTGGAATCGATTCAAAAAAATCAACTTTTCAAGAGAGGAGTGTTAGATTGTGGTGACTGATCAGGAAAGTACTATACATACTTCATAAATAGTGGGGTTATAACCGACATATGGCCGACATATGGCCGACATGTTATAACCCTAAAGCGGTTTAATACTTGTATAAAATGGCTTAGGGTTGGGTATTTTTTGTAATGTGGTGATACGAAATTGGTTCTTGCGGTGGTATTGAGTTGTAAGGGATTACGGATTGTAATCAGGTTGTAATCACTGGATTGTAATAAGATCGGACTTGCTGTTTGGTGGACATAGCCCAAGGATTGGGTGAACCACGTTAAATCTTGGTGCCTTGTGTTCATTTCTGTGTGTTCTATTATTTTTTCTGTTATTGGTTATATTTGCATGTAGTTTTTTATTTCTGTCCGTGGTTTATCCTAACAAGTGGTATCAGAGCAAGGTTGTCTTTCAGTTATCCTCTGCAGGAAAGTCTCACGGTTAAGTGGGAGTCTCACAGTTGAGTGGGAGCGATGGAAGATGAGGGTAAGTTGAGGGTTGACAGGTTTAATGGGCAGAACTTCCAGTTATGGAAGATGCAAATGGAAGACTATTTGTATCAGAAGGATTTATGGAAGCTGTTGGAAGGAAAACCCAAGAATTAGGGAACTATGTCAGAGGCTGAATGGAATCTTTTGGACAGAAAGGCACTCAGAAGCATTCGGTTATGCTTGGCACCATAGGTGGCATTTAATATTACAAAAGCAAAGACGACAGAAGATTTGATGAAAACCCTAGCGACACTGTATGAAAAGCCCTTCACTTCAAATAAGGTATTTCTTATGAAGAATTTATTTAATATGAAAATGGTAGAAGGTGGATCTATTGCAGATCATTTAAATGAGTTTAATACTATTACTAGTCAATTATCTTCTGTGGGTATCAATTTTGATGAAGAAATTAGGGCTCTCTTGATTTTGTGTTCTTTGCCTGAAAGCTGGAATGGCTTGGTAATGGTGATGAGTAATTATGTTCCTGGATCTAGTACCCTAAAATATGATGATGTGATCGGTGTTATTTTAAGTGAGGAAACTCGTAGAAAATCCTTAGGTGGATCTACATCAGGAAGTGCTTTAAATGCACAAAGCAGGGGTAGAATGACTGAAAGAGGAAGTAACTCTGGAAATTGTGGGAAATCAAGAGGAAAGTCAAAGGGGAGGAGGTCTCAATCGAGAGGACCAAATGATTGCTGGTACTGTGGGAAACCAGGGCACAAAAAGAAAGATTGCTAGAATCGAAAGAAAAATGAAGGAGATAAATTAGATGGAGACAAGGAGGCAAATGTGGTAAGTAACAAATCCGAAGAGGATGCCTTGCTTCTGTCTTTAGAGAGTGTTGATGATTCATGGGTTTTAGATTTTGGTGCTTCATTTCATGCTACACCTCATAGAGGTTATTTCATTGATTATGTCCAAGGGGATTTTGGGCTTGTTTATTTGGGGGATAATGAACCCTGTCAGATTGTTGGAAAGGGAAAAATTAAGATTAAGTTGCAGAATGGGAATCATTGGCTACTACATGAGGTAAGACATGTTCCAAAACTAAGTAGAAATTTAATTTCAGTAGGGCAACTCGGTGATGAGGGTTGTGCAGCTACTTTTAATGATAAAAATTGGAAGGTTTCAAAAGGTTCCCTTGTAGTAGCAAAAGGTGTGAAAGTAGGCACCTTATATCTTTGTATAGGTCATATTGTTCCTTCTACTTTGATTATTTCAGAGAAAAATGAATATTCAGGAACAATTACTGTAGTTGATCAGGGAGAACAAATAGCTGTTGTAGATTCTGATACAGTGCTGTGGCACAATAGACTTGGGCACATGAGTGAGAAAGGTATGAAAGTACTTCATTCAAGGAAAGTTTTACCAGGTCTAAAATGTGTGAATATGGATTTCTGTGAAAGTTGTGTGTATGGAAAACAAAAGAGAGTGAGTTTTGTAAAGACAGGGAAGGAAAACAAAAAGGAGAAATTAGAGCTTGTGCATACAGATGTATGGGGACCAGCCTAGGTATCTTCCCTTCGTGGCTCTCATTATTATGTTACATTTATTGATGATGTAACTAGAAAAGTATGGGTTTATTTCCTTAGACAGAAATCTAATGTATTTCAAACTTTTAAGAAATTAAAATGTCTCAGATCTGATAATGGTGGTGAGTATTGCAGTCATGAATTTGAAGATTATTGCTCCACTAATGGTATTCGTAGACAAAAAACTGTTCCAAGGACTCCACAGGAAAATGGAGTGGCTGAATGCATGAACAGGACTATAATGGAGCACGCAAGGAGCATGAGGTTGCATGCTGGGTTGCCCTTACACATGTGGGTGGAGGCTGTCAATACTACAATATATTTGATTAATAGAGGTCCCTCTACTCCTTTGGGTTGTGGTATTCCAGAGGAAGCATGGACTGGTAAGAAGGTGAGTTATTCTTTTCTCAAGACCTTCGGTTGTGAAGCTTTTGCTCATATAGACTCTGAAAATAGAACCAAGCTAGAAGCTAAATCAAAGAAAAGTGTCTTTGTTGGATATGGCATTAATGAATTTGGTTATAGGCTTTGGGATTTTGAAAATCTTAAAATTATTAGACGTCGAGATGTCATATTCAATGAGAAAGTATTGTACAAAGATCTATTGCAGCAACATGAGAAGAAAGCAGATGATTATGTAGTGCTGGATGATACTCCAAAAGCTGATGTTCCAACCATTCCTCATGATGTGCAACAACTGCAACAACAAATACCACACACACCAGTGAATGTTAGATGATCAACAAGGCAAATTAGACCTCCACAAAGGTTTTCTCCCTCTTTGTATTCTATTTTACTTACTGATGCTAGTGAACCTAAAAGTTATGATGAAGCTATGCAGGTGGATACTAAGATTCAGTGGGAGTCTGCAATGAAAGATGAAATGGACTCTTTGCTGAAAAATAAGACATGGGATTTGTGCAAGTTGCCTGAAGGTAAAAAGGCTTTACAGAATAAATGGGTTTATAGGTTGAAAGAAGAGGAAGGAGGTAAGAAAAGATTTAAGGCCAAGTTAGTTGTAAAAGGATTTGCACAGAAAAAGGGCATTGATTTTGATGAGATATTTTCTCCTGTTGTTAAAATGACTTCTATTCGTACTGTTTTAAGTCTTGTGGCTACTGAAGATTTGCATTTAGAGCAGATGGATGTTAAAACAACCTTTCTTCATGGTGATTTGGATGAAGAAATATATATGGCTTAGCCAAAAGGTTTTGAGGTCAAAGGTAAGGAGAACTTAGTGTGCAAATTGAAGAAAAGTTTATATGGCTTGAAGCAAGCACCTCGGCAATGGTATCTGAAATTTCACAATTTTATGCATGAGCATAATTATAATAGGTGTCACTCAAATTACTGTGTTTATTTTAAGA
This sequence comes from Cupressus sempervirens, assembly GCA_028749045.1. Lineage (NCBI taxonomy): Eukaryota > Viridiplantae > Streptophyta > Pinopsida > Cupressales > Cupressaceae > Cupressus > Cupressus sempervirens. The sequence goes on along the minus strand of JAPHAW010000014.1, from coordinate 8,692,496 downwards.
GGTTGGATGATGATAGCTACATTATTTTATGTTTATATGTTGATGATATGCTTGTAGCTGGGTCTAACATGGATCATATTAAGGGGCTGAAATGCCAATTAGTACATGCATTTGCTATGAAGTATTTGGGGGAAGCAAAACAAATCCTTGGTATGAAGATTTGCAGAGATAGGAAGAACAGAACATTGAAACTATCTTAAGCTGATTATGTTGAGAAGGTGTTGCAACGTTTCTCTATGGAGAATGCTAAAGCTGTCAGCACACCTTTACCTGGTCATTTGAAATTGACTAAGGAGATGTGTCCCAAGACATAGGAAGAGATGGATAAGATTTCCAAGGTACCCTATGCTTCAACTGTAGGAAGTTTGATGTATGCTATGGTATGCACTAGGCCAGATATTGCACATGCAGTGGGAGTCGTTAGCAGGTATATGTGTCATCCAGGATTTGAGCATTGGAATGCTGTCAAGTGGATTCTCTGATATTTGAGAGGAACATCCAATAAGTGTTTACACTTTGGAGGCTCTACTACTGATTTACAGGGCTATGTTGACTCAGATTTGGCTGGGGATATTGATACCAGGTGGGGTACTATAGGTTATGTCTTTACTGTTGGTGGGGCAATCGTGAGCTGGGTTTCTAGGTTACAGAAGATTAATGCTCTCTCCACTATAGAGGCAGAGTATGTTGCTGCTACAAAGGCAGCCGAAGAGATGATATGGCTTCAGTTCTTCTTGGAAGAATTGGGACATCCTCAGAAGGATAATTATTTGTTCATAGATAGTCAGAGTTCCATTCATCTTGCTAAGAATTCAGCTCTGCATTCTAAGACCAAACACATACAGTTGTGGTACCATTTCATTCGGTCAGTTTTGGACGATGGACAGTTAAAGCTGGAGAAGATACATACCAATGACAATCTAGCAGATATGTTGACAAAGGTTGTAACAAGGGAGAAGCTGAACTCCTCTTCAGCTTCGGTTGGTCTTTTATATTGAACATGAATAAAAGAACAGTAGAGTCCAGGATGGTTTGATCCAGTGGGAGCCCCATGTGGTAGTGGTATTGCTACAGGATCAGTCTCCAAGTGGGAGATTGTTGTTTAGTGTGGAGCCTGATTAGTCCCCAAGTGGGAGATTGTTAGATTGTGGTGACTGATCAGGAAAGTATTGTACATACTTCATAAATAGTGGGGTTCGGGCCGACATATTATGGCCGACATATGGCCGACATGTTATAACCCTAAAGCGGTTTAATACTTGTATAAAAGGGCTTAGGGTTGGGTATTGTTTATAATGTGGTGATACAAAATTGGTTCTTGCGGTGATATTGAGCTGTAAGGGATTACAGATTGTAATTAGGTTGTAATCACTGGATTGTAATAAGATCAAACTTTCTATTTGGTGGACGTAGCCTAGGGATTGGGTGAACCACATTAAATCTTGGTGCCTTGTGTTCATTTTTGTGTGTTCTATTATTTTTTCTGTTATTGGTTATATTTGCATGTAGTTTTTTATTGCTGTCTGTGGTTTATCCTAACAAGGAGTTTGCAAGAATTCCTATCATTTAGCATCATGTAAAATGATAGCTCAACACAGACTACAAACATGAGAGGCACTACATTCTCCCCCCCTAGACATAGGCTTAGTCTTAAAAGCCTGCAAAAAGATAGGGGTATAAAACTCTCAATTGTGTAGCATCTTTCCAAGTAGTCAATGTCACATCACTCAAGTCCCATCGTTCCCTTCCCAGCTCGATGTCTTGACTCTTGAGGATCTACCTAATCCTCACCAAAAGCCACATAAGCTCTATGGGATCTACCTGCATCCCCTACTGTGGGTTCTAACTTTTCCACACCTCTATTCAATCTTGATGATGTTTTCTAAGGACATCTTACTGCTTGATGGTCCAACTGACAATAGGAGAAGCATGCCCCACCACCATAACCATTCCCATAGCCATGCCCTTCTTGTAGAGCACTAGGTTGTTGGTTGCTCCCCCTACTCAAATAGTGTTTCCCACCCTATTTTGGGTTACTATGTTGAAGTTTATTATCTTAGGGGTAGTTCTCCTCTTCTACTCAAGTGATAGTTGAGTCCTGGTCACTTTGATGGTTCTATGACTAGCATTTGTCAAACCATCGATACCCACCCTTACATAGTGTTGATTGGGTAAAAGTTTGTCCCATAGCTTGTGTCTAAGATGGAGATGCACCTGAATGTCTAGATTGTGCACTATGACTTTGAGAACCTGATTTACCACTAAAGCCTCTAGCCACATTGCTCTCAATAATTTTTCCTTCTCCATGAAAAGTACAAGTGTTCTTGGCTAGTGAACATATACATCTCCAATGATAGAGTTCCTAAGGCCCCTAACAAAATGTTGGGTGAGGAGTGCTTCATCATGGAGGTAACTTGAATACTACCTCAACCCAAGAAATTGCTTCTCATACTGATCAACCATCATATTCCCTTGCTTGAGCTCATGAAATTCAATAGTATGGGTGTTACAATTTTAGTGGAGATAGCAATTTCATCCTGAACCTCTCCTCAAAGATATCCCAAGTGTAATCTGCTATGTTGATATAAAGCTTCTCACTCTCCATATCCCACTATATAGATCCATGATCTCTCAATTGTGTGATAGCAAAATAGGTCTTCACATTTCTTTTGTAGGGTAATAAGGAAAAGCAATGCACCATATCCAGTAACAAGGTCTTAGCCTTGAGCATGGTCCCTTGGTCATGAAGCAGTGGTGATTTATACCTTTGGAGTTCCTACATCATCTCTACTTGGGTGAAGTCATCATTATCCCAACCAAAACCCCTCTTTTGGTGCCCTCTACTGCCAGGTAGTGTATGAGAAAGTTCATACTCGTGGTCACATTCCTCTTCTCTATGCTTGATGAGGGCATAACCCAAGTCAAAATGAACATAGCAAGAAAAGGGAAATATTATTCTCGAAAGTGATATGTTATTACATTTAGTACAAAAAAATAAAAAGACTCCACGACATGCCCTGTGGGTTTACAATGTTATGAAATTCTAGAGAAAAACCCTTCTCATAGTACCTTCTCCCAAACTCCACCAGAAACTGCCTTTATAACTCCAAAAGTGACCTTAAGTAACCCAAATTAGGTTTAGGGTTAGGAATAAATTTTGTAATATTCCATTTGGCATCCACTACCAAAACAAAAGGTTCTAGAAAACACATCAGAGGTTGGTGTAAAATTAGAAGAATCCATAAATGGTAGTCTAACTTTTGGGAGGCATAACTTTTGATCTGGGACTCTAATTGATGAACTATTTACATTTATAGAAAGCTCTCCAAAACTATAGCTCTATGGACCAGCTTTTCTCATCACCCAATTTTTTGGGCCCATACAAGTTCATTTGTGCCTCAAATATGACTTTGAAGTGCTCTTAGGAAGTCTCTAGGCAACTTAAAACTGCTATAACTTTCAAACCGTAAAACCTTTTGACCTTATTCTTTTTTTGGAGTGCTTTAAATTACAAGTATAATCATCCCTCCAACTTACACTCTCTAACTCATCATAATTATGGCTCAATTACAAAATAGCCTTTTTTTGCATTAACACATATCCTAAGGTGCTCAAAAACTCTAACCTAGAAAACCAATAGTGGAACTATGAGAGTTGGAATCTCTATTTGACCCGAATGGGTATCAAAAAATTAAAACACATTAAAAAAAAATAACACTAAGCATATTTTTGGGTGATACAGGATTGCCCTTACATTACTAGATGCTCCTGCATCAGATACCTAGGGTAGATTGAAAAGTGACCCTATCACTTTATAGATGGTAGAGGAAAACCCAAATGGGCAACCTCTACTACAGATATCCAAGTTGAATCTTCTACTGTTCATCCTTTCTACTCCACTAGGTATTCTTCATACTACCTGCTTTTGGTACTCTAGCCCATGCGACTATCCAAAATTTCTTCAATCTCTTCCTTCTCTGAAGTATTAATTTGACTTGACTCCAACATCAACTCCTCATCTACACCATCATCATGATATTCTATTAAGTCTAAAATATTGAAAATAGGAGAAATGTGAATCCCATCTAGCAACTCCACCTCATATGTATTTCTTGAGTCATGTTTCTTCAAAATTTTGTAGGGGTCAAATTTCTTCATCTTTAGCTTGTTATAGTTATCCATTGGAAATTGTTCCTTCCTCAACTATACCATAACTAGATCCCCAACTTGGATGATGCCCTAGGTGAATTGTGTGTGAATGGTGTTCTTAAATTTGAACATAAGCACTTGGAAGATAAGGGTTTAACCCACATTCCTCACCTGCACCGAAGTTTCCAAATCAAATGGATCAAATACATCCTAAGCTGACTTCACAATGGTTAGTTATGGCTTGAGAAACCAATTTTGGTCACTAAGAAGATGATTTATCATGTGAATACCAAGCTTGAAGATGATTGAGACAATTATTAACTTAAAAATACTGCATTGGTAGCATAATTTGTATATTGTATGCATCTCAAGCTGAGTAAGCCTTTTGGAGTATCTTTAACATTTTGGTAGTCCAAAGCCAAAACTACTAAAACTCTAGGTTAGGTGGAGTTAGAGAAGAAAACCTTAGCCGAGTGGGATGGTAGAGGTATGAAGATTAGTAGTGTAATAGATGTAAAACTAAAATTTGGTATACATTTGATAGCTCACAAGACCTACAGTGACCTACAGTTCTAGTCTAAATATTGTGTCATGTAAAGCAGTAGACTTGGCATTCAAGGTCATGAAGAACAATCTATCATATGATCTTGCAGACTTGTTGTTGAAATAGTTTAACAAAAAAATGTAAAGTATTAGGACATCCAAGAACAACCCTTGCAAATTCAGTTCATTGTTCACATGTCTATTTTTCTATGTTCAAATGTTTTTCCCTTTAAAAGGTACAGTTGTATGGAGAAAGGATATGCCAATTTTGTATCAGATTAACAAGTATATTGCAAAAATGGGTGAGAATTTTGTTAGTATAATGGATAATTACTTTGATGTCTTCAAGGAGAAAATGAATAACAAATTCAAAATTCTCGCAAAATTGGTTGAATATTACAAAGACGATATTTGTTTCATGGTAGATAGTGACAAAGTCTACATTTAGGTAGTAAAACCAAGAGTTGTATGGGTAAAACCTCTTCCCTATGAGGTGCATTGATGAAGAAAAGGAAATAATTGAAGCCTTGATAAATGAACCTTTGAATCCAAAGGCACCAGACTTTGAAACATATGATGAGGCCAAGGCAAGAATAGAGCTTGGAATCAAGCTTCCACAGGAAATTAACAAAGGCAAGAGGAGAATAGAAAAACTCAAAACTAGCACAACTCTTATGTTGACCGAGGGTAAAGGAGAAGATGATGATGAAGTAGAGGATGAAGAAGAGTTAGAAAAGGAAGAAGAGCTAGCAAAGAAGAAAGACAAGGTGATCATCACCAAGCCACCCAAGCCATCCATTGCAGTGTTTACCAGGAGATCTAGGAAGAAAGGTAGTGAAGTTGTGTTTAGCAAGCCTCCTCCCACTTTCCAGAAAAAAATTGAAACAATTGGAAGAAGTGGCAGGCATAACCAACTTCAAATCATTAAAGTATGAGACTAGGACAGAGGCTGAGAAGAAATAGGTTGAAGAATTGGTGCTAACCAAGATGGGTAAATAGAAGTATTCCCCTAATCAAATAGAATCTTAGATCTCTAATGAACTATTAGAGAAGTTGAAGCCAAGATGGGACTCAACTACACAGACAACAAAAGATATCCATGAACAAATCCTGAGGTAGTTGTTATTGAGCATCATAGATGCTGAGGTAAACGAGTCTATGAAGAAAAATGAAGACAAGATGACTCTTAGATTTAATACTTGTTTCATTTTGTTAAAGGATATGGAGCATGTAGTCAAGAATGCTACAAGTATGTGGAAGAATATTTATCGCATGCATAAACAAAGTGACTTTCTAGTAGAAGTCAAGGATGATGACAGTGATGATGAGGAAGAAGGAACATATTTTGAGCCAATACAATTTGACAATGAAGAAGTTGAAGAAGATAAAGAGGAAGAAGCTACTAAGGAAGAAAAATAAGATGATGAGGAGACTGATCCTATGAAGATAGTAGTAGTAGTCATTGCCTCACTTCCTCATTCTCCAAGAAAATCATTAGCTACATCAAGTTCAAAGATAGCTTCAACAAGTTTGATTATGACCACAACAGATACATCAAATGTCCAATCACTCTTCGCTCCCTCACAACTCAACACATCACTAATAGAAGTGTCTACCAATTCATCTATTGAGCTACAACCTCCCTCTTCTTCAACTCCCAAGTTAGCATCATCAACACTTTAGATACTTTTGTAAGTACTCTAGTTTTGGATTCAGTAAGCATACCAGTTAGTATTCCTTCTGTTGGTACTATATCAGTTTTCATAGCTAGTCCTACTATCTCTACTATTGTTTCCATTCTGGATTCTAAGGCATTAAGTACAAGGGTAGTTGAACCTAAGGCTAAATGAAGTACAAGACTTTTGAGTGGAAAGGAGATAGAGGAGGACATTGACCTACATGAAGATAATGAAATTCCAAAATGGGATTTTGATAATGCCACTGTAGATCAAATGCAAATAGCTAGTCACTCCTCTGAAAGAAAGAAAAATCGAAGAAACTAAGAGAAGAAAGGGATAAAAATTATAAAATCATATAAAATGATAAGAATATTTTGACTGAGGTGATAGGTGTTGAAGTTGATACTTCTCAACACATTTTGTTTCAATTAGAAGAGGTAGTCCAGAAGTTTAATGAGGACTCAAGTGGTCAAGAAAAAATGATTGAGAAAGCATAGAAGAAATTTGATAACAAAGTGCTTGAGTACATTGCTCAACAAATTTCCATTTAGCAAGTGGAGCTTTCCTCAATTTTGACCAATCTTGAAAACTCTTGCACAAATGTAACTTCACTTTTTGGAAAATTATGTAATGTTATTGAGCTCACAAAGGAAATAAAGAGAAAACTGACAAAGATTGATGAAGATTTGAAGGCTAGTGCACAATAGTTGCAACTTGAACCTAGTTCAAGCTCTGAACATAATATGAAAATTAGATTCTTGTCAAATATGTGGGTAGAGTTGTTGAGAGAAGAAGCAAGGATCCGGTCTTCACTGATAGATATTTAGAATATGATCCTTTCCATCATGGATAAAATGCAAAAGCACATTGTTTACTCAAAAACATTGATTCATGACAACAACTTCTCAATTATAGATCACATGATAGAACTCTTTGTAGAAGTCCAAATCGCTCTACATACGTGCAAAGTTTTGAAATTTTTTTTTGATAAGACTTTAGCACTCATACTTAAGGTACATTCTGAGTTTCTTTCTTATATTGGTGTCTCTATGCAAATAAGTTTTGAATAAATCTTTGGAATTATTGTCAAAAATGGGGAGAAATAATATGTATATATATGAGAGATAGTATGTCTATAGGGGGAGAGACACTTAGTATGTATATTGTATGGGGGAGAATCATGCAAAGAAAGGAAAATATAGAATCATGCAGATGCAATATACTGTATATAAATACAAAGAAAAGTTTTGAAAAATTCTCAAAAATAGTATACCATATTGAACCAATATCACACTATGATGTATATAAGTTTTGGGTGCTAAGTGTTTTTGTCACTAATGCCAAAGGGGGAGATTGTTGACATTAAGTCAAGTCTTTTATTAGTGACAACACTTATTCAGATTTTGTATGGCTACCGAGCTCATTGAACAGACTATAGTGTTTGCCATGTAATTTAGTAGACACTGAGTTTTACAATTCCTACCAAGCATCCTAGTGGTTACCAAGTGAATTAGGCAATGTGAAGTCCAACAGTTCAACTTGAGTAGTTCATTGGTTACCAAGCTTCACAATTCAAACTGAGCTAGCAGTTCATGTGAAGTGAAGTTAGTGTTAACCGAGCTATTTGATAATTAGTGTTTACCAAGTGTAGTCATGGAAAATGAGTAATTCAATTTCTACCAAGTTACACAGTATCTACCGAATCACTAGTACAGATCGAGTTTGAGACTACTCTAAGATGATTGGTATGGACTAAGCTTCTACTTCTACCAAATGCATGATGATGTTGAGTAATGATAGTGGATGCCATGTATCAGAACTTCACCAAGTTAGTCTTCAAAAACCCAAGTGTCTTCATTTGAGCTAACTTTGTAATATTGGTTTTAACTTGTATATTGGCTAACTTTGTAATTTTGTAAATTGGATATATATATATATATAATGTATTCTATAATATCCAAATGTGTCAATGTATGTATCCATGTATGGAAAATAAGTGAGAGCGAAGAATATATAAGAAGCATGCGAATATGAATCAGAAACAAAGTGTATTGTAAGGCCATATCAGCAAAGGAGTAGCAGAGACATATCTATCACATAAAGGTGATTAGTACTTCAAAGAATCTCTATCAAAAAATCAATTGTAAGTTAGAGATCTATTGTTTCATTCTAACAGGTGAACTAGTCCAAATCCTCTATCAAGGTAGACTTAACATTCTTTTGTCAAATCTCTTTACTAAGTGCATACTTCATTGTATGTTTGTAAAACCTCTAACAAGGTGGACCTAGTAGTCCTAATTGCTCCTAATAGGGTAGATCATTAGAAGTGATCATTGTAAGCCTTAATAGACAAACTTTATGCTATAGTATTGAAGTTTTGTGGGTATCATCCCCACCCTAGTTTTACTTTCTATTTGGATGGTTTCAGGGTCACCAAATTATTGTGTTCATGTGCCATGAATGTTTATGTTCTCAGTTTCTCATGCATTTAGTTAGATCTAATTTAATGAATTAAATGGTTATTGGATAATTGCAATTAAGATTTGAATTTGATAAAGTTTTTGAGGTTACTGATTCACCCCTCCGCTCTCAGTAACCTAGCATAGTCTTGAATATTTCCAACACTCATTTTGGCCTCCAAATGACCTGCCATTGTGCCTTCATCCTTGATTGTGCCTCTTTACCTTCCATCAAACATTTTTTTTAGCTTCTTCTCAACTTGAAAGACAAACTTGTATGCCTCTTCAATGCTAGTCATCCTAACTAGACTTATCTCCTCCTGAATGCTAGGTCTTAACCCATTAAGGTAATAGGAAACCTTATCCTTGTTTTCTTCCTCATGTACCACCCTAATAAGGACTCAGTAAAATTCCTCTATCTATTTTGGACAGATTTTCCCACTTGCTTTAGCCCTTGCATCTTCTTGAACAAATCAAGCTCGTAATCAACATGAATGATCTACTTCTTTAGTTTGTCCATCGTGCGATCTCATCTTGTAATTTTCTCCTTTCCTCTTCTATTTCTTTCCAATTGAATCTCTTGACACTAGATTTTGGAATGGCCTTTCATTTTGACCTTTGCAAACTTAACCCTATCAATGTCCCTGATATCCTCATACTCAAAATATTCCTCTAGCTCATCGATCTAGTTAATCAACTCATCCAGGTTTAGATTTCCTAAAAACATGCCAATGTTAATTTTAGATCTTTTTCCCAGCTTGTCAATGGCCTTAAAAAGCTTCTTCTCTACCTAGTTTAGGACTTCTTTATCTCCTTCCCCTTCCTACCCAATATTTACTTCTTCTTCATTTTCCTCCTTACTTCTGTCACCAAAGTCAATATTCCATCCCTCTACAGATCTCCTCTTGCAATGCTTGAACTTGTCATTAGAGGGCTCTAACCTCAGGAGGAATAACTCTAGCCCTTCTAATACAATCCTTTCATGGAGGCATCTTCTCACTATATCAAAACCTATAACCACATAGTCCTGGTGTAAATTGCCTCATAGTTGGCGCTCTATTTACACACTCAGGAAAATCCACTCTGATACCACTTGATGAGGGAACAACCCAAGACAAAATAAACACAACAGGAAAAGGGAAATATAATTATAAGAAGTGATATGCTATTGCATTTAGTACAACAACAAAAATAGACTCCACAACATGCCCTATGGGCTTATAATGCTATCAGATTCTAGAGAAAAATCCTTCTCACAGTACCTTCTCCTAAACTCTACCAGAAACTACCTTTACAATACCAAAAGTTACCTTAAGTAACCAAAATTAGGTTTAGGGTTAGGAATACATTTTAGAATATGTCATTTGGTTTCAACTACCAAAATAGAAGGTTCTAGAAAACATGTTAGAGGTTGGTGCAAAATTACAAGTATCCAAAATGGTAGTCCAACTTTTGGGAGGCATAACTTTTGATTTGGGACTAATTAACAAACAATTTACATTTTTGAGAAGCTATCCAAGTGCTCTATAGCCCTATGGACCAGTTCTACTTGTCCCCCATTTTTTGGTCCCATACAAGGCCATTTATTGTCTCAAATTTGACTTTGAAGCACTCTTAAGGGTCTCTAGGAAAATTAAAACTATAATAACTTTCAAACCGTAAAGCCTTTTGACCCGATTCTTTTTTTGGAGTACTTTAAATTACAAGTATAATCATCCCTCCAACCTACACCCTTTAACTCATCATAATTATGGCTCAATTAAAAAATAGCATATTTTCTACATTGACATGTACCCCAAGGTGCTCAAAAACCCTAATGCAAAAAACCAATAGTGGAACTATGAGAGTTGGAATCTCTATTTGACCAAAATGGGTATCTAGAAATTAAAAATCATTAAATTGAAACTAACACTAAGAATATTTTTGGGTGATACATGATTGCCCTTACACCACTAGATACTCTTGCATCAATGCTTGGACCTATGGGAATCTCCATGATGAGATCCTTCTTCCTGGCCATTGTTGCATTGGTTTCCTCTATAAAAGGCCCCAAATAAGCTATCATCTCTTGCAGAAAAGACGTCAGTGCCCCAATGCCACCCTAATCATTGTTACCTTTCTCCCTCTCCTTCTTGACGTTCTTCCTCTTGGTGCTCTTCTTCATGGTTATTCTATCGGTTACTACCCTGACCATCAGGTCTACATGTGGGAGGCATCACTATGGGAGCAACAAGATAAGGTTAGGAAAATTCATCATAATCAAAGAGTCATAAGTATGGACCACAATGAGGTATCAAAATAAGAAAACATAAGATAATAATACACATACTGAAAACAATAACATAGTGGAAGCATAACACAGAGATTCCAATATTGCAACATGGGCTCTGATACCAGATGTAATGCCCACCCTAAGATCCTTGGAACAAGGATAAATAAAATTGAAGATTTTTTAAATCTTTTTTTACAAGTATGAATGCACATGACAATCAACATTCTAGGATGACAACGATCACAATAGAAGACTTAACCACAATCCTGACAATCAATGAATCTCCAAATGCTACTACCAAAATGACACTCTCAAACAGATGATGAAATCCAAGGATGATAACAGAACCTAAAAATATTTGATATATCAAAGCCTACAAATACAAGTAAACATAAAGGGCACTCAAATTGCCTAAATGTGTTTCCCAAAAAATAGTAGAGATGCCCCCTACTTTCTGCATGAGAAAAGACAATAGATAATTTCACATGAGGAAGTATAACATGCCACACAATAGACTACCCTTTCACATGAAGAATTGCCTAGTGTAGACACCTAAAAATCCTTTAAAAAATAAAGTATTTTTATTTTTTGAAAAAATCCCTGATGACATCATCATTAATTAATTAATTAATTAATTTTTATGCCATTAAATCCCTTTATCTTAATTAAAAATATTTAATTAAGGAATCCCTCCCTAAAATTTTTAAATATTATTTAAACATTATTTCCTTATTTATTAATTATTTAATTAATAAATTGACCAAAAATCCTAAAATAAATAAAAAATTTTATTTTTTGCCCAAAACCTGGCCAATTTCCTTATGACCAATAACCTCTTCCAAAATCTTCTAATCCTTCTTTAATTTCGATTAAAGGCTAATCCCATCATTTCCTACCCCTAATCCCAACTCAAAATATTTAATTAAGATTAAATATTAATCCTCATGTTTATTAAAAAAGTTTTAATAAATATCCCCTCAACCGAAACCCTTGAAAATAAATAAAACTTTATTTATTTCCTAAAAATCTAATTTATCCTCATCCTAAGAAGTTCTAAACTCTTCTAGAAAGTCTTCATCCTCATCCTAGGAAATTCTAGACTATTCTAGAAAGTCTTTATCCTCATCCAAAGTCTAGACTCTTCTAGAAGATTTCTTTAAACCTAATCCTAATCCCCTCCTAACCTTGTCACATTCCCTAAACATGGGTTAAAACTTACTAACCCAAGCCAAAGTTAACAAATATCTCCTCCTTCACCCACCCTCATTAAATGCCATCCACTTGCCTATCCCTAAGCTAATCCTAAACCATCCTAATCCATCCTCTAATAATTTGCACAAGCCTAAACAAGCTTAAAACCTTCCTAATCAAGTCCAAGTCAAAATTGCTCTCATCACCCTCAAAATATCTCAACCATTAAACTTTATGAAGTCCACTAGGTCATAAATGACTCTTATAAGCCTTTTATTGCTCTTACAAGTCATTATGAGGGTCTTTATGAAGATTTTATCTCTTGAGCCTCCTTTTTTGACTCATCCTTTCCCTTTCCTCCATCCTCTCACCATGTGACATGTGTCACTCCTTGATTGGCTGTAAGGAAGCACAATCCATGTGCTCTCCTCTCATGCAATCTAAGCCCTCCATGAGCTTTTTCCCATCCTTGCATCTTAGCCCTCAATTCCTCAAGCCTCTTGCCTATAAATTGGATCCTTCCCCTTTGCAAAATAACACAATCCATGAAGTAAAGTCATAATGCCATTTTGAGAAGCCATTTTACATCAAAACCATACACTCACACCCAAATTCCAACTCTATTTGAAGCCCTTTTTGAAGCATAAGCTTGAGCATACATCCTATCTATTTAGACAAAGCTACTCAACAAGAGAGCTTCTCATTGAGAGAGCCCATTAATGGCTCATATTCTCAATTGAGAGCTCATCTTAGTCTATCTTGAAGTTTATGAATTTTGTTTAGTTTGTAGAAGCTTTATTTAAATTTGGTTTCTATTAGCATACTAACATTGCTCATATACACCTAGCACAATAGCCAAAACCATAGCATTGATGCTGAGGTTTGCATGAAGAAGTACTAGGAAGCACACAAGAAAATGCAATCTTGGGCACGAGGAAATATGAAGTCTCATGTTAGAGAGTGTACAATCTTGCATAAGAGAGAGTAAAATCTTGCATGAGGATTCATAATAACAAGCAAGGTAAACACAAGATGAGAAGATAGGAAAATAATTCCTCCACACTAGAGAGTATAAGATCCACAAGTTGAGGCTTAGACACTTGAACACAATCACTGCATCTAACCATTTGAAACATAACAACAAAGGAAAAGTATTGGAAGAAACATCACAATGAATGAACATAACAAAACTCATGCATGGTTCCTCCCAACCATAATAGCATCATGAGAACTCAAAGGTCCTAGCCATTACGCACAGATAACATCCCAAACTACCAACTAGATAGCCAGAGTTGTCTTATGAGGGCGTTACTACTAAAGCATAATAACATCATAAGAATAAGGAAATCTAACATGCTAACAAGTAAAGAAATAAATATTCCAACTAATCAAAACATATGCTAAACATCACAATATAGGAATGTGCCAAATAAACTAACACCACCTAAATATGATATCCAAGCATTCTAATGAAAGAATAAATCACAAGGAAACATACTCTGGAGAAACTAAAATACCATGTGAACATCAAGCAATGGTCACACTAGAAAAATAGACCATGTTTGTACACCAGTCCCTAGTAGTGGTATAGGTAGCTATGCCTCCCAACCATGTGAAACCTATAGGTCAACTCCCACCATGTTGATGGAGATAATGATTCAACCACAAACACACATAAAACAAATATCCATGCTAACACTCATGCTAGACAATAATGATGATTGAAAAAAAGATCATGAGACAATGCAAGTACAATAGGTCATTGGTCAAACCCTCTATGGATAACTATGTAGGGATTCTAGTGGAATGCCATTACTTGCTATCAGCTAGTGCAAGTACTTCAAGCCTCCAATCCCTCAAGAGGCTAGATTCAGAAATAATCTTTAATCAACTCTTGTAGGAGGCTAGACACACACAACTTTGATCAACTCCCTCAAGAGGCCAAGTGTTCAAAATCTTATCTTTTCATTAAGTTTTAGTACCCATTTATTAATTTAGTTATCACTGATTAGAACCTCTTCACATTACCTTGTTAACCATTTTCGGGTCGAGGTACACAAGAGGAGCCACTCCACCCATCTACCCTACATACCCATGCTCATCACATGATGAGTACCCAAAGGTAATGCAAGTTCATAGCCCAACCCCAATGAACATAACTCCACTAAAATACAATCAGGAGTTTGGGCCTTGCAAGTCACTCGACTAATGCACGTGCACATGCTTGTGTGTGGTGCACCACCATTACGAAGATCATAAAACAAGGGTTGGATGAGAACACAAGAAAAATAACACTTTACCAAATACCAGCTTGAGAGTATAGATTCTACATGAATCCCAATGAATAATAAAACCAAACATCATGAAATCACTCAATCGATCTCAATCTAGGAGTATGGATTCTACACAAATCCCAATGATGCAACCAAACCAAACATTAGATACAAAATCAGTCAATCAAACACAAAGTTAGGAGTAGGGATGTGGCACATAGCCCAATGCAATATAAAAGTGTAATAGTGACTTTACTAACATCCTATGGATAATCCAAGTCCATGAACAACATCATGCCAAGAAAGCTTGAGAAACCTAGGTGACACAAAAATCAAGGTGAAAACCTCAAAACTCAAAAAAACTTCAAAATTAAAACCCATTTGGTCTTAGCGCACAAAAGGCATGAAAATCCAATAAAATTTAGGTTCAGACATCGTATGCAAAAATGGCAAGCATAATGGTGTAAAACCACAAACCCTCATCCTAAAAACTAGGAAAATGTTCATACTTGACCAACCGAGTAGAACCAACATTTAGAAATGGAGGGGAACACTAGTTCTCTATCTCTTAACAAAGAACTACTAGAAATGAAAGTAGAAATGAAGTTAAAACACAAAAATGGGAGGGCCCTACCTATCAACAAAAGGGATAAAATAGGAATCATCCAGATAAAATAAATATCCTGTAGAAATTGCCAAAAGTCGCGATAAAGCAAGGTCTCCCCAAGCTGGATTACTAAGATCGATCTCACAAAGATCCCACACTCATAGCCCTCATAATTAATAGAAACATAATCCTACAAAAGAGCATTTTGGAAAAAGCTCTCAAATTTGTAATTTCCAAAAGAGAGAAGTGAGGAATTAATTTCCTCTTTGGATACTTATTCACTTTTCAAGTGAATAATTGATTAGGGTAAAAAAATAAGGTAACCTAGTTAAACCCTAAATCCACCCAAAAAAAAATAGGATATTCAAAGTAATTGGAATTCATTTATGGAAAAGATGCTAAAAAAAAAAATACTTAAAATAAAGCCCAAAAACCCAAAATCACAGAAATTCCTTAACAACTTTTACGACAATGCGAACCTCTAAAAGCACAGACATGCTCACAAGTCAAATCACATAATACAAATGAGTATAGATTTATTTAATCACCAGAAGGTTTAATTTAAACACCTTAAAATAAGATACGTCAACCATATAGGGATGACATTGGTAAAATATGAACAATTGGATCACTAACTCCATGTGCCACTACCAGGGATATAAATTCTGCACACTAAAACACATGATCAAGTGTAATTTCATATAATAACATAACCAAAGCAATAAATGCATTAAATACCTAATTTAACCATTTATTCAAATATACTAAAATAATCCATTTACATCACTCACATTTGCATAAAGAATCACAAAGCAAGAATGAAGTAAATAACCATAACATTAAATCCAATATATAACATAATCAGAGATATGTCCAAATATCAGATAACTAAATACCATCATAAAATGTACTGTTTTCTCAAAATGGCATCATCATGAAAATATGATCAACTGAGCAACATAGTAATGTAACATCTATGATACTAAAATCAAAGTATAACATATGACCCTCAGGTCATCTCAAATATAAACATAACACGAGTAACAAGTATCTCTTGGATCAAAATAAACAAGGTACAAACTGCAAACACGAGAGACACTATAGGGGGGGATAGAAACATACAGTTGGTGTGTTAGAATAATAAAGAGATAAATATTTACAATGATATAGGGTGAGCAAAGGGGTGGGGGAGAGCAAGACACGATAGAGATTGGTAAATAGATAAAGAAATAAATAGGGAGAGTTAAAGAAGAAGATAAGAGGTAGAAATGCATAAATTTATTGGGACATGGGGAGATATGGAGACAAGGATGAATAGATTAAGTGACATTCACCAATACATTTTAAGCATCTCAATTTAATGTATGAAGATATTCTTATATATGCATATTTAATTCTTTTGTCTATTTATCGATGAAGCTAGAGAAATCCTAATCCATGAACAATCAAATTTAATTTTATTGACTTGTATGTTGGTAGCATAGTTTATATATTAAATATTTATAAACATTTACAACACTATATATATTATTCATATCATATATAATATCTATAATCAGCATAAGTTTTTTCAAATTTATCAAATAAATCATATAATATCATAATATTGCATATTACCAACATAATTATTGAAAAGTAAAATCATATGCTTATAAAATTATTCCAAATTCCTTTTGTTAACATGACACATTTAGATTGAAATTTTTGGATAAACCAATTTCAAGTAAAGTGAATGAACCTATTACTTATAGATGTCCTCACATATTACACTTCTACTATGAGAATATATTGATTTTTTTTTTACAAAAATGAAATAAAAAATTAAAGTTTAGAAACACATGATTAAATATATTTTTGATACTAAACTAATAATTTATAATAATAACATTTGAAATCTTTAATTGTAAAATTAAAAATACAAGAAATAAACTTCTTCTTTTTTAACATTTATCAACATGCAAAAATAGAGAATGAGAGTATTTTACTTTTTAATTTAATTTTATAGAGAGCAAACATGACCGAAACATGAAGGTTTCTTTAGTAATTAATAATTTAATAACCACTAAAAACTAAAATTAATCCATGCGACCAATTCAAGTGAATGGACAATGCCGACAATTCCTAAATAGAGACTTTGGCATAGAAATAACTTGTGCACCTAATATTCCCTATCCTTTTAATAAGATTTTTTTCTAGGGATCCCTCACACAAGGTTTTCCATTGGGAATGATCTCTAGGTCTATGAATCAAGTAATGAACATGGAGTAAAAATGGGTGGTCATTAATGTCATATGAACAAGCATATTTCTTAAAATATAAATTTTAAAAAAAAGTCCACCATAGCCTAATTAAAATTCACGTAGAGTGGCAGATGAAATGGTGCAAGGAATTAACAAAGGAGATCAATCAAGATAAAAGTAGGCATGAAAAAAAAAGGAAACTATATTCAAAATTGTTGATGCCAAGAAAATTACAAATTAATGGATGGTTGTGATGATTTACATGGTCATCCTCGCCTCTAGCTTATTGTCAACCATTGATAATCTCAAATTAGCTCCTTCTTCTCAAATAGGAAAATGCCTTTAGCATAATGAGGTGTCTTCTTTAATTAAACTAAGTTAAAAATAAAAGTGAAATATAGAAGAGTACACAAATAAAAAATTATAATAAAAGTATATGAGCTAACATTTTCCTTACATGAAAGATTATAACATATGAGTTGTTGATGTAAAATAACAAGATAAAAGCATATATTTGTTGATCCAATTATCTTACATGTTAGAATCTGAAAAGATTAATAACCCAGAAAACTAGTGCAAAGAGTAAATATCTAAACTATGAATGCAAATGATACAAAATCAAAATAGCATCATAGAGTTAGTCTCCAAGAGAGTAATGCAAATGCTGGAAGCAAAATAGCATTAAGAGGATGCAAAAACAAGAGATACAAATACAAGCCAGGTAGCATGCTTATATAGGCTAAGAAGAGGGAGGAGGTGGCAACACGAACCAATGAGGAGCAACCATCTATCGGACTAAAGATAGCAAAGTATCTTCCCAAGATAGCTAATGGATGCTCACATGTAGGAAGGTGACACCTCACAACCATTCATCTAATAAGACATGCTTTATTAACCTAAGCGAGATTATTAAAAGTGTAGGAAAAACCTAGCAAAATAGAAAAAATTAAAAAACTACACTAACACCCCCCCATAAGCGAAGCTTAGGTGGATGTAGAAATGGATCCCGGCAACGAGGCCATGTTAGGTACCCAAGAACAATGCAAGAAGATGCAACCTATGAAAGTGGGAAAAGAGAGAAAACCACAAGGGAAAAACCCTCCCCCCAAAAGAGGTAAGAACCTAGTGAAGAACTGAAGAAGTCTCCCACTAGGGAAATTGTCCCCTAAAACAGGAACAAGGAGTGATCATGAAGAAGCAGCATCACTGAAGCATGAAGAACCGCAAAACTCTGTCAAAATGCTGATCTGTAGAACCCCCATGGAAATAGAAGGCACGAACCATCAACCAAAGGAACCTCCATGGAAATAGAAGGCACGAACCATCAACCAAAGGAACCTCCATGGAAATAGAAGGCACGAACCATCAACCAAAGGAACCTCCATGGAAATAGAAGGCATGAACCATCAACCAAAGAAGCATATAACAATAATATAACCTCCCCTTAAGGTAGGTGAGGTGACAGGCAGCTGAAAAGATGGGCCAAAAATCTCCTACAACACAGGAACCAAACACATCGAGACTGAGGTACAAACACAAATAAAGGCATGTGTCGTCGACACTGCATGAGGAATTAGAGAAAGAGGGCCTATAAGCGGCAAAAAACTATCCCCCCCATGGCACTTTATATAATAGTGCGAGTATAACGAATCACAATGATGAAAAGGATCTCGAATCGTAAGAGTGGCACTTTATCTCAGTGAGTTGCATAAAGATGCTTACAGTGAATATCAACAATGATCAGAAAAAACATAAAGCTGAAACAACAGAAGGTAAAGCCCAAAACGAAGCAACTGAAGCAACAAAATCGATCTCCGGACCTGAAACAAACAGAATATCCACCAGAATGCTAAAATAAAAAAGACTGAATAGGATGTGTTTGGAACAGAATCTGGAATAACAACCAGCATTACTGGAAAGAGCACAGAAAGAGCTTTCCAACGATATAAAGAAGTCCAAAATCGGAGATCAGAAAATCAAGATACACCTCCCGGAGTGCAAAATAGAACATCCGGCTTTGACTGCCATAACAGGCAACCAAACTGCATCAAAACTCAAAAAAAAACCTATACCATCATCTCCATCTCAGAACCAGCTTTCTAACGCATTTTTTGGATTGAAAAAATACGTCTGTATGCTCAAGTTACGGAAGAAAAAATGACAGGGCCTCCTCATGAAGAGCATATGCTAAAAGTAAAACTTGGGCACAATAATCAAAGAAACAAATAGCACCACTGTGATCTACCTGAAAAATTATGCACTTTCAAAAAAAGAATCGCCTCGATATGAGGTCGTATGAGAAAGTTATGATCCTCCGAAGTTTCCAAAACGAGAACTGTGCACAGTCACGGCTGAGAATCTGCAATTTCTGAAGAATTCATTCATGAAAATCAAAAAATAACTCCACTAGTGGATAGAGCACAAAAAAATAGCCAAGTTCATCACAAGAATCATCAAAATTGGAGTCCGTATGAGCAAGAAGGAGACATTTGAAAACTGCATTCAAATCTGCGGCTACCAACGGAGAGGGGTATGGCTGTAGCTTTGCATGCTCGATTCTGAAAAATATACAGCTTGCATGCAAAATCTAAAAGATACCCAGATGGTTTTTCGGGGCTGTAAACAAAACCCAGAAAGCGTTTTTCTTGTTGATGAACAGAAGATGTTGTTGTAGTGTAAATTAGACGCCTTTAACAGTAAAAAACGGCTCCAAAAATCAGAAAACGACCCCAACAACCAAAATATGACATGCAAATGCTGGATCAGCTTCTTAAGTCCATCAATGGCATGCTGGAACCTGCAAAACTAATTGAAAACTTCAAATATGCAAGTTGGTTGTCAGATTTGAGATTGAAACCCCAGAGAAAAACTATTTTTGTCAAAACTTTTCTGATTCTCAGGATCATCCAAAGATGCAAGAGAAGAGAATACTTCGTTTTTCAAAAAACTAAAATAAAGTTTATTTGCCCCCCCCTCCCCGAATCTCTCAAATAAGAAAACTAAAATCTACTCTTGCACATAGAAAAGCTCTGATACCATGTTAGAATCTGAAAAGATTAATAACCCAGAAAACTAGTGCAAAGAGTAAATATCTAAACTATGAATGCAAATGATACAAAATCAAAATAGCATCATAGAGTTAGTCTCCAAGAGAGTAATGCAAATGCTGGAAGCAAAATAGCATTAAGAGGATGCAAAAACAAGAGATACAAATACAAGCCAGGTAGCATGCTTATATAGGCTAAGAAGAGGGAGGAGGTGGCAACACAAACCAATGAGGAGCAACCATCTATCGGACTAAAGATAGCAAAGTATCTTCCCAAGATAGCTAATGGATGCTCACATGTAGGAAGGTGACACCTCACAACCATTCACCTAATAAGACATGCTTTATTAACCTAAGCGAGATTATTACCTTGAATTTTGTGAACTAGTTGGAGGATAAGGATGATAAGTTGGAAGCACAGAATTCTATGTAAACCATTCTTGAGAGAATTCAAGAGGATTCTTCAAGATGTTTCTATAAGAAATAAGATGTGGGTTAGATTCAATGAATCCTACCTAATCCATTTGAACATAAATCAAAGGAGGGAAGAATCGAGTAGGAAAATCATTTCTAGACTTCTATTTAAGGAATTAGAGGCCAAGAAGCAAGAGTTGCTGGTGTGCCAAATTGTAAAGTGGTTGAAGGGTGTTAAGGAGAAGACATCAAGGAAAAGGAAGAATAGAGCATAGAGACTCTACCTCGATTAGTGGTCAGAAGGAAGATTGCACTAGTACATTGAGCATGAAGACTCAAGGAGATAAAGCTTGAAAAGAGGGCAAGCTGTCAACTGTAGCAAAGATTGAAAGCCAAGAAATGTGAAGAGCTGATCTATGATCTAAAATCTACAAGATAAGTTGTGAATTGTAATCAGGTCAAAATCCCTTATTGTTACTCTCTAGTAATTGTACCAGTTAGGGTTATAATCCTATGGACATGGGTTGGTTTAACAACCATTTGTAAATCCTTTTACAGGGTGATATTCCAAGTGAATGTTCAAAGTCCTCTAACCAGGCCCACTTCTAACAGGGTGGTTAAATCCTTTAACCAGGTCACATTTAACAGTGTGTTGTAGCCTTTAATAGGGTAGGCCTTTCACAGGGCATCACTTTAGAAGAGTAAGAATTGAGTAGCATGTTATTGGTGGTTTTTCCCAAATTGGGTTTCCACATGAATCACTGTGTTATGTGTTGATTTTCATGTATGATGCTTGCATGTTGATTTACTATAACTTGCTAAGTAGGAATGTTTAAGCTTGGATGAAAGAAAAATTTTAAAGGCTCACTTTACTTGATGAAAAAGTTTGATTTGGACATTTGGACCTTGAATAACTGATTCAACCCCCACTCTCAGTTATTCTAAAGCATTTCTAACAATTGGTATCAAAGTCATTTGTTGATTTAGTTTCAAGGTACTAGAAGCAGGAAGATCAAGATGTCCAAGAGAGAAGTTCCCAAGCTCAACAAAGACAAATTGTTGCATGAAAAAGTCTAATGAAATTACAACTTGGATCAATAGGTGACTATGCAAAAACCTCAATTGGAGTAGAACATGTAGATCCAGCTTGACCCCTCTCTATAGATGATTTGCACAAAAGGAAGGAGCATAATCAAGCAATGCTAGAGATTACCTTTGCACTCAGTTATGTTGAATTTGATGACATCGAAGGATGTGATACTACATTCAAGATGTGGAAAGCCCTGTCAGATATCTAAAGAGGAGATCAGAATGTTCTAAGAGCAAAGAGAGAAAGCCTTAGAGGAAATTTTGATGACATAAAAATGGAGGAAGGTGAGAATGCAACACAATATGCATCTAGAATGAAAGAAGTGGTAAGTGCAATAAGAAGTCTAGGTGGTCATTTGGATGATGATACTGTTAATAATAAAATAATTAAGAACTTTGCTCCTATTTATGCTATTAGAGTTTCAGCCATCTAAGAGCCAAGGTGTATACCAGGAAACACACGAACCTTTAAAGGTATAGTGGGAAGACTTATTGCATTTGAGTTGTCCAATTTTGATAACTACAAACCTAAGAATCTTGAACCTACTTTCAGGGCTAAGATATCATTGAAAGAAACTGAGGAGGTTAAATTAAAGAAGAAGAGTAAAAAGGGAAAACATGCATCTAGTGACAGCAACACAAATGAAAAGGATGTGGAACAATTGGAAGCACTACGGGCTAGAAGATTCCATAGAGGTAAAGGTAAATTCAAAGATAAGTTTCCTATCATTTGTTTTAATTGCAATGAAGTAGGACATATTGCTACAAGGTGTACATAGAAGAAGAACTACAAATAAGGAAACAAGTATAAGAACAAAAGAGAAGATGATGGCAGAGATTACAAAGACAAAGGCAAAAGATGCTACATTGTTGAAGAAGATTCTGATGAGAATGATGATGAAGTAGTTTATGTAGCCATGAAGGATGAATTGGATGAAGATGAGGCAACATCACTAGTAACCTATGTGAACAAGAATGACAAGTGGATCATAGACAATGGATGCTCACATCACATGATAAGAGACAAAAGTAAGTTTATTACCTTTACTTAGTATGATGGAAATAGTTTTAGATTTGGAAATGATGCTCCATGTCAAATCATAGGAAAAGGTTCAATTAAACTTACAGAGAAAATTTCATGTGATAATGCATACTATGTTGAAGGTTTGAAATACAATTTGCTAAGTGTATCACAGTTAGGTAATATAGGTTGCAAAGCAAAATTTGGAAACAAAACTGCCAAAATCTATGACACTGATAGAAATTTGATAGGAAAAGGTGAACGAACTAGGTGTAATCTATTTTTCCTAGATATGGAAGATGCAGCTTGCCTTGTTGTTAAATTTGATGATGTTTGGTTGTGGCATAAAAGGCTATGTCATACTAACTTGGACAATTTGATTAGCATTAGAAAAAGAAGAAAGTTAGAGGTTTGCCCAAGTTGAACAAGTCTAAAAATATAATGTGCAAACAATGTCAACTAGGGAAGATGACCAAGTCAAGTTTCAAAAGCAAAACCTACAGTTCTAAAGAAGTACTAGAACTAGTCCATATAGACTTATGTGGCCCAATAGAAGTGCAAAGCTACCTAGGAGATAGATACATAATGCTATTTGTAGATGACTATTCCAAGATGATGACTGCCATGTTCTTAAAGAAAAAATTTGATGCATTTCAAATGTTTAAGTGGTATTTGGCTAGAGTTGAGAAGGAAATAGATAAGAGTCTAAAGTGCCTAAGATCATATGGAGGAGGAGAGTTTACATCAAAAGAATTTGAGATATTTTGCAATGATAAAGGTATCAAAAGGCAAACATCAGCACCAAAAACTCCCCCATAGAATGGCATTGCAGAAAGAAGAAATAGACCAGTGATAGATTGTGTCAAAAAATTGATGATGGAGAAAAATGTTGCTCTAAAGTACTGGAGAGAAGTTGTAAGTACTACTCTTTACACCTTTAATAGAGTCCAAGTCAAGAAAGGAACAAATGCAACACCTTTTAAACTATGGTATGGTCACTCACCTAATGCAAAACATTTCAAAGTGTTTGGTTGCAAATGCCATATTCTTAAAGATACTAGAAATGAAAAGTTTGATGCAAAAAGTGATGAAGGCATATTCCTTGGATACTCCACTAGAAGCAAAGCATATAAGTGTTTGAATACTAACACTAACAAGATTTTGGAGAGTGCAAATATAAATTTTAATGAGCATACAGAAGTCCAAGTTGATGAATCCAAGAAACTAGAAGATTATAGATCTTTTGTATAGTTCTATGAAGGAATACTAATTAATGATGATGCTACCAATCAAGTTGGGAATCAACAATTTTTTAAAGTATTAGCTGAGTCACAACCAGTGAATGCCGAGTTGCATTTAGAAGCTAAGTTGTAGAATAAAGAGAATGTACATTCTAATTCTAAAAATAGCACACATGAAAGAGATGATGAAATACCAGATGGAGAAGTGCAGGGTGACTTTTAAATTGAAGAATCAAATATGAACCAGGATTAGCCAAGTATGTGAGAAGACATCACCTTGTAGAAAAAATCATTAGTGACAAGGATGCAAGACCAATGATAAGGAACATACTAAGGAATGAATCATGTCTGCTGAGCAAGGTTGAGCCCAAAATAGTGAAAGATGCACTACAAGATGATAACTGGTATAAATCTATGGAAGAGGAGATATATCAGATTGAGAAGAACAAAACTTGGACCTTAGTTCCAAGACCAACTGATAAAAATGTAATTGTTACCAAATGGGTTTTTAGAAACAAACTTGATGAGAATGGTGAGATAACAAGAAACAAGGCTAGACTAGTTTGCAAATGTTATGCACAAGAAGAAGGACTGGACTATGGGGAAACATTTGTCCCTGTTGCAAGAATGGAAGGAGTAAGAACACTACTTGCGTATTCTACTTACAAAGGTTTACAAGTCTACCAAATGGATGTGAAATCTACTTTTCTGAATGGTTTACTGGAAGAGGAAGTCTACATAGAACAACTAGAGAGATTTTTTGATCACAACAATAAGGATATGGTTTGTAAACTACATAAAGCACTCTATGGCCTAAAGCAAGCACCTAGAGCATGGTATAAGAGACTGCACAAATATCTTGTGGAAATAGGATTTTAGAGAACATATGACAACAACAACCTGTATATCAAGGAAAAAAAAGGTAAAGCCATTTTGATATCTAGAATCTGTGTTGATGATATAATATTTGGAGGAAAATATATTCTATGCAAAGATTTTTCTGATCAAATGAAACATGAGTTTGAAATGTCAATGTTTGGAGAAATCAAATTCTTTGTTGGATTGCAAGTACATCAATTGATGCATGACATATTTGTGACCCAATCAAAATAAATCAAGGAGATACTCAAGACATTTGGATTAGAAGACTCAAAACCAGTCAATACACCAATGGTAACAGGACATAAGTTATCCAAGAATGATGAGTTAGCTAAAGTAAATCAAACAATGTATAGATCAATGATTGGAAAGCTATAATATGTTGTGCATAGTAGACCAGACATTGCATTAGTAGTTGGAATAGTGGCAAGATTTTCTGCTAACCCAAGACAAAATCATTTGATGGCAGTAAAGAGAATACTAAGGTACCTAAAAAGAACTGATGACTTTGGTTTATATTACAAGAGAAGTGAAAAGTTTGAGTTGAAAGCCTACACTGATGTAGATTAGGGAGGTAATATTGATGATAGAAAAGCACTAGTGGAGGAGCACTTTTCTTAGTAAAAAGATTGATTACTTGGACCAGCAAAAAGAAAAGTTGTACCTCACAGTCAACATCAGAAGCTAAATATGTTGCAGCTGCTATCAATTGCACTAATATTGTATGGATCAAACATCTATTGCAAGGCATGAAAGAAGAGGTAAATAAGCCTATGATACTTTATTGTGATAATAAAATTTCCATCAACATATCAAAGAATCCTGTAATGCATGCCAAAACAAAGCATATTGCAATCAAGTATCACTATGTAAGAGAATTAGTGGAAGACAAATAAGTAAGGATGGAATATGTCAGCTCAAAGGAAAAAATTGTTGACATCTTCATAAAAGCACTACCTAAAGAATCTTTTGAGTATCTTAGAGGTAAGTTATGGTGATACCCCTAGCCAAGGCTACTTAAGAAAAAACAAGATTTCCCTGCATCAAATGAATTGATTATTGAAATATTACACATTGATGCAGAGGATGTTTACTTTAGGATCATGCCTGAAGTAATCAAAGTGATGAAATTGCAAATTAGTCACAAGCAAGGTGACCGAAGGAGAAATTGGAGTACCTACAAATGCTATACTTGCATGTTAAGATGCTGAAACAATATGTCTTTGGCATTGTTGTCAAAGAGGGAGAATTAAAAAAAATTGATGAACAGTAACTGAAGTAGCTAATACTAGAATATGATCAATGAATACAGAGGGAGAAAGAATGTAAGAGGGAGTCAGTGAACAAATGATATAGTAGCTAAGAGGGAGAAATAAACGCAGACAAGAATCAATAAGAGGAAGACTACTTGTTAGCAAAGTAATTTAGAGGGAGTCATAAGTTAACTTATGATACTGATTGGCATTTAATTAACTATTTTAACCTAGTTAGCATTTTGTTAGCTTGGTTGATCAGTTTTGTTTGCCATCAATGCCAAAGAGGGAGATTGTTGGAAATCTGATTGAAAAGATCATTGTTGAAGCATGAAGAAGATTAATTGAAAATAAGGAAGATTTTTGTTAAAAGAATGTTTTCAATCATTTTTTTGTCATTGATGTCAAACCTTCTATTTGCTGAAATGGCAATTGCTTATAAGATCCAAGTACTATCACTTAGTTGATTGATGAAGAGGATTTAATCAACAAGATGTAACAAAAACACCTAAGGGAAGGGTTGAGTTATAGTTTTGTAATGAAGTGCAAGGATCAGTTAAGACAATGGTTAAATGATTTATTGATAACATACTTGAAGATACAAAGATTGGTCACAATTAAAAACATTGAAGGAATAAGTTGGAAGAATGTTGATTGCAAAGCTTAAACTAAGTTCATTAGTAAGTGCCAAGAAAGTTAGTTCAAGCCGAAATTTTTTTTAGTTGGAGCCGAGCAAATGAAAAATCTAGTGTGTGCTATGTGATATAGAAGGAGCTGAGTGTGTTCAGATGTCAAGCAAAGTAATAGGTGCCAAGCATTAGAAAAACTTAGTGGATTCCAAGTGAATCCATAGTAGGTATCGAGCATTCATAAAATGTAGTTGATCTTGAGTAACATAGTATGTGTTGAGCACCAAAATTTTAATAGTGCCAAGTTGCTGCATTATTGAAAAGTCAAAGATTTTCCAAATCTAAGCTGACAAGTTTGTTACCTTCAATTTTGTGAACTAGTTGGAGGATAAGGATGATGAGCTAGAAGCACATAATTCTATGTAAACTATTCTTAAGCAAATTCAAGAGGATTCTTCAAGATGTTTCTAGAAAGAATAAGATGTGGATTAGATTCAATGAATTCTACCTAATCCATTCAAAAAAAAATCAAAGGAGGGAAGAATTGAGTGGGAAAACCATTTCCAGACTTCTATTTAACGAGTTATAAGCCAAGAAGCAAGAGTTGCTGGTATGCTAAATTACGAAGTGGTTGAAGGGTGTTAAGGAGAAGACATCAAGGAAAAGGAAGAATAGAGCACATAGACTCTACCTTGATTAGTGGTCAAAAGGAAGATTGCACTGGTACATTGAGCATGAAGATTCAAGGAGATAAAGCTTGAAAATAGGGAAAGCTATCAAGTGGAGTAGAGATTGAAAGCCAGGCAATGTAAAGAGCTAAACTGTGATCTAAAATTTGCAAGATAAGTTGTGAAATATAATCAGGTCAAAACCCCTTATTGTTATTTTCTAGCAATTTTATCAGTTAGGGTAAAAATCCTATGGACTTAGGTTGGTTTAACAACCATTTGTAAATCTTTTAACAGGGTGAGATTCCAAATGAATGTTTAAAGTCCTCTAACCAGACCCACTTCTAACAGGGTGGTTAAATCCTTTAACTAGGTCACATTTAACAATGTTTTGTAGCCTCTAACATGCCTTTCATAGGGCATCACTTCAAAAGAGTGAGAATTGAGTAGCATGTTACTGGGGGTTTTTCCCAAATTGAGTTTCCACATAAATCACTATGTTATGTGTTGATTTTTATGTATGATGCTTGCATGTTGATTTATAGTAACTTGCTAAGTAGGAATGTTTAAGCTTGGATGAAAGACTAATTTTAAAGGCTCACTTTACTTGATGAAAAAGTTTGATTTGGCCATTTGGACCTTGAATAACTAATTCACCCCCCCATTCTTAGTTATTCTAAAGAATTTCTAATAGAATCTACTTTCAAAGCTAAACTATCATTAAAGGAACCTAAAGAGAAAAAGAAAAAGGTCAAATATATTTCTAGTGATAGTAATATAGATGAGGAGGATGTAGAACAGCTTGAAGCATTGTTGGCAAGGAGATTTTATAGAGGTAATGAAAAATTCAAAGGTGACCTACTTATCATGTGCTTTAATTGTAATGATGTTGGTCATATTTCTGCTAGATGTCCAGAGAAGAATAACAATAGAAGTAGAGTCAAATATAGAGGCAGAATAGATAAGGACAACAAGATTATAAATATAAAGGAAAGAAGTCTTGCTACATTGTTGAAGAGGAAATCAAAGATGGATCTGACGACCATTATGATGAAATGGTGTATGTTGCAATGAAGGATGATTCTGATGAGGATGAGACAAGTACATTATTATCTTAGGTGAACAAGAGTGATAGATGGATCATTAATAATGTGTATTCACATCACATGACTAGAGATATAAGTAAGTTCACTACCCTTGATTATTATGATGAAAATAGTGTAAGGTTCGGTAATGATGCACCTTATATGATAAAGGGAAAAAGATAAATCAAACTCATAGAAAAGATCATGTGTGATAATGCTTATTATGTAGGACTTAGCTATAACTTTTTGAGTGTGTCACAACTAAATACTTTAGGTTGCAAACTTGAGTTTGAGAACAAGATAGGAAAGATCTATGACACTGATGGGAAACTAATTGGAAAAGGTGATCAAACTAGAGGTAATCTATTTTATCTTGACATGAATGATGGTACTTGTCTTGTTGTATAATTTGATGATGTGTGGCTATGAGACAAGAGGTCATGTCATGTTAACTTTGATAACTTAGTCAGTATTAGTAACATGAAAAGAGTCAGAGGTTTTCCTAAATTGAAGAAACCTGACAATATGATTTGCAAACAATGTTAGTTAGGCAAGATGGCACAATCTAGTTTTAAAAGTAAGACTCACACCTCTAAAGAAATTCTAGAATTAGATAATAA
Organism: Cupressus sempervirens; assembly: GCA_028749045.1. NCBI lineage: Eukaryota > Viridiplantae > Streptophyta > Pinopsida > Cupressales > Cupressaceae > Cupressus > Cupressus sempervirens. Next base: position 8,663,138 of record JAPHAW010000014.1, on the reverse strand, counting down.
TGATTTGTGTGGACCAATTGGTGTGTGAAGCTAGAAAGGTAAAAATTACATTGTCCTATTTGTTGATGATTATTCTAGGATGATGACAGTTATGTTTCAAAAATAAAAATATGATGCTTTCCAAATGTTTAAGTGGTACTTAGCTAGAGTTGAAAAGGAGACTAGAAAAAGCTTGAAATGTATGAGATCTTATAGAGGTGGAGAACTTACACCAAATGAGTTTGAGATGTTATATAATGATAGAGGAATCAAGAGAAAAACTTTTGCACCTATGACCCCTCCACAAAGTGAGATTGTTGAAAGGAGGAACATATCTATAATGGACAATGCTAGAATACTCATGATGAAAAAGAATGTTTCTTTGAAATACTAGAGAGAAGATGCGAGTACTATTAGAAATAGATAATATTGGGGGGTGGGGTGAATCAATATTTTCAATCTCTTTATCTAGAACTAAATATTATTATTTACTTTGTTACATGCATAAGAAAATAAAAAAATAATGTAGAACAATGTAAACAACCATACACAAAGACGAATCATGACACCATATTTTGTTAACTAGGGAAACCCTAGCCAAGGGAAAACCTTGGAGGGGATGGAACCCACTAGATGATCCACTATATAAAGATTTTAGTTAAGGATATTGACCCTGTTAGGAGTCTATAAAGCATGTATAGTGTCTCGAGTCCCTGTTAGGAGACTAGGCCTTGTTAGAAGCCCCAACTTTGTTAGGAGTTGCTTCAACCCTATTAGGAGTTGGTGGATTACATGGAAATGTGTGCAAGAAGAGCCCGCAACTATATAATAAGTTCTTCAAAAAATACGTATACATACAATACTGAGTAGTTTTTTGTACTTCACAAATCTTCTGATTGATGATTCTTCACACAAGAGTGACTACACACATATTAGACTACATCATATCTTCACATCATATAGCAAAGTATCAAATTCACTTGTTACTCACATTTCAAAAGATCATTTCGACTTCACATTTACTAATCACTTAATCATCATTCACTTTCACACATACTTTTTCACACCTTATTATTTCACAAATAAAGTTCTTTACTTATAATTTTTTTTTGATAAATTATTCCTTAGTTAGCTCATAAAGAATTACTAGGGTCAACTCAACAACAATTCATAACTCAAAATAATAAATCAATTTGTTAAACTCACTCTGTTAGAGAGCTCTATTTTGCATTGTGTCATTACTGCATCACTAATTTCTTCATAACTTGAACTCGATTGATTGTATGGACATGCACACTGGTATATGTCATCATTATGATGTCATGCATCTCTGGTCAACTGTACAAGAGAATATTCAAAGGGAATATTTTTTTATCATTAAAACTATCCTACTGGTGTAACATTATTTGATAATTAGACAATTTTTTTCTGCAATTGAATGAGGCTAATTTGCAAAACAAATATGTTGCCATAAATGACAACCATAACTTGCCTTAACTGATTGCTTGGAAATATTTCCAACAATCTCCCCCTTTGGCATTGATGGAAACATTTTGAAAAATTGGCTAAGTCCCAAACATGCTATCATACCAATCAAAGCAAATAGCCATAACATAAGAACATAAAAGAAAAGCATTTGTATTTATGTTATGAAAGAATGCATTCCTTATGTCTTCCTATTACAACTTATTGCTCCAACTTTACATATTATACATATTATAGTTTCTTACAATACAATTTTCCATACATCTCCCCCTTTGACATCAATGACAAAGGTATCGAAAATTGTCAAAATTTGGTAGCTCCATATCAAAGCTTGGAAAAAAAATCATTGAAATTGGTCTTAACTTCTCACATTATTTCTTCTAACTATTCTTTAGTGCATCAAATAGATTGATTAGCACACATAAAGCATTTGCTGCTAATTCTACTACATTCAAATTTGTAGCCACAAATTTGTCATATGAAGACTTTGCAGACAAGCATTCTTCCAATTAATTTTCCAATAATATTATTTGAGGGAATAAGTGTACTCTCAAAAGAGTCAATCTCTTTAGAAGTTTCTCCTTCTCCACTTGTATTTCCCTTATATTATCATGAAGTAGCTAAATTGTATGCTTAATGGAGTTCACTTTCTGATTCTACTTCAAAAAGTTGTTAGTAATTGTTTGAAGCTCAGTTACTTTATACTTGATTAGATCATCATATTCTTTCAGATAAATGTATGCTAAGTTATACTTAGTATATGCCTATTTTCCTTCCTCTAAGAATTTTTGTAGTGCTTTAATACATATGTTCAAAGTTTCTATATCATTTCTCATTTTAGTGCACATGGTGTTTATGATGGGGACACAACCCTAACACAGAATGGACACAACAGGAAAAGAGAAATTGTATTAACTGTGAAAATAAGCTAGTACATTCAGTACAGAGAAAATAGACTTCATAATATGCCCTATGGGCTTACAATGACATAAATCTGGAGATAATTTCTCCTTTCAGTACCTCCTCTCAAACTCCACTCCGAATTGCCTTTTACAATGCCAGAAATGTCCTTAAATAGACCCTGGAGGGTTAAGGACTAGGAATACATTCTAGAAACTGCTAGTAGGCATCCACCAATCAAATAGAAGGCTCCAAGAGTTGTGTTAGAAGTCAACACAAATTTAGAAGAATCCAAAAATGGTAACCGAACTTTCGAGAGGCATAACTTTTGAACCATAGCTCTGATTGACAAACTGTTTACATTTTCGAAAAGCTCTCGAAGTGCTCTATAGACCTATGGACAAGCTTCACTTGTCCCCCATTTTTTGACCCTTTTCAAGGTCATTTAATGCCCCTAAACTAACTTTGAAGAATTCTTAGGAGGTCTCCAAAACCCAAAAAACTGTGATAACTTTCAAACCGTGGGGCCTTTTTACCTGATTATTTTTCTGGAATGCTCTAAATTAAAATTACATTCATTTGGCCAATTTACACCTCCTAGTTCACCAAAATGATGGCTCAATTATGTACTCCTATTTTTTTGGCATTTACATGTATCCCAAGGTGTTCAAATACTTTATCCTAGAACATTGATAGTGGAACTGTGAGAGTTGAAACCTTTATTTGACCCAAATGGGTATCTAGAAATGAAAACACATGAAACAGAAACTAAGTCTAAGTAGATTTTTTTGGGTGACACAGGATTGCACTTATACCTCTGGATGCTCTTGCATCAAACACCCAGGGTAGATTGAAAAGTGACTCTGTCACTTTATGAATGGTAGAGGAAATCCCAAATGGGAAACCTCAGCTACTGAAATCCAAGTTGAGTCCTCGATCAGCCATCCTTTCCACTTGACCAAGTACTCTTCATACTGCCTGTTTCTGGTACTTCTACCCACACAATGATCTAGAATGTCTTCTATCTTGTCCTTCTTAGAATCAGGAATTGGACATTGCTCTAACACCAACTCCTCATCTGCACCATCATCATGATACTTTGTTAAGTCTGCAATGTTGAAAATAGGAGAAATGTGAACACCATTAGGCAGCTCCGCCTCATATGCATTTCTTGAGTCATGTTTCTTCAGAATTTTGCAGGGGCCAAATTTCTTCATTTTTGACTTGTTGTAAGTACCAGTTGGAAATCTTTCTTTTCATAAGTGCACCATGACTAGATCCCCAATTTGGAATTCCTTATGTCTTCTCCTTTGATCAGCCCTAGCTTTATACTCTTGATTCATCTTGGTAATGTGTGCTTGAACCTCCTCATGTAGACATTTGATGTGTTCAGAAAATTCTCCAGCTTCAACACTTGTCCTTTCCCCTTGCTCTATCTTCCTCAATTCTGGTGTAGTCCTTGGGCTACTTCCATATACAATTTGGAATGGTGATTTTCCAGTACTCCTATTTATAGAGTTATTGTAAGAAAACTCTGCTTGTGGTAGAATCAAATCCCATCCCTTGGGCTTATCCCCAACTAAACATCTAAGAAAATTGCCCAGACTTCTGTTTACCACTTTTGTTTGGCCGTCAGTCTGTGGGTGATGCGTGGAACTGAATTTCAAGTCTGTTCTCAACTTCTTCCATAATGTCCTCCAGAAATACCCCACAAATTTAGTATCTTTGTTAGAAACTACACTCCTTGAAGATCATGTAGTTTTACCACCTCTCTGAAAATATGCAATAGGCTTACCTTCTTGGCTTAATACAGCCCCAATAGCGCTACCACTAGCATCACAATCCACTTGGACTAACTCCCTTTTTGCAAAGATACACTTCTTCAAATTAATTAACAGTTTCTCTTCCCTTAACCTTTCAAAGACACTACGAATATGCAACAAACGTTCTCCCAAAGTCTTGCTGAAAATTAAAATATCATCCAAATAGACAATAACAAACTTTCCCAAGAAGTTCTTAAGTACCTCATTCATAAGCTGCATGAAGTTGCTTGGGGCATTTGTAAATCCAAAGGGCATGACTAACCACTCATAAAGACCCTCTTTGGTCTTGAAGGCCATTTTCCACTCATCTCCTTCTCGAATCCATATCTGATGATAGCCACTCTTGAAATCTATCTTTGTGAAGTACTGAGCTCCACTCAAGTAGTCCATAAGATAATCCATTCTTGGCAAAGGAAATTTGTACTTAATGGTTATCCTATTTATAGCTCGAGAATCTGTACACATCCTCCACTCTCCATCCTTCTTTGGTGTGAGTACTGCAGGTAATGCACATGGACTTAGGCTCTCCCGAATCAAACCCTTCCTCAATAGCTCCTAAACCTGTCTATTTAGCTCCTCTATTTTAGTAGGAGTCATCCTGTGACTAGCCTTTTTAGGAAAACTTGCTCCTAGAATCAGATCTATCTGATGACTGATTTGCCTTACTAGTGGCAATCCTTTTGGAACATTATTAGAGATAATATCTTCAAATTCACCTAGTAAATCTGAAACTTCAAGTGGTATTTCACTACTATCTTCTTTATCTTTCCTAGAAATCAAAGCATAGCACATACGCTGATGTTTCATTTCATCTAAAAACTTCCTTCCATCAACAAGACAAATCCTAACACTACTACATACCTTTTCACCTTCCTTTTTCATGGGCTTCAGTTTGTTGTGAACTCCATCCTTTGTTAGAGAATATGTGTTTGCATGACCATCATGTACTGCATGTCTATCAAACTACCATGGTCTACCCAACAATAGATGACATACATCCATTGGAATAACATCACAGAGAACTTCATCATGGTAACTCCCAATTTTGAATTTCAATAAACATTGTTCACTTACCAGGACCTTATGATCATCTTTTACCCAAGCAATCTGATAGGACTGGGGATGTCTCTCCCTCTTGAGCTTCAGCTTAGAGACCATCTCTTCTGATACCAAGTTATCAGTGCTACCACCATCAATGATCACGTCACAACATTTATCCTCACACTTACATCTGGTACGAAACAAACTCCTCCTTTTTCCTGGTTCAATCTCACCACTTAGTAGGACCCTTTCATTCACCAAGGCCTCTCCTCTTTCTACATCCTCTGAATGTGATGATTGTGCATCCTCATCCACATGACCAACCCTAGCTTGGCTCTCAGCTCTCCTATCTATCCTTCCTTATCACTGAGGGAATTCAAAGGCACGATGACCATCTTCATTGCAATGGAAACAGGTACCACAAAAGCCTCCTCTTCCTTGTCTATGTCCTCTACCTCTTCCTCTCTGATTTCCAAAATCTTGATCAGGAGAGCGGTTGAAACCCTCATTCCTCTGGCTCCTGCTAGTACCCACATCTTCATTTTTCTTTTGGGTTTCATTTCGACCTCTAGATAACCTACCACTTCCCCTTCCTCCTTGACCATGCCCTCTTTGTCTCCCTTCAAACCTCTTATTCAACTTCTCTTCAAATCATAGAGCAAACTGGTATGCCTCTTCAACGCTGGTCATTCTTACCAGACTTAATTCCTCCTGGATGCTAGGTCACAACCCACTGATATAATGAGAAACCTTCTCCTTATTTGCTTCTACATGCCCTGCTCTAGTCAAAAGTCGATAAAAATCCTCTGTATATTCTTGGACTGATCTTCCTACTTGCTTTAACCCATTCAACTTCTTAAACAAATCAAGCTCGCAGTCCACAGGAATGAACTGCTTCTTCAATTTGTCCACCATGCGATCCCACCTTGTGATCTTCTCCTTTTCTCTTCTATTTCTTTCCAATTGAACCTCTTGCCACCAAATTTTGGCATGGCCTTTCAGTTTGGCCTTTGCAAACTTAACCCTATCTGGGTCTCTGATATTCTCATACTCAAAGTATTGTTCCAGTTCATTGATCTAGTCGATCAACTCATCTGGTTTTAGATTTCTTGAAAATACACCCACATCAATGGTAGGTCTTTTCCCAAATTTAGTAATGGCCCTAAAAACCCTTTCCTCTACCTGATTCATAACTTCCCCATCAAATTCCCCTTCTGGTCCAATTTCTTCTTCTTCATTGTCATCCTCACTGTTGTCACCTGCGACAACATTTTTACTCTATGGAGCTCCTCCTGCAATGCTTGCACCTGCCTTTGGAGGGCTCTAACTTCCTCAAGATTAATAGCTCTGGCCCTTTCACCACGCTCTCTTCATGGAGGCATTTTCTTAACTCAAACCCACAACCACACAGTCCTGGTGCAAACTGTCTCACAGTCGGCGCTCTGTCTACATACTCAGGAAAACTAGCTCTGATACCACTTGATGGGGACACAACCCAAACACACAATAGACACAACAGGAAAAGAGAAATTGTATTAATTGTGAAAATAATCTAGTACATTTAGTACAGAGAAAATAGACTTCATAACATGCCCTATGGGCTTACAATAATATAAATCTGGAGATAATTTCTCCTTTCAGTACCTCCTCTCAAACTCCACTCCGAACTGCCTTTTACAATGTTAGAAATGTGCTTAAATAGACCCCAGAGGGTTAAGGACTAGGAATACATTCTATAAAGTGCTAGTAGGCATCCATCGAAGAAATAGAAGGCTCCAAAAGCTTTGTTAGAAGTTGACACAAATCTAGAAGAATCCAGAAATGATAATCAAACTTTCGGGAGACATAACTTTTGAACCATAGCTCTGATTGACGAACCGTTTACATTTTCAAAAAGCTCTTGAAGCGCTCTATAGTCCTATGGAATAGCTTTGCTCATCCCCCATTTTTTGACACTTTTCAAGGTCATTTAATGCCCCTAACCTAACTTTGAAGCATTCTTAAGAGGTTTTCAAAACCCAAAAAACTGTGACAACTTTCAAACCATGGGGCCTTTTTACCTGATTCTTTTACACATATCCCAAGGTGTTCAAATACTTTATCCTAGAACACTGATAGTGGAACTATGAGAGTTGAAACCTTTATTTGACCCAAATGGGTATCCAAAAATGAAAACACATGAAACAGAAACTAATTCTAAGTACATTTTTTTGGGTGACACAGAATTGTCCTTATACCTCTGGATGCTCCTGCATCAAACACCCAGGGTAGATTGAAAAGTGACCCTATCACTTTATGAATGGTAGTGGAAATCCCAAATGGGAAACCTTATCTGCTAAAATCGAAGTTGAGTCCTCGATTGACCATCCTTTCCACTTGACCAAGTACTCTTCATACTGCCTGTTTCTGGTACTTCTACCCACACGATGATCAAGAATGTCTTCTATCTCCTCCTTAGAAGTAGGAATTGGACATTTCTCTAACACTAGCTCCTCATCTACAACATCATCATGATACTCTGTTAAGTCTACAATGTTGAAAATAGGAGAAATGTGAACACCATCTGGCAGCTCCACCTCATATGCATTTCCAGAATCATGTTTCTTCAGAATTTTGCTAGGGCCAAATTTCTTCATTTTGGGCTTGTTATAAGTATCGACTTGAAATCTTTCTTTTTGTAAGTGCACCATGACTAGATCCCCTACTTGGAATTCCTTATGTCTTCTCCTTTGATCAGCCCTAGCTTTATACTCTTGATTCATCTTGATAATGTGTGCTTGAACCTCCTCATGTAGATGCTTGATATGTTCGGAAAATTCTTCAGCTTCAGCACTTGTCCTTTCCCCTTGCTCTATCTTCCTCAATTCTAGTGCAATCCTTGGGCTACTTCCATATACAATTTGGAATGGTGATTTTCCAGTACTCCTATTTATAGAGTTATTGTAAGCAAACTCTGCTTGTGGTAGAATCAAATCCCATCCCTTGGGCTTATCCCAAACTAAACATCTCAACAAATTGCCCAGACTTCTGTTTACCACTTCTATTTGGCCATCAATCTATGGGTGATGCGTGGAACTGAATTTCAAGTCTGTTCTCAAGTTCTTCCACAATGTCCTCCAGAAATACCCCACAAATTTAGTATCTCTCTCAGAAACTATACTCCTCGGAAGACCATGTAGTCTTACCACCTCTCTGAAAAACAAGTTTGCAATATGGACTACATCATGAGTCTTGTGGCATGGAATGAAATGTGCCATTTTGGAGAACCTATTAACCACCACAAATACTGAGTCATTACCCCTTTGTGTCCTTGAAAATCCAAGAACAAAATCCATACTTATGTCCTCCCATGGCCTTGATGGAATAGGCAATGGCTGATATAGTCAGGTATAGTGACTAAATCCCTTGGCAACTTGACAAACTTGGCAACTCTGTACAAACTTCTTCAATTCCTATGAAATCTGAGGCAAAAAATAATGTTCTCTAAGAATGGAAATGGTCTTATCTCGACCAAAATGTCCTGCCATCCCTTCACTATGTTTCTCCTTAATCAAATTTTCGTTCATGGAACTCCTTGGAATGCACAATTGACTACCCTTGAACAACATGCCATCCTAAATCAAATAGTCTAACCACTTGGTTCTATCTATGGAAACAGGCTCTTTACAAGCTTTCCATGCTTCAGGAAAATTAGGATCCTCAGGGTACAAATTCTTGAGTTCATCAAACCCAACTACTTCAACCTGTATTACTGTAAGCAACAACTATCTCCTACTTAGTGCATCTGCAACCCTATTAGATTTTCCACTTCTATGCTTCAACACAAATGTATAACTCTGCAAGAACTCTACCGACTTCATATGCCTTTGATTCAATTTACCTTAGCTGTTTAGGTACTGTAATGCCTGATGATCAGTATACAAAACAAATTCCTTTGGCAACAAATAATGCCTCCATTTCTTTAAGGCCTGAACTATTGCATACAACTCTTGATCATAAATAGAATAATTCTTCTTTGCATCATTTAATTTTTCACTAAAATATGCAATAGGCTTACCTTCTTGGCTTAATACAACCCCAATAGCGCTACCACTAGCATCACAATCCACCTGGAATAGCTTTCTAAAATCTAAAAGTGCCAACACAGGTTGTTTTGTCACCTTCTTCTTCAGTAATTCAAAACTTCTCACAATTGCTACAGTCCATTTGAACTCTTTTCTATCCTCTCCTATTGTGTTAGTTAGGGGTGCACATATGCCACTAAATTTTTTAATAAACTTCCTGTAAAAACTAACTAGACCATGAAATGATCTTACCTTAGTAGAAGACCTTGGAGTAGGCCATTCCAAGATGGATTTTACCTTATCTGTATCCATTTTGAGACCTTCAGGTGATATAACAAACCCCAAATAGACTAACTCCCTTTTTGCAAAGATACACTTTTTAAAATTAATTAATAGTTTCTCTTCCCTGAACCTTTCAAGGACACTATGAATATGCAATAAATGTTCTTCCAAAGTCTTGCTGAAAATTAAAATATCATCCAAATAGACAATAAAGAATTTTCCACTCATCTCCTTCTCGAATTCATATCTGATGATAGCCACTCTTGAGATCTATCTTTGTGAAGTACTGAGCTCCACTCAAGCAGTCCATAAGATAATCCATTCTTGGCAAAGGAAATTGGTACTTAATGGTTATCCTATTTATAGCTTGATAATCTGTACACATCCTCCACTCTCCTTCCTTCTTTGGTGCGAGTACTGTAGGTAATGCACATGGACTTAGGCTCTCCTAAATCAAACCCTTCCTCAACAGCTCCTAAACCTATCTATTTAGCTCCTCTGTTTCAGTAGGAGTCATCCTGTGAGAAACCTTGTTAGGCAAACTTGCTCCTGGAATTAGATCTATCTAATAACTGATTTGCCTTACTGATGGCAATCCTTCTAAAACATTATCAGAGATAATATCTCCAAATTCACCTAGTAAATCTAAAACTTCAAGTGATATTTCACTACTACCTTCTTTATCTTTCCTAAGAATCAAAGCATAGCACATACGCTGATGTTTCATTCCATCTAAAAACTTCCTTCCATCAACAAGAAAAATCCTAGCACTACTACACACCTTTTCACCTTCCTTTTTCATGGGCTTCAGTTTGTTGCGAACTCCATCCTTTGTTAGAGAATATGTGTTTGCATGACCATCATGTACTGCATGTCTATCGAACTGCCATGGTCTACCCAACAATAGATGGCAGACATCCATTGGAATAACATCACAGAGAACTTCATCATGGTAACTCCAAATTTTTAATTTCACTAAACATTGTTCACTTACCAGGACCTTATGATCAACTTTTACCCAAGCAATTCAATAGGGCTGGGGATGTCTCTCCCTCTTGAGCTTCAGTTTAGAGACCATCTCTTCTGATACCAAGTTATCAGTGCTACCACCATTAATGATCACGTCACAACATTTATCCTCACACTTGCATCTGGTACAGAAAAAACTCTTCCTTTGTCCTAGTTCAATCTCACCACTTAGTAGGACCCTTTCATTCACCAAGGTCTCTCCTCTTTCTGCATCCTCTAAATGTGATGATTGTGCATCCTCATCCACATGAGCATCCCTAGCTTGGCCCTTAGCTCTCCTATCTATCCTTCCTTGTCATTGAGGGCATTCAAAGGCATGATGACCTTCTTCATTGCAATGGAAATAGGTACCATGAAAGCCTCCTCTTCATTTTCCATGTCCTCTACCTCTTCATCTCTAATTTCCAAAGTCTTGATCACGGGAGCGGTTGAAACCCTCATTCCTCTGGTTCCTGCTAGTACCCACATCTTCATTTTTCTTTTGGGTTTCATTTCGACCTCCAGATGACCTATCACTTCCTCTTCCTCCTTGACCATGGCCTCTTTGTCTCCCTTCAAACCTCTTATTCAACTTCTCTTCAACTCGTAGAGAAAATTGGTATGCCTCTTCAACGCTGGTCATTCTTACCAGACTTGATTCCTCCTGGATGCTAGGTCGCAACCCATTGATATAACGAGCAACCTTCTCCTTATTTGCTTCTGCATGTCCTGCTCTAATCAAAAGTCAATAAAAATTCTCTGTATATTCTTGGACCGATCTTCTTGCTTGCTTTAACCCATGCTTCTTATTAAAAAAATCAAGCTCGTAGTCCACAGGAATGAACTACTTCTTCAATTTGTCCACCATGCGATTCCACCTTGTGATCTTCTCCTTTCCTCTTCTGCTTCTTTCTAATTGAGCCTCTTGCCACTAGATTTTGGGATGGCCTTTTAGTTTGGCCTTTGCAAAATTCACCCTATCTGGGTCTCTGATATCCTCATACTCAAAGTATTGTTCCAGTTCATTGATCCAGTCGATCAACTCATCTGGTTTCAGATTTCCTGAAAATACACCCACATCAATGGTAGGTCTTTTCCCAAATTTAGTAGTGGCCCTAAAAAGCCTTTTCTCTACTTGATTCAGAACTTCTCCATCAAATTCCCCTTCTGGTCCAATTTCTTCTTCTTCATTGTCATCCTCACTATCGTCACTTGCGGCAACATTTGTTCCTCTACGAAGCTCCTCTTGCAATGCTTATACCTACCTTTAGAGGGCTCTAACCTCCTCAGGATTAACAGATCTAACCCTTCCACCATGCTCTCTTTGTGGAGGCATTTTCTTAACTCAAACCCACAACCACACAGTCTTGGTGCAAACTGCCTCACAGTCGGCGCTCTGTCTACACACTCAGGAAAATCAGCTCTGATACCACTTGATGGGGACACAACCCAAACACAGAATGGACACAATAGGAAAAATAAAATTGTATTGACTATGAAAATAAGCTAGTAAATTTAGTACAAAGAAAATAGACTTCATAGCATGCCCTATGGGCTTACAATAACATAAATCTGGAGATAATTTCTCCTTTCAGTACCTCCTCTCAAACTCCACTCTGAACTACCTTTTACAATGCTAGAAATGTCCTTAAATAGACCCCGAAGGGTTAAGGATAAGGAATACATTCTAGAAAGTGCTAGTAGGCATCCACCGACCAAATAGAAGGCTCCAAAAGTTGCGTTAGAAGTTGACGCAAATTTAGAAGAATCCAGAAACGGTAACCGAACTTCCTTGAGGCATAACTTTTGAATCGTAGATTTGATTAATGAACCGTTTACATTTTTGGAAAGCTCTCAAAGCGCTCTATAGCCCCGTGGACCAGCTTTGCTTGTCCCCCATTTTTGGACCATTTTTGAGGTCATTTAATGCCCCTAACCTGACTTTGAAGCATTCTTAGGAGGTCTCCAAAACTCAAAAAACTGTGATAACTTTCAAATCGTGGGGCCTTTTTACCCGATTCTTTTTCTAGAATGCTCTAAATTACAATTACATTCATCTAGCCAACTTACACCTCTTAGTTCACCAAAATGATGGCTCAATTACATACTCCTATTTTTTTGCATTTACACGTATCCCAAGGTGTTCAAATACTTTATCCTAGAACACTGATAGTGGAACTGTGAGAGTTGAAACCTTTATTTGACCCAAATGGGTATCCAAAAATGAAAACACATGAAACAAAAACTAAGTTTTAGTACTTTTTTTTGGGTGACACAGGATTGCCCTTATACCTCTGGATGCTCCTGCATCAAACACCCAGGGTAGATTGAAAAGTGACCCTATCACTTTATAAATGGTAGAGGAAATCCCAAATGGAAAACCTCAGCTACTGAAATCCAAGTTGAGTCCTCGATCGATCGTCCTTTCCACTCGACCAAGTACTCTTCATACTGCCTATTTTTGGTACTTCTACCCACACGATGATCTAGAATGTCTTCTATCTCCTCCTTCTTAGAACCAAGAATTGGACATTGCTCTAACACCAGCTCCTCATCTGCACCATCATCATGATACTCTGTTAAATTTGCAATGTTGAAAATAGGAGAAATGTGAACACCATCTAGCAACTCTACCTCATATGCATTTCCTGAGTCATGTTTCTTCAGAATTTTGCAGGGGCCAAATTTCTTCATTTTCAGCTTGTTGTAAGTACCGGCTGGAAATCTTTCTTTTCGTAAGTGCACCATGACTAGATCTCCTACTTGGAATTCCTTATGTCTTCTCCTTTGATCAGCCCTAGCTTTATACTCTTGATTCATCTCGGTAATGTGTGCTTGAACCTCCTCATGTAGATGCTTGATATGTTTGGCAAATTCTTCAGCTTTAGCACTTGTTCTTTTCCCCTTGCTCTATCTTCCTCAATTCTAGTGCAGTCCTTGGGCTACTTCCATATACAATTTGGAATGGTGATTTTCCAGTACTCCTATTTATAGAGTTACTATAAGCAAACTCTGCTAGTGGTAGAATCAAATCCCATCCCTTGGGCATATCCCCAACTAAACATCTCAGCAAATTGCCCAAACTTCTGTTTACCACTTCTGTTTGGCTATCAGTCTGTGGGTGATACATGGAACTGAATTTCAAGTCTATTCTCAACTTCTTCCACAATGTCCTCCAAAAATACCACACAAATTTAGTATCTTTGTCTGAAACTATACTCCTTGGAAGAACATGTAGTCTTACCACCTGTTTGAAAAACAAGTCTGCAATATAGACAACATCATGAGTCTTGTTGCATGGAATGAAATGTGCCATTTTGGAGAACCTATCAACCACAAAAAATACTGAGTCATTACCCCTTTGTGTCCTTGACAATCCAAGAACAAAATCTATACTTATGTCCTCCCATGGCCTTGATGGAACAGGCAATGGCTGATATAGTCCAGTATTGTGACTAAATCCCTTGGCAACTTGACAAACCTGGCAACACTGTACAAACTTCTTCACATTCTGTGAAATCTGAGGGTTAAAATAATGTTCTCTAAGAATGGCAATGGTCTTATCTCGACCAAAATGTCCTTCCATCCCTCAGTTGTGTTTCTCCTTAATCAGATTTTCCCTCATGGAACTCCTTGGAATGCACAATTGACTACCCTTGAACAACATGCCATCCTGAATCAAATAGTCTAACCACTTGGTTCTGTCTACAGCAACAGGCTCTTTACAAGCTTTCCATGCTTCAGCAAAATCAGGATCCTCAGGGTACAAATTCTTGAGTTCATTAAACCCAACTACTTCAACCTGCATTACTGTAAGCAACAACTGTCTCCTACTTAGTGCATCTGCAACCTTGTTAGATTTTCCACTTCTATGCCTCAACACAAATGTATAACTCTGCAAGAACTCTACCCACTTCATATGCCTTTGATTCAATTTACCTTGGCTATTTAGGTACTGTAATTCCTGATGATCAGTATACAAAAAAAAATCCTTTGGCAATAAATAATGCCTCCATTTCTTTAAAGCCTGAACTATTGCATAGAACTCTTGATCATAAACAGAATACTTCCTTTTTGCATCATTCAATTTTTCACTAAAATATGCAATAGGCTTACCTTATTGGCTTAATACAGCCCCAATAGCACTACCAATAGCATCACAATCCACCTGGAACACCCTTCTAAAATTTGGAAGTGCCAACATAGGTTGTTCTGTCACCTTCTTCTTCAGCAATTCAAAACTTCTCGCAGCTGCTGCAGTTCATTTGAACTCTTTTCTATCCCCTCTTATTGTGTCAGTTAGGGGTGCACATATGCCACTAAAATTCTTAATAAACTTCCTGTAAAAACTAACCAGACCATGAAATGATCTTACCTTAGTAGCAGACCTTGGAGTAGGCCATTCCAAGATGGCTTCTACATTCTTTGGATCCATTTTGAGACCTTCAGGTAATATAACAAACCCCAAATAGACTAACTCCCTTTTTGCAAAGATACACTTTTTCAAATTAATTAATAGTTTCTCTTCCCTTAACCTTTCAAGGACACTACGAATATGCAATAAATGTTCTTCCAAAGTCTTGCTGAAAATTAAAATATCATCCAAATAGACAATAAAGATTTTTCCCAAGAACTTCTTAAGTACCTCATTCATAAACCACATGAAGGTGCTTGGGGCGTTTGTCAATCCAATGGGCATGACTAACCACTCATAAAGACCCTCTTTGGTCTTGAAGGCTATTTTCCACTCATCTCCTTCTCGAATTCATATATGATGATAGCCACTCTTGAGATCTATCTTTGTGAAGTAGTGAGCTCCACTCAAGCAGTCCAAAAGATCATCCATTCTTGGCAAAGGAAAGCGGTACTTGATGTTATCCTATTTATAGCTCAAGAATCTGTACACATCCTCCACTCTCCATCCTTCTTTGGTGTGAGTACTACACATACTGCACTGGTGGCAATCCTTCTAGAACATTATCAGAGATAATATCTCTAAATTCACCTATTAAATTTGAAACTTCAAGTTGTATTTCACTACTACCTTCTTTATCTTTCGTAGAAATCAAAGCATAGCACATACGCTGATGTTTCCTTCCATCAACAAGACAAATCCTAGCACTGCTACATACCTTTTCACCTTCCTTTTTCATGGGCTTCAATTTGTGGTGAACTCCATCCTTTTTTAGAGAATATGTGTTTGCATGACCATCATGTATTGCATGTCTATCAAAATGCCATGGTCTACCCAACAATAGATGGCATACATCCATTGGAATAACATCACAGAGAACTTCATCATGATAACTCCCAATTTTGAATTTCACTAAACATTGTTCACTTACCTGGACCTTATGATAATCTTTTACCCAAGCAATCCGATAGGGCAGGGGATGTCTCTCCCTCTTGAGCTTCAACTTAGAGACCATCTCTTCTGATACCAAGTTATCAGTGCTACCACCATCAATGATCACATCACAACGTTTATCCTCACACTCTCATCTGGTACAGAAAAAACTCCTCCTTTGTCCTAGTTCAATCTCACCACTTAGTAGGACCCTTTCATTCACCAAGGTCTCTCCTCTTTCTGCATCCTCTGAATGTAATGATTTTTCATCCTCATCCACATGACCAACCCTAGCTTGGCCCTCAGCTCTCCTATCTATCCTTCCTTGTCATTGAGGGCATTCAAAGGCATGATGACCATCTTCATTGCAATGGAAATAGGTACCATGAAAGCCTCCTCTTCCTTGTCCATGTCCTCTACCTCTTCCTCTCTAATTTCCAAAGTCTTGATCACGAGAGCGGTTGAAACCCTCATTCCTCTGGCTCCTGCTAGTAACCACATCTTCATTTTTCTTTTGGGTTTCATTTCGACCTCTAGATGACCTACCGCTTCCTCTTCCTCCTTGACCATGCCCTCTTTGTCTCCCTTCAAACCTCTTATTCAACTTCTCTTCAACTTGTTGAGCAAATTGGTATGCCTCTTCAATGCTGGTCATTCTTACCAGACTTAATTCCTCCTGGATGCTAGGTCACAACCCACTAATATAATGAGAAACCTTCTCCTTATTTGGTTCTGCATGCCCTGTTGTAATCAAAAGTCGATAAAACTCCTCTATATATTCTTTGACTGATCTTCTTGCTTGCTTTAACCCAAGTAGCTTGTTAAACAAATCAAGATCGTAGTCCACAAGAATGAACTGCTTCTTCAATTTGTCCACCATGCGATCCCACCTTGTGATCTTCTCCTTTCCTCTTTTGTTTCTTTACAATTGAACCTCTTGCCACCATATTTTGGTATGGCCTTTTAGTTTGGCCTTTGCAAACTTAACCTTATCTGGGTCCCTGATATCCTCATACTCAAAGTATTTTTCCAGTTCATTGATCTAGTCCATCAACTCATCTGGTTTCAAATTTCCTAAAAATACACCCACATCAATGGTAGGTCTTTTTCCAAATTTAGTAATGGACCTAAAAAGCCTTTCCTCTTCCTGATTCAGAATTTCTCTGTCAAATTCCCCTTCTGGTCCAATTTCTTCTTCTTCATTGTCATCCTCACTGTCATCACTTGCAGCAACATTTGTTCCTCTACGTAGCTTGTCCTGCAATGCTTGTACTTGCATCTAGTACAGAAAAAAATCCTCCTTTGTCCTGGTTCAATATCACCACTTAGTAGGACCCTTTCATTCACCAAGGTCTCTCCTCTTTCTACATCCTCTTAATGTGATGATTATGCATCCTCATCTACATGAGCAACCCTAGCTTGGCCCTCAGCTCTCCTATCTGTCCTTCCTTGTCGTTGATGGCATTCAAAGGCATGATAACCTTCTTCATTACAATGGAAATAGGTACCACGAAAGCCTTCTCTTCCTTTTCCACATTCTCTACCTCTTCCTCTTTGATTTCCAAAGTCTTGATCATGGGAGCAGTTGAAACCCTCATTCCTCTAGTTCATGCTAGTACCCACATCTTCATTTTTCTTTTGGGTTGCATTTCGACCTCCAGATGACCTACCGCTTCCACTTCCTCCTTGACCACACCCTCTTTGTCTCACTTCAAAGCTCTTATTTAACTTCTCTTGAACTCATAGAGAAAACTGGTAGGTCTCTTCAACGTTGGTCTTTCTTACCAGACTTAATTCCTCCTGGATGCTAGGTCACAACCCACTGATATAACGAGCAACCTTCTCCTTATTTACTTCTATATGCCCTGCTCTAATCAAAAGTTGATAAAACTCCTCTGTATATTCTTGGACTAATCTTCCTGCTTGCTTTAACCCATGCATCTTATTAAAAAAATCAAGCTCATAGTCCACAGGAATGAACTGCTTCTTCAATTTGTCCACCATGCGATCCCACCTTGTCTTCTCCTTTCCTCTTCTGTTTCTTTCCAATTGAACCTCCTGCCAATAGATTTTGGCATGGCCTTTCAATTTTCCCTTTGCAAACTTAACCCTATCTGGGTCCCTGATATCCTCATACTCAAAGTATTCATCCAGTTCATTGATCCAGTCGATCAACTCATCTGGTTTCAGATTTCCTGAAAATACACCCACATCAATGGTAGGTCTTTTCCAAAATTTAGTAATGGTCCTAAAAAGCCTTTCCTCTGCCTAATTCAGAACCTCCCCATCAAATTCCCCTTTTGGTCCAATTTCTTCTTTTTCTTCTTCATTGTCTTCGTCACTGTCATCACTTGCGGCAACATTTGTTCCTTTACAGAGCTCCTCCTGCAATGCTTGTACTTGCCTTTGGAGGGCTGTAACCTCCTCAGGATTAACAGCTTTGGCCCTTCCACCACGCTCTCTTTGTGGAGGCATTTTCTTAACTCAAACTCACAACCACATAGTCTTGGTGCAAACTGCCTCACAGTCGGCGCTCTGTCTACACACTCAGGAAAACCAGCTCTGATACCACTTGATGGGGACATAACCCAAACACAAAATGAACACAACAGGAAAAGGAAAATTGTATTACCTATGAAAATAAGCTAGTACATTCAGTATAGAGAAAATAGACTTCATAACATGCCCTATGGGCTTACAATAACATAAATCTAGAGATAATTTCTTCTTTCAGTACCTCCTCTCAAACTCCACTCCGAACTGCCTTTTACAATGCCAGAAATGTCCTTAAATAGAACCTAGAGGGTTAAGGACTAGGAATACGTTCTAGAAAGTGCTAGTAGGAATCCATCGACCAAATAGAAGGCTCCAAAAGCTGCATTAGAATTCGATGCAAATCTAGAAGAATCCAAAAATGGTAACCGAACTTTCGGGAGGCATAACTTTTGAACTGTAGCTCTGATTGATGAATCTTTTACATTTTCAGAAAGCTCTCAAAGTGCTCTATAGCCCAATGGACTAGCTTTGCTCATCCCCCATTTTTTGACCCTTTTTGAGGTCATTTAATGCCCCTAACCTGGCTTTGAAGCATTCTTAGGAGGTCTCCAAATTTTGAAAAATTGTGATAACTTTCAAATCGTGGGGCCTTTTTACCTGATTCTTTTTTTGGAATGCTCTAAATTAAAATTACATTCATCTAGCCAATTTACACCTCCTAGTTCACCAAAATGATGGCTCAATTACATACTCCTATTTTTTTGGCATTTACACGTATCCCAAGGTGTTCAAATACTTTATCCTAGAACACTGATAGTGGAACTGTGAGAGTTGAAACCTTTATTTGACCCAAATGGGAATCCAAAAATGAAAACACATGAAATGGAAACTAAGTCTAAGTACATTTTTTTGGTTGACACAGGATTGCCCTTATAACTCTGGATGCTCCTGCATCAGTTTAGAAGCTTACCATTATGCTTAGTCTATGCTTGAATGGTAGCTACATTCATGAGTGTAGAAAACTCATCATCAAAAGCCTTGAACAAAATTATTGCACACTGTTGAATATCGACAGGGCTGTCAACAAGGCTTATTACCTTTTCCATCTTGTCCAAAACTGTGGGCAAAGTCTTCTTAAGTGACTTGATTGATTTCTTCTTTTCAATAATTTTTCTTAGAGAAGATATAAGATTCTTTGCCTCATATTCTTCATTAGATTGAGTTGGATTTTCTACTACTGCCATTTGGGTAGGAGAAGTGGAAGTTCGTACTACTACTATTCCTGTCAAAGGCACACTTGATATACCCACTACAATGTTGGTCTCTATTTTTTGTGTTACTTCTTTAGTAGTCTTTGGAACCTCTTCTTCACTAGAACTACTATAATCCACAATATTGCCAACAATTCTGGCACCAAAGTCCTTGAATGGATCTTCTAATTTGTCAACAGTCACTTTGGTGTTGTCTACTTGCATAGAGTCACTACCAATAGTGATGTGAGGAGGAGAACTTGGTGTAGCTGCTAGTTTAGTACTGTGAGGAGAGTTGTAAGTTGTAGGACTATCCTTCTTTGTTTGCACACTCTCCTTGGGTGTCTGGCTAGCTTCTACTGACTATGTACTTACTTTAGGCTTCTTACTTGCCTCTTCTATCTATGCACTTGATCTAGGTATTTGCACACTTACTTTAGGCATCTTACTTGCCTCTTTTGTCTGCGCACTTGATCTTGGCATCTACGCACTTACTTCATGCATTTGTGTACTTAGTCTAGGCATCTGGATTGCCTCCTTCATCTACGCACTATCCTTGGGTATAGTGGACATGAAAGAAACTATAGCCTCCTAAGTTTTTTTATTGACTTCCTCATAATTTCCTCCCATAATAAGAATTGATCTTTTCTTATGCCTCAGTAATGGTGCTATTCCTTTCAAAATTTCTTTTGTGTCTTCTTCACTATTAGTGCATAATTTTCTTACCATGTTTATTCTTATTTGGTTATCCTCTTCTGTAACTCTACTCTTCCTATTTAGCAATCTATTGTACAAATCTTTAGGTATTTTCCTTTTATAATATCAAATCTCTTATCTTTTAAAATCATGTTTCTAACTATAGCATTTTCTAGCTATCTTCTATCCATGTTATTATTCAATTCATAGTATTTATTTAACTATAAAAAAATATTGTCATTAATAATTTGCATGTTAAGGTTTTTTAGCCTTTTTTTCCATGCTCTGTGTCCTACTAATGTCTTGGCTTCCTAATAAGTTGCTTCAACTAGTCTGTCACCAGTCTCTTCCTCAGACTTAAATGAGCTAATTTGTAGAGTTTTTCTTCTTTTTCTTGGGGCACTAATGGTCTACTTTATCTCCTTTTAGGAGGGGTTGTTATCCTTGTGGATTTCCTTGATGCTGATCTTTCCTCCATCTTTATTGGTTCACTTGGATGTTTTTGCTACATAACTACTACATAAGGCACATAAGAAGTTTGTGTAGTTGTTTGGGCAACTATGACCTCTTTAGTAGGTCCTACCACTACAATGGGTGTAGGGGATAAGAGCTCAGTTTGACCACTGCCCTTCATTTCCATAGTAATTCTCTTTACCTCATCAAACACTTTCCTTGTCATTCTAGATTCTATAAAGATAGAATCAATAGCTTTCTCTACTTTTTTCTTGGAGTCCTTCATGACTTGACTAGTTTTTGCTTCTCTCATTTTTTGTATATACGTTCCCCATCTGGGACAATTAGAATCAACTTTAGAGTGTAGGATTATCTATGCATACCCTTCAATTAGATCCTTATTCATCTCATCTCCTATACATTCAATAAATTTCACCCAAGGAACTACTACCTCCATGCATATAAAATTTGTCTCAACCATGAAACATAACTCATCCTTATATTTCTCCACTAGTGTTGGAGGTATTCTATACCTTTTCTTCATTTCTATTTGAAAGGACTTCATTATTCTATCCAAATCATTATCTCTGACTACTCTATGTATTCATTTTCATTTGCTGCATTGTGCATTCATTTTCATTCCACACTGTGATGCCCAGAAACTTCTTGATAGAATATAAAAATATGTGTATTAGAAGGGATTCAAATCTGAATACTACACTTCTTGATTTCTTGATTCTTGAGATATTATCCAACAGTTGTGTTCTGACAATATTACACATGTTCACTTCTTCACCTCTCATTGCTAGGTAAGTTGCATGTATAAACCTTGCAGAGATTGAATCTATTCTTGATCCATGATTGTACTTGAAACCCAAAATCTTGCAAATAAGTCTCACTCCATCATCTTAGATTAAGTTGACTTTCATATTCCTTCCATTGAAATATGTGTTGAGATTTGCCTCAACAAGCTTGTACACATTCTTGATGTTTATTGGATTGTTGCCTTGATTGCTTAATCTTGTGACCTTGTGAATTAGGTCATTGTCAATGCTAATGATAGAATCTCCCAGCCACAGAAGATCATCATGCACTTTGCTAAGGATTATTCTTGTCCAATTGTTATTATCAAAATCCATGTAGAACATATGCTTAACTAGGTTTAGATATTCTAGATACCTATGTTCAGATTTCTATGATAAATCATTGTTGCACATTTTCTCCAAGTCCTTGTGAATCTCTTAACCACCTATACTTTCAATTTTGTAATGAATATAACCTCTGATATCTTCCACATGAAGAACATTTTCTAGAACTCGCAAAAATGCTCCAATGGGGTCATTGAGTAAAGAAACAAATGGGTGTTTCTTAAAATTAAACCTAGGCCTGTTGCTTACATTATAAACTTCTTTCCTTGCCATTCTTGAAGGATTATTCTCAAAAAATTAAAAAATAGCTCAATTTTTCATTCTAAGGTTTTTGGTGACTTCGCATTTTTGCAAGGCTCTTTAATTCTTCAAATCTTGCTTCAATCTCGCACTCAAACTTCACACAAGCAAATGATGTATGCAAGTCAATTTGCATCCTTTAAATCTTTCACAATCTATACTACACAATAAATGCATATCTACCACTACTTTATTGTCTTTGTGCAACAGAGAGTTTGATCCTTTTTATATCCTTATCCTAATTATATCAGGCAATGCGCACTTTACTATAGACTTTCCTCAATGTCTACTACCTATTGATAACTGCACAACCCTTGTAGTTTGTTGTATTTTGCAAATCTTTTGATTGATTATTCTTTACACAAGAGTGACTACACACATATTATACTACATCATATCTTTGCATCATATAGCAAAGTATCACATTCACTTGTTACTCAAATTTTACAAGATCATATCAACTTCGCATTTACTAATCACTGAATCATCATTCACTTTCGCACATACCTTTTCACACCTTATTATTTTGCAAATAAAGTTCTTTCTTTATACAATTTTTTTTGATAAATTCTTCCTTATTCAGCTCATGTAGCGTTATTAAGGTTGACTAAACAATAATTCATAACGTAAAATAATAAATCAATTTGTTAAACTCATTCTGCTGAAGTGCTCAATTTTGCATTGTGTCATTACTGCATCACTAATTTTTTCATAACTTGAACTTAGTTTTTTGTATGGACATGCACATTGACATATGTCATCATTATGATGTCATGCATCTCTAGTCAATTGCACAAGAGAATATTTGAAGGGAAAATTTTGTTATCATCAAAACTATCCTACTGCTGTAACACTATCTGATACTTAGACAATTTTCTTTTGCAGTTGAACGAGGCTAATCTGTAAAACAAATATGTTGCCATAAATGACAACCAAAACTTACCTTAACTGATTGCTTAGATATATTTCCAACAAGTGCAATTGTCTATACCTTGAACTAAGTAAAAGTCAAGAAAGGTACTCATTCAACACCTTTTGAACTATGATACTTACCCAATGTAAAATATTTTAAGGTATTTGGAAGCAAGTGCTACATTCTTAATGATTTTAGATGCTAAAGGTGAAGAAGGTATAATACTTGGCTATTACAAAAGAAGTAAAGCTTATAAGTGTTTAAACACTAACACTAACAAAGTTGTGGAAAGTGCAAATGTGAAGTTTGATGAATATACAGAGGTACATGAAGCTGAACCTATAAAGGAACCTGAAGAGTAAAAATCCTTTATATAATTTTATGAAGGTATGCCTAGTAATGAAGATGTTGTAAACCAAGTTGTAAATCAACAACAAGTTTTTGTGACTATTGAGTCACATATAATGAATGTCGATTTGCATTTAGGAACCCAATTGCCTTCAGGAGTCAAGTTGTAGACAGAAGCTAAGGTGCATTCTAATTTAGAGATAAATGTACATGAAAGGAATACTAATCTACCTGATAGAGAAGTACATATTGATTTTGAAGTAGACAAACCCATTGAAGAAAGAAGAGTAGAACCAAGATTTTCAAAGTATGTCAAAAGACATCACCCTACTAAAAAAATTATTGGAGGTAAAGAAGCTAGACCAATGACAAGGAATAGGATGAGAAGTTATACATGTTTTTTGACCATGCATGAGCCTAAGATAGTGACATATGCCTTAGAAAATGAGGACTAAATTAAAGCCATGAAAGAACAAATTGACTAGATTGAGAAGAACAAGACATGGACTCTAGTTCTTAGACTAGAGAATAAGAAGGTACATAAATAAGTTAGATGAGAATGGTGAAGTCAAAAGAAATAAGGCAAGATTAGTTTGCTAGAGGTATGCACAAGAAGAAAGGATTGACTATGGAGAAACATTTTCCCCAATTTCAATATTGGAAGGAGTAAGAACTTTGCTAGCTTACTCTGCTACAAAGGTTTAAAAATTTATCAAATGGATGTGAAGTCAACATTTCTGAATGGTATATTAGAAGAAGAGGTTTTACATGGAACAATCTGAAGAAGTTGTTGATCCAAATAACAAGAACATGGTATGTAGACTGCACCAAGATTTATATGGTTTAAGGCAAGCCCCAAGAGCATGGTATGAAAGGCTTCATAATTATCTTGTGAAGATTGGTTTTGAGAGGATTGATGATAACAATAATTTGTACTTGAAGCAAAAAGGAGGTAAAGGTATTTTATAGCTGATTTTTTTTTTGATGATATAATATTTGGAGGTCAAGATGCATTATGTAAGGCATTTGCAAATGAAATGAAGAAAGAATTTTAGATGTATATGTTTGGAGAGATAGGGTTATTTGTTGGTTTGCAAGTATATTAGATGAAATATGGTATATACACTACTCAGTGTAAGTATGTGAAAGAAATATTGAAAACTTTTGGATTGGAGGATTCAAAACTAGTTAGCACTCCTATGGCAACAAGACATAAACTATCTAAGACTGATGATTTTTCTTATGTGAATCAAACATTGTACAATTCTATGATTTGTAAATTGCAATATGTAGTACATAGAAAATATGACATTGCATTAGTTGTTGGGATTGTTGCAAGATTTTCTACAAATCCTAAGGAGAACCATTTGAAGATTGTTAAGAGAATTATGAGATATCTGGAAGGAACAAAAGACTATGGTCTATACTACAAGAAAAATGAAAAGTTTGAGTTGAGAGCATATATAAATGTTGATTGGGCTGGAAACATTGATGATAGAAAGAGAAAAAGTGGTGGAGAATTTTTCTTGGGAAAGAGATTGGTCACTTGGACCAGTAAGAAACAAAATTTTATATCTCAATCTACTGCTGAAGCTGAATATGTGGCTGTTGTAGTAAATTGTACAAATGTGGTATGGATCAAACAAATACTCAAAGGTATGAAGGAGGAAATAATTGAACCTGTGGTACTTTATTATGATAGTACAAGTGCTATAAATATATCAAAGAACTCTGTGATGCACACAAAAATAAGCACAATGTAATCAAGTATCATTACTTGAGGAAGTTGGTTCAAGACAAAGAAGTGAGGATGGAATATGTGAATACAAAAGAATATATAGTTGATATATTCACAAAAGCTTTACCTAAGGATGCACATGAATATCTTAGAGGTAAACTAGGGGTGATACCCCTATTCAAAGCTACTTAACAAGCATGAGTAGTGCCTTGTATCAACTGAGCTAAATGTTGTATCTTACAACTTGATGCTACGGATCTTACTTTAGGAGCTACCTAAAGTAATGGAGGAGTTGAATAAGAAGACTTGCAGTCACATGCAAGGTAACAAAGGGAGAATCTAAATTGATGATATCTGCAAATAGAGATGACAAGTCTTTGGAATTGTTGTCAAAGAGGGAGATATAAGTACTAAGGGAGATAAGTGGAGACAAGTACCTAAATATCAGAAATAGGGAGAGATACTCCAAAGAGGGAGACATAGAAAGGAAAATAACCCATAGAGGGAGATACATTAAAGGAGATTGACAAAGTTTACATTACCTTATATAGAGGAAGGACATATACTGACAAAGGGAGAAATTTCAAAGATATTATTTTCTTTTTGATATTATTGTTAGTATTGGTTTGCCATCAATGCAAAAGAGGGAGATTGTTGATATGAGATTGTTTTGAAGTGAAGTACCTATAATAGAACAATAATTATTTTGTAAATGATGTCAAATCTACTACCTTTTGGTGAGATAATTTTTTTTTAGTTTGAAAGCTATCATTTAGTTGATTTATGTAGAGGATTCAAAAAGAAGAGATAACAATAGAACCTAGAGAAAGGTTGAGTTATTTGGTATGTAAAAGAAGCAATAAGACAAAGTAAGACATTGATATTATAGTTTATTTTTTATCTACATAAAGTCTAAAATGAAAAATTACTCAAGTTAAAAATAGAAGAAGATCAAGTAAGAAAGGGTCTGCAAAGCCTTGCCAAGAAGTTGAGTGAAAATCAAGAGGTGTTGAGCAAAGATGAAAAAAGTGCAAGCCGAGTGATTGTTAGTATACGTCAAGAAAAATTTGGTTGGTGTTGAGCATCAGTAAACTTTAGTGTTTGTCGAGTGACATAATAGTTAAAATGCCAAGTGATAACAAACAATGTTAAATATAACATTTGTAAAATCTGAGTTGACTATTTTGATTTGTTGAATTATTTGAAGCATGTGGAAGATAACTATGATGAATTGGTGGCACAAAATTTAAGGTAAACCATTTTGAGGTGAATTCAAGGAAGATTGAAGAGGAAGTTTCTAGAGGAATCAAATGGAAAAGTGGGTATATTCATTGTATCCTACCTAATCCTACTTAAACCTAAAATGGACAATTGTGGTTAAGAGAAAAAAGATCCAAATTCTCTATTTATAGAGATATTTGGTTAGAAGCAAAGGTTTTCATGTGTGAGAACCTAAGGAAGACAAGGAGTCTAGGGCATTGCTTCATTTAGTGGCCAAACAGAGGTGATTTTTATTGGCATGCAAAGTAATAAGGTTTAAAAGTATGAATGCTTGAAGGGTGGACAAACTATCAGAGCTGAAGAGTATGAATGCCAAGTAGAATTGAGGACTGAAATAAAGATCTATAATCTGTGATTGACTTTTAAGTTTCTATCAGATCAAGTCTTGCTATTACTTTCTAATAACTATACTAGTGTGGATAAATCCAATTAAGGTTGCCTGACAATCATTTGTAAATCCTTTAACCGGGTGACATTTTAATGGAATGGTCTAAAGTCCTCTAAAAATGCTCACTCCTAATAGGTTGATTGAAATCCTTTTACCGGGTCACATTTAACAATTTTTATTATAACCTTTAACAGGGTTAGCCTTTCACATGACATCACTTCAAAAGAGTGAGAATTAGTAGCATGTTACTGGTAGTTTTCCTAAATTGGGTCTGTACATAAAATCCTTGTGTCAAAGTGTGTGATTGTTCTTATGGTGTTACATGTTTACATTTCTATAAATTTGTTTTGACCTAGGACAGTAACCTACAAAGTTAAAGTATTATATGATCTAATGGATGCATGCATGTTGAATTTTTATGGATATGGGTCTACTAAGCATTGAAATTTTTTATTTGTACATCTAAAACTTGGATAAATGATTCACCCCCCTCTTAGTTATTATAAATAATTCCAACACTAACATTTGGCATTTACTTTTCAACGAGTGCAACATAACTCATTGCTACATATTCATAGAATCCACAACCATATTCTCATAAAGACCAACCCCAAAAATAGATTACTTCCATCTTAAAGTATGATTAAAAAATGACACAAAATATTTAAATTTAACATATAATTTTTGTGATGCTCATGGTCAGCTCCAAAAGACATCTTCTATGTTTTCATTAAGATGTAAAAATAGACACTTTGTTGCTTGTAATGCCAAAAAATCTATATTATCTCTATAGGCAGCTTGTGATGTAAAAATTTGTAAGACAAAACTTGAGCATTCACCTCAACTTTAGATTTCCATAATTGAGTTCTCAATCTTCTCCATTTCCTTTCTTTAATTCAATAATTCTATTTGCTGTTAAGCCTTGGATGTAAATTTAAGGATGGAAGAATGTACAAATAGATATGTTTTAGAGGAAAAAATGATAATGAAAACTTTTCCTTGAACAACCATTCATTGAATATGTTTTTGATTAAGTAAAACAATTTTTTGACAGGGGTTCCTAAAACCCACTAGTTAACAACAAAATACTACTTAAAATCTAGTGCTAGTAGCAAACCGACATAAAATAAAAGCCCAAACTATGCCACCAAAACTAAATTAAAAAAAGCCACAAAGAAGAATAGGCAAACAAAAAACCACCAAAATGCCAGGGTAGAGACAAAAAATTAGGAACACCAATTAGGGCCTTGTATCTTTAACCAGCTCTATAGTCTTGAGCTCCATCTCTCCCATGGTCTCTGCCATGGTAGTCTTCAAATGACTATCATTAAAAGCCACCTCCTCTTCTCTCTTCCTCTCAATATCCAATCTCCTTCTTTTGCTTAGGCTCTCATCCTACATGAAGTCATCTTCATCTGCAACCTTGATTTCCTCTTTTTCCTTTTACCCTTCCCCCTATTGCTTTCCTCCATCATCGAGTGTAGTTGAATCATATTGTCATTTAATTCTTTGATTATGTTGAGGCTCTATTTAGTTGAGCTATAGAGAGAGATCTCCATCTTTTCCACTCTTTTTTCAATCTTAGTAGCCTCACGTCCAACTTGCTTATTCTGATGGTCCCATCCCCCCTTTTGTCCTTTCCTGCCCTTGCATCCCGATCTTTATCACTTCTATTTTATAAGAAATCTATTTAATTGTCCAAAAGTTGTCCACCATATTATTATGGGTGTTATTTAGGAGGTTCATCCCCATTTCCATCACATTATTGATTAGAATCACCAAAGCTGGGTCGATGAGTTCCTCCAACTAAATTCTACCATCCCTTCCCTCCAAAACCTCTAAGTGGATATGCTCTCTTACTAGACCCATTTTTGTTGTTCTTGTTTGAAAGTTCCTCCAAGCAGTTTTACCACCCTTTATGCCAAAAGTACAAGTGGTCTTTTTTGAACCATATTTCTCTTTACTCTCTTCCTGAGCTTCAAGATTAGTCTCCTTTCCCTTCTCATGTGCCTTCTCTATTTCCTTATCTCTACCCCTCCTCCTTTTGGATGGGCTATCATCCTTCTTTCTTTCTTGTGCCTTACTAGTGCCCAACTCTTTCACATTACCCTCATCCATTTCCATCCCCTCTTCCTCTTCATTATAATCCTCCACTGAGTTGACCTCATGCTTTATCCTTCCCTCCATTCCTTTCTCAAACTTCTTCTTCTCCCTACCCATGTCCTTCATAATTTTGGCCACCTCCTCTTCATCATCTGAATGTAGACCTACACTACCCTCTATTATAAAAAGGAAGGTAAGAGCTTTATATATCCTTTGAGGACTCTTCCTTATGGGCTACAAATCTTCCATAGATTTTAGCCTTAAAGTGCTCGTATATAAGTAACAATAGACCCTCATGGAAGGTAGGGTTAGCATATGATTTCTTTTTAAAACCCATGATATTCTTATTTTTAGAGAGGAAAAGGTAGAAGGGGATGGATATTTTTGTTCTATACCTGAAGTGGTTTAGGATAACAAAATGGTGGGTCCAAATCCTATCAAATATAGTGTCAAGCATTATGTAAGAGATAATCACCCTTAGGACAAACCTCCAAAGTTTCTTTATTGATGTAGGTTCATAGTAGGTGCCAGTCTTCACTAATTCCTTCATCTCCTTGGCATCCTTAACAAAGTCTTTAACATAATTCAAGGATATTTTCTTATCCCTGTAGAATTTTATGGCCTAATTAAGAGAATCTATGACCTCTGCTATGACCCATTCATTGACCTAGAAATCAATACCATCTATCTTCACCTTCCCATCTTTCCATGACTTTACCATAAGGTCTATTATCTTAGGATCGCAACCATGAAGTTTTTCTATGAAGGTTGTGATGTTGCCTTCCCTTAGATTCTCCCACACCTTTGATATCCTCTTCCACTTCTTTGCTTCACCATTTAGCTCTCTCTGATGCCTTGCCCCCACCATTTTGTTGTAGAAATTAGAACAAATACTCTGTGTTCTCCAAGTGCAAAGAGCCAAACACTAGTTTTTCTCACAAAATTTGTACTTACCTATATCCTTGGTAAAGTAATTGTAATAGAAATTACCAATCACCTAGAAAATGTGCTACAAAACCCCCTAGTTATGATAAATTTTTTTTAACCTATGCCAAGCTTTCATTACTTTAAAAGTATGATTGCCAACGTTAACTTCCATTATTGCGCTTTATGTTTCCCATCCTCTCAAGTCCCCTAGATCCTCTCTATCTTAATTAAACTTTTAGTAGCCACTAGAATCCCCTCACCACTTTGGTATCTGTGTGACGTGTCCCTTCTAACCACCTCATTGGCCATCTTGTTAGAAATTGCATTAGCCTCACGATAAACATGTGATAGCTAGACCCTCTCGAAGGTAAATAATATTTGTTTCATTTCCTCCATCATATTCTTTATACTCCAAGATGGGGGTGCTCACCCCTTAGGCATTTAATGATATTATTTGAAACCCCTCAAGACATAGGCTTTTTAGCCCTATCTCTTTTGCAAACTTAGTTGTTTGGACGGTTGCACAAGCCTCTGTGTTGGTGTAAATAAGTATTTACTTATTACACTTTACTTAGGTCAATGCATTATTTGATTATTTTACATTGTTTCATTATTTCTTAGGTGAGACACTTAGGAGTTTGCATACTCTTATGAGTTGTCATGTTGACAACACTGGAGTAAGCAACTCTAATTCAACACATGGTGTCTACAACACTGGAGTTTGCATAATTGACTGAGTTGTCATGTAGACAACACAATTATTCACACTCCTAATTTAGTACATGGGGTCTACAACATAATTTTATGTGCTACACCTTTGTAGGCTTATCCTTTCATCATCACACTTACTCCTATGCTTAATGGAGGATAACCCATATCTAGTGGACATGTGCTTGGTTGTATGGCTTATAATGTTGTTGATTCCTATGTATCATAGAAGCATTCTAGAGGCCTAATATATAGGAACTCTTAGTGTACTTTAATTCATATTTAATGAATATCATATCATCATTTTGACCATGCTCTCTTTAGTCTACTATTGTGCTTGTGCTTGAGTTTCTTGGTCTTGGGTGATTTTTTCCTAAGAAAAATTCTTACATGGTATAAGAGCTGAGGGAGATTCTCTTCACATAGCCATTCAAGACCATTCTTGCTTTAGCACCTCAACCTAGATCCAGAGAATTTGTAGAAATTGGAAGCATCTAGAGCCAAAACGGACCTCACCATTACATCTAGAGTGTTGATTTGGTGAAAATTGGCTATAAATTTGCCTATGCTAGGCTAAAATTGATTTTGAGGAAATTTTTTTTTGCAAACTGGCACCTGAAGACCCGATTTGCAAACTGGGTATGGTCATTTATTTGATCTATTGATTTATTTCTAGATTTGATTTTATTATTCTCTACATTATTTTTTGAATTTCTAGGTATTTTTTAGGAATTTTTTTGCCCTTTCTCCTAGTTGGGCCTACAGAGAATTTTTTTTGGTATAGGCACTAGGCAGTGACACCCTGGCCCTACACTTTGTAAGGAATATTCTATTTTAATCAATGGGAAACTCTGCATATTCCTTCATACAAATCTAAGTAGCTTCAAATATCTAGTGGTTTAATCCACATTCAATGGGCATTATTAATATTTTCAGCCAAGTCACAACACCAAAATCCAACTGCACGTTACCACTTCACCGACGATCAATCCACATCTAGTTGTCTTAACAAATTTGGTGGCCTAATTTACTTCTTGTTCATGGGCTTTATTTTTTAAAGTTTGCTGAGTTTGGTTTTCCCACGAATGTGGGACTAAACTCTTATTTTTTGATCTCTGAAATCATATTCCCAGCCTGGCACAAGGTTTTCTAGCACTATTTCAAACTCCACCTGTGCCTACGTGCCCTCCTGCTCTATGCCATAACAGCAGATAATCAGCCATGTGGCCAAACACTAGCCTACACATGTGGACCAATCTATAGCCCGTCAGCCAATAGGATAGAGATACATGAACTGCCATGAGTGCCTGCATCCGACTGTCCATGTCAACACCACATCAGACATACACATCAAATGCCATACACTACCTAGTCAAAATTCACATCAACTGCACTATCAATTTTTTTGTACAGTTTTGTACAATCTATACATTGTTGATGTCATCAATACGATAGAGTGATTTCATCTAGGGGGATGAGTAAACTGATGTCAATAGTTTGCTATCTTAAATTTGATGGTCCTCTGATCATCATCAGGAGGCAAAATAGAACTATTGTGATGGCCATATGACCATCAAATTTAACCTCATCTTTTGCTTGCATCCGATTGTCCATGTCGACACCACATCAGACATACACATCAAATTCCATACGCTACCTAGTCAAAATTCACATTAGCTGCATTGTCAATTTTTTTGTACAGTTCTATACTATCTGTACATTGTTGATGTCATCAATACGATAGTGTGATGTCATCTAGGGGACCGAGTACACTGATGTCAGTAGTTTGCTATCTTAAATTTGATAGCCCTTTGATCATCATCAGGAGGAAAAATAGAACTATTGTGATGGCCATATGACCATCAAATTTAACCTCATCTTTTGTTAATCCAACCTCTCTCCAGATTGATTTTATATTTGACAGTCCAACTTTGGGAGGCCATAACTCAATCATCCAAACTCCAAATCAAGTGCAATTTTCTTTTTTTTTTTGGCTAAAATTTCTTAAATGTCTTAATGGTGCAACTCTTTTCTAGTTTTGGTGCATGGATTTGTCAAAAATTGCATCTTTTGCCAATTGTACCTATCTAATCCTACATTTTGCAACTTCAAATGCTCCATATGGGCTCATCTGGCCACAAAAATAGGTTCCATTTTTTTTGAAAGTGCATTATTTTTTGTCTACTTTTTAGATCTACAATCATATTATAGGGTTGTGTGGAAAAAAGTATCACTTTCAGAATTAGGTCATTTTTTGTATTATAATGCTTTGATATATCTTCAGAATTGTTGTATATCTAAGATACATTATGTTGTTATAGTTTTGAACTCCATAAAGAGGTTGTAAAAAGGCAAAATTAGAAGTCCACTAAAGCCAAAATTGGCAAGTGTCCATTGTAATCACACTACATATAAAGTGCCAAAAGCATCTTTTTGAGGGGTTTCTTGATTGAGTAAAGGAGGGGGGGGGGGGGGAGGGGGGGGGGAGTGTTTTTGGTGTTGTGTTCATATTTTTCTACTATTTTCTTTCATTTCCTACATCATGGGATATTTTAAGTTTCCAAAATTAACTCCACATAACTATGCTACATGGTCCATTAAACTGTGGTGTTATTTAATGCATAAAGGAGTCCCTCAATATGTAGATGGTACGCTTCCTAAACCAATAGGTGATCAAGTATCTACAACTAAAATTTTAGCTTAGGAAATAATGGATAGGAAAGCCCTAGGTGATATTTGTTTGGGGGTTGAAGACAAGATCATATATCCAGATCTAGAAGCCTTGTACATCCAAGGAAGCTTGGGATAGCCTCCAAAACCTATATGGTAAAGTGTCTGAGGAAGATGTTTTCAAAATTGAAGATGAACTTGTCTTCTTAGATCCAAAGACATTTGATTCTATATAGGACTTTAACATAAAGGTGAATGAATTAAGAATGAAGCTTGATGATTGTGGGGATCCTATTAAAGATGATAGGTTAATCTATCTCATTCATAATAAGCTACCATTTGAGTACTCCACATTTTTTTCTTCTTATAACACCTCAAAGACTACATTAGGGTTTGCCTATCAGAAAGTCTCTTTTGATCACTATGCTATACTATTGGATGAAGAAGAAAAGAAGTTGAAATCAATGGGGATTCTCAATTCACCAAAGTCTAAGCCATTGGTGGCCAATAATGAGGGTTCTCAAAATTCAGCTGGTCAATTTTCAAATAAAAAAAAGGGAAAGAAGAAGAAGTGGAAAAATAACACACAAGAGGAAACAGAAAAGACAACACCACAATCAAATCAACAAGGCAAGTCTTCCTTGAATTCAAATAAGAAGGGAGACAATAATAAGGAGAAGAAAAAGTATGCTTATTACAAGAAGTTGGGTCATGATGAACATGAGTGTTATCATAATAAAATTGATGAGTTGACAATCATCATAAAGAAGCACAATGTTCTACTGACTAATTCTTATAAGGAGAAAGGATCCTCATCTTCAGATTCAAAGGGAAAAGGGCAAGCACTCATAGTAAATTCTAGTTCTTCAACAAAATGGATTCTTGACTCAGGTGCCTCATATCATATGGGTTCTTCATAAGGAAATTTTTCTTCATTGAAGCATTCTAAGGTACCACACATCTTCATAGGATATGATAAAAAAATGGAAGTTGAAGGGAAAGGAAATGTGGAGATGAAAAATGGAGAGTTCAAAAATGTTCTCTATGTTCCTAACCTATGTTCTAATCTCCTCTCAATTTACCAAATCACTCACCTTGGAGATGGCCATAAAGTTAAGTTCCTTCTTGACTCAGTAAAGGTGCACAATCTAAAAGATGATTTAGTGGTGGCAGTGGGGAAAGTTAATCATGACAAAAGGTTGTATTCTTTCTCTCACTTTGTACCCAAGTCTGCTTCACTTAATGCAATTCACAAACCAAATTATGGCATGAGTGGTATGGTCATCTTGTCTTCCACTACCTTTGGCAACTTTTCTCAAAAAATAGGGTCAAAGGTCTACCTCCAATTAACTTTTCCAAGGGTGAATGTTCAACATGTTTAGTGGATATACATCTAGAGGAGAAGTTAACTAAAGGGAAGTCTTCAAGAGCACCAATTATTCTTCAATTGGTTCACATGGTACTAGGAGGTCCTTGTGTAGTGACATCAACCAATCAGGGTCACTACATACTTACTTTCATTAATAACTTTTTACGATATAGATGGGTCTACTTTTTCATCACAAGAATGAAGTGTTGGACAAGTTTCTAGCCTTCAAAAGTCATGTTGAACATCAATCAAGGAAAGCCATCAAAGTTCTAAGGATAGAAAATGAAAGTAGATATATGAACACAAGACTTAAAGACTTTTACAAACTTGAGGGTATTGATCTTCAGAATCCATCAACATTCAGTCGACACAAGATAGATGTTGTAGCACTGAGGTGAAAAACTCTTAAGTCAATGCCAAGTTGCATGATACAAGCCAAGTCTCTAGATCCAACACTTGAAGTCAAAGCAATCAGTAGTGCCAATCACATACTTAATAGGTCTCCTCATCCTATATTACATGGAAATACTCCTTTTGAGGCATGGTGTGGTAGAAAACCAGTTGTGAGTCACTTTAGAGTCTTTAGTTGTCTAGCATGGCCAAACATATCTTCTAAGGGATGCAAGGCACCACCACCTAGGCCTTGTACTTTCATCAGATATGAAGATAGTGTTAAGGCATATAGACTTATGGATTGTAAGACATGAGATTTTTGTAGTGAGGGATGTACACTTTAAGGAAAGTTCACCCAGCTTATCCTCTAATCCTCTTTGCACTTCATACTTTGTGGAAACTAACAGTGAGACCAATGATAGTGCTTCAACAGATTTAGATACATGGGGTTCTATTGATAGTTGCAGTGAGAGGTCATGACATCAGCACATTCCACATGCATATATTACCATAGTGATAGGTCTAGCACAATAGGGTACACCTAGTCTTCTAGCTCCAACATCAGAGTATGACTATGTAGAAAATATTTTAGGTTTGTTTATGGAGTCATACATAGCAGATTTGGGAGACATCATTGATGATATACATCTTTTCTTTGATGGAGAAGATCCTTCTTCAGTTGTTGTGAGGGCTCACTCTGACCCTCATGTCTATTCTCTACATGATCAATCTTCATAGGTTGATATGATTATGGATCCTTATGTATAGTAGTTGCAGGAGGTCTCTTTATCATTTGAGAAGATAGTAAATTCTTTGGGATAGGTTCTACATCCATCCTTGCTAGATCAAATAGTGTTATTTTTAGCAACATTGGAAGGGGCGACAATCAATATTGACATAGAGATAGTTAAGTAGGTTTCAGGGGCATCATTGATCATTAGGATTCTTTCTACACATAGGGGAAGCATCTCTTATGTACCTATGCTATTGTTTCTTCCAAAGGGGAGGAACGTTATTCAGTAGTCCTGGATCAGCTTCTACATTGGAGCAGCCATCACTGATCAAAAATCTACAATTGGGGGGGGGGGGGGGGAGGGGGGGCTACCTTGTCTCTCTTCTTCTTCTCTCTTATGGGGGGGGGGGGGGGGGACGACCTTTTCCTCTTTTGGTATTGTGGTCTTCTTATACTTCTCTATTGCATATACTTGATGTTTGTCATAATGGGGGGTTCTTGATTACTCCATCCATCCATGCATCTAGTTTTTTCATCTCTCTTTTTGGGGGAGGGTTTTTCCCATGAGGTTTTCCCCCTTTCTCACTATATGAGAGATTGCATTGCATTATGTACATGGATACCTAACATGGCCTAGTAGCCAAAACCCATCATGCATTTGATTCTAGCTTTTGTAAGCTTAAGTTCATTCCTCTAAGTTTGACTTAAGGGGGGGTGTTGGTGAAAATAAGTATTTACTTATTACACTTTACTTAAGTTTACTTAGGTCAATGCATTATTTTATTATTTCTTAGGTGAGACACTTAGGAGTTTGTGTACTCTTATGAGTTCTCATGTATGTTGACAACACTAGAGTAAGGAACTCTAATTCAACACATGTTGTCAACAACATTGGAGTTTGAATAATTAACTGAGTTGTCATGTAGAAAACACAATTATTCACACTCCTAATTTAGCACATGGTGTTTAAAACATAATTGTGTGTGCTACACCTTTGTAGGCTTATCCTCTCATCATTGCACTTACTCCTGTGCTTAATGGAGGATAACTCATATCTAGTGGCCATGTGCCTAGTTGTATGACTTATCATGTTGCTAATTCTTATGCATTCTAGAAGCATTCTAGAGATCTTATATATAGGTACTCCTAGTGTAATTTAATTCATATTGAATGAATATCATATCATCATTTTGATTATACTCTCTTTGTTCTACTATTGTGCTTGTGTTTGAGTTCCTTAGTCTTGGGTGATTTTTCCCTAAGGCAAATTCTTACACTCTACATAATGATTATTTTGGTGTCCCATAGAGAAATCAACCACTATACCATACCCATGACAATTTATGATCACCCCTCCATTGCCCATAGCTCTTGAGTTACCTTTTGCCACACCATCAAAGTTGGCTTTGTTCTAACCCTCCGAGGGTAAGGACTAATGACAATCCTTTCTTTTTTTTTGAGTATCATTACTACTACCAATTTCACTTGTGAATGGGTTAGATCCTTTATTAAACATATAATTTCGAAAAGGGCATTTTGAATTTTACCAGACATAATATTGGCAAGAAGGTTGGCATCCCTAAATATATAGTTATTGTGTTCCTCCCAAATTCCCCATCCAAAATGAGGTAGAGCCCATTTACTTATTGCTTGGAGCCTTGATCACTTCCAAGAGTCATCCCACTACCTAAAGAATTCAATGGTCAAGATAGGAGCACACCAACTCATCCCAAAAGCTTGATTGCAAATAGACCACACCTCTCTAGTGAAGGAGCAATGTATAAATAGGTGATCCATAGACTCAGCCTGGTTTTTGCAAAGGAAACATCTATTAAGAATTTGAAGACACCTTTTACTAAGATTGTCTATAGTCAGGATCCTATTCTAGAGTAAAATCTAGAAGAAAATATTAATTTTAGGGATAAGGCCAGGGAAATAGGTCTTATCCCAATCCACTCATGAATCCTACCTCATAATAGTTTGGTACCCCAAAGCCACCAAATAGATGCCATCAGAAGTGTTCTCCCAATCAAGCTAGTCCTCTTCCTCATTCAAAGCCATAGAGTGGAGAATAGTCATTAGAGGTTTTAGGTCCCCATATATTGAAGAAAGATCCCTCCAACCCTAGCCTATTCTATAATCACTAACATATCTTCCATACCTCTAGATAGAAATACAAGCCCATCTTTCATATTCAGGAATGTTGTGAAGAGGCCCTTGGATCAACGAGTTTTCATGCTAGAATAGCGTGTCCTTCCCATTACCAACATGGTGTAGGGAAACCTTGAGATATAGGGCCCTCATCAATAGAGATTTTGTTGTGCTATTCTCTAAGAGAGATTTTTTAATTACAATAAAGGTATGAGGATCTAGGTGTGTGTTTTGGCAACATTGGCTAGGGGATAGGAAGTAATTAGATGGCCTTGGAATCATGGTATTACTTGTCATGAAGTCATAAGTGACCTTAGAATTTAAGAGAATACTTGTCATTGAAGTCCTAGAATAGGTCTCTAGCCTAGGGAAGGGTCTCTAGCATTGAAAAGCTAAGGGATGGCCAATTTGGCAAGAAGGAGATGTTAAAAAATGCAAACAAGAAAGTTGAAAAAAAGTTCCTATGCAAAAAAAGTTGCAATTTTGCAAAATTGCTGATCAACTTTGCAAAAAAAACCTTCCAAGCATGGTGGAGATAAATGGAGGCCCTAATTGTGAGGGAAAATACCTAAGAGGCAACATATAAGCCTTCTAAACCCTAAAAGTAGAAAGAAGTGTGTATCAGTGTATAGACTACATACCAGAGTATTGATTTCTGAATGTAAAAAGAAAAATTTGTGAACAATGAAAGTTTTTGTGTGCTAACTTGATTACTCTATCACCTTGGAATTGTAAATACACTTGTTCAAGATAGTTTTTTTTCAATAGATTAGGTGTGCGAGTGTTTTCTTTTATTGTTTTGTAAATCTTTTTGTTCCTGCCAGTTCACTGTCCTGAACCAGGCAGTTGGCATTGGAGGAGATGTATCTCACTATCCCTCTATAGAAATAGTAAAAAATCTTGGGAATAGTGATTTTACTATATTTACTTTCTACCAACAAAATAAATTGCCCTAAAAAGTGATGGAAGCATTTTTGAGCTCTTGCCCTAGGCAAGCCAGTGCATGCCTGACTAGGGAACATTGACATTATAGAGCTCCTAGAAAATAATGTTGTGGATATCATTAGAAAATTGAATATGGAGAATAAATGGGAGTGACTGAAGTCTCCTTAGGAAGAAGTAAAGGGTGTTAAAAATCTATTAAGGCACTTTACCAATCCAAACAGTAGACTGGCCTTGTAGAGGTCTAAAAACCCTTAAAACCCTTAGTTTTTGCAGAGGTGTTGTATAACATTTTTGAGGCCCAAAACCTAGAAAATTATTTAGTGCTCATGAATTGAAAAAAGGTCCATGAAGGAATTTTGAGTTTCTTAGTGGAGGAAATTTGAAGAAATCCCTAATTTTTAGGAACAAGAGGGCTAATTGGGGCTCTTTTCTAGTAGCCCTATTTTGGTGCAAATGGGTGAAATCAGTAAGAAAGGAAATTGAATTGAGTTACTTTATACAATAAAAGAAGTGTGTTGAGATGACTTACAAAACCTCCATGACCCTACAAGTGGTGTGTAAGAATTGACCAAGGAAGACCTAGTTTAGTTAGAAACCTAGAGTGTTCTCCACCTAGTATGAGAACCTAGCAAGTGGTAAGAAGAGGAGTTTGTTCAAGATAGAAGAGTGGGGCTTAGGATTGGGGGATCTCTACATAAGAGGGATCCTATAGGTCCATTTAGTGAACTTGAAAGTCACCTTAGGTCTTAGTGGCAGACTAGAAGCATGAACTAGTGATTAGTTCATCCCCTCTCCCTATCACAACACTCTATTTCACCTTACTATTGGTTGTCTCTCTAGCTCTTAGAATGCCATTCTTTATATTTGATCTATGGGAATTCACCCTCCAAAGAGAAAGAGTCTAATTGAAGGTCTATGAAGGTATTTGTCTTTCATGATGTCCCTCCAAACCCCCTTGCTAGAAAAGATTCTCCAAATCTATTTAGCTTGGAGAGCTTTATTGAAAGGTCTCCATTTTCTTCTACCCAACCCCTTATTTTGTTTTGGGAGGTACACATTGTCCCACACCACCAAGGGAAATCTCTTGTTTTCTTTTGATCTTGACCAAAGAAAATCCCTCTATATCTTCTCCAAATGATCAGCATACTTGCTAGAATCCCATAGAGACTTAGAGCATAAGTTGGGAGATTTTGAAGAGTAGATTTGACCAAATGAATCTTGCCAGCTTGGCTAAGATTGAATCCTTCCCAACTAGCCAATTTCTTATTAAACCTATGAATAAGGCTATTCCAAAAAGAATCAGGGGGTTTGAGGCCCATAGGAGACCAAAATATATAGAAGGGAGGCTTCCCAATTCACAACCCAGAATAGCAACAATCTTCTCTTGTCTCTCAACAGGAGTGTTAATGAAGAAAATATGGCTCTTGTTCTAGTTGATTAGCTTCCTTAAGCCCTTATAGTAAGAGCACAAGATCTTTTTCACCACCTTGACTTCACCAACCATGGCTTTTCATCCCATAATAGTGTCATCAACAAATTGTTAGAGAGAGAAAATTAGGGGATGAGAAGAAGGTTTGATTCTAGATAGAGCACCGTAATTTCTGTTGGTAGAAATCATCCTTCCAAGACATTCAACCAAAATAATGAAAAGAATAGGCAAGATAAAATCTCCTTTTCTAAGCCTTTTTGAAGGTTTCAAGAAAGCTATGGGGGGTGGGGGGAGCCATTGACCAGAACAACCAGAGTATTTGTCACCAATTGGTTAATAAGTTTGACAACCCTTGAATTAAACCTAAAGTCTCTAAGAACTTTGAAAAGAAAGGACTAGTCCACCCTATCATAAGCCTTGGACATGTCAAGCTTGAGGAGGAAATTTTCTCTCTTACATTCTTCCATACAGTGGATAACTTCATGGATAGTCATAATTGAGTCCAGGATTTTTTGCCCTAGGACAAAGCCATATTGCTGAGGTGCTATAATCGAGGGAGGACCTTGATAATCCTTGAAGCCAACACTTTAGAAATTATCTTAAAATATAAGTTGCAAAGGTTGATAGGTCTAAATTGGTCCATAGAATTCACCCCAACTACTTTTAGAATGAGCACAAGGAAAGTGGTATTTACCTCCTTCAGCAAACTCTTGGCTCCAAAGAACTCTTGAACTGCTTTAGTGACATCCAGATGGACCACATTCTAGAAAATTTGAAAGGAAAAAGATGGGAAGCCATCCAAGCCTGGGGACTTGTTAGCTATAAGACAAAAGACAACCTACTCAACTTCTAGGGAGGAAGGGATAGTCTCAATCATAGCATTCTCCCTAGGTTGGATTAAAGCTAGGATATTTGAAATGATTTCTAGTTGATCTTGATCCACAAGATTAGGATCTTTTGAAAGAAGATTAGTGAAGAAAGATATAGCCTCAATAGCTATATCATTTTCCTCTTCTAGAAAAACTTCCCCCCACTTGATTCTACTAATTCTATTATAAACTCTATGTTTTAGAGTAGAGGTGTGGAAAAACCTAGCATTTTGGTCCCCCTCTTTTAGCTAGACATCCCTTGATCTATGTTTCTAGTAGTCCTCCTCTTGACTAATTATATTGTGAAGCTCTATTAGAATATATTTTTCTTCATCCAACCTCTCTTCATTATACCCATCCTTCTGAATGACATCTTGAATAATGTTGAGGTCCTTTGAGATATGTACTTTGGACTGAAATATGTTACCAAAATTAGACTTGTTCCACTTTCTAATATTCAGCTTTATGTTTTTTAGCTTCTTAGCCACCTTGAACATGGTAGAACTCTCAATGTAGATGTTCCACCACTCTGAGATATGAAGAGAAATATCTGGGTGGGAAGTCCACATTCTCTCAAATCTTAAGGAGAAATTACATTTGATAGAAATGGGGTCAAAATTGTGAGAAATAGCAGAGTGATATGAACTTGTCTAGACCATTAAAGATAGATTGCAATAGTTTGAATTCATCCAGTATAAAGAAATAAGGGCCTTGTCCTATTGAACTTGAATGCAATCTACCCACTCTCCTATTGGATCAAGTGAAGGGACCTCCCTAAAGATCAACATCCAACAAAGCTAGTTCATTGATAAAGTCAGAAAGGTCTTACCTACTATCTAGATCCAAAGCCATGCCCCCATGTTTTTCATCATCCCTTAAAGGGGTGTTGAAGTCCCCCATGATTATACAAATTCCCACTTGGAATCTAGATAAAACATTCTTTATTTTAACCCAATAGTTTCTCCTTCCATTCTTAGTGTTGGGAGCATACACATTCAAAAGATACCAAAATTATTTATTTTAGATATTTTCAACTTGAATGAGGAGAATATTATCTTCATCATATAAAACATGTGACTTGAAAATATTAGAGTTACAAAGAGTAAGAAAACCTCCCGAAGCCTCATATAAATTCATAGAAAAGCCCTTCAAACTTCTCTTGAAAGAGATTCTTTGCACCGACTCCTTTCTCATTTTGGTTTCATGAATTAGGATGAAATATAGTCTACGGTCCCTTAGCATGTTTCTTATCACTCTTACTTATGGGCTCCATTTAGCCCATGAATGTTCTAGGATATGACCTTCAATTCTTGTTTGCAAGGCAAGCCTCTTGGATGGTCTTTTGGCTTCCATTCACTAGATTCCTTATAGTCTCCTCTTTCCTATTCTAACTATGACTATTTCTCCTAGGAGTCTTAGGAATTGCTCCAACATCAGATTTTACTCTAATTCTAGTTTCTACTAGGGAGACTAAACAAGGGTCTTGAATCTTCTTTTTCTTTCTAATAGTTGTTGATTCCCCCTATCTTTCATCTATACAACTCGCAAACAAAGCCTCCACTAGAGTTAGTTGATCCAATGATAAGGATCTTATTAATTCCACCACTCTTGAGATCTTCCCAAGAGAGGCAATCCCCTGGCCAAGACTATCAACTTCCATTTGGTTAGGCTCACAAGATTGAGCTGCCTTTGCACTCACTACTAGATCTTGGGAATTGGGGACATTTGATATTTCCCCTTCTATTTCTGGGTCTATACTTGCTATCCCTAAGAAATCCCTTAAAAGATTTCCCCTATAGGATATGATTTTAACTTTTTTTTTATAAATCTTTTGGTTTAGAATCTAACCATTGCTTCTTAGCCACAAAATTTTGTGAATCATCAACCTTAGTTTCTATACCAACAGACTCTACCCCTAGGACTCCATCAATAACCAATGGTAGGGAAACCACCATTCTCTTCTATTGCTGCTCCAGAGAAACTTTGTGGTTAGTTTTTCATTCTATCTCCAAACTTTCTCTCCCTCTTTGGAGCTATTGATTTTTTCCTTATTATTTCCTTGGCCTAAATTTTGTTCTAATCTATTTCTTGACTTTTTCCTCCTAGAGCCTAGGGAAAAGCTTAGCAACATGGCTTGTCTTCTTGCAATGAAAGAAAACAAAGGGGATACTTTCAAAATCTAGCTTATAGATATGGGTACCCATCTTAGAGTGGAGATACACAACCTCCAACATATCTCTACACTTATTGACCCTAATGCATATCCTAGCATATGTTAACTAGCTTCTTGATACCATGACAAGGTCTATCGATAAGAGCTCCTCAAATAATTTAGCCATGCCATCAAAAAAATCCTCATACCAAAACTCCTTGGAAGTTCAGACATATGAACCCAAACAAAATCTTGAACAAAGAAAGTGTCATAGAGATCCAACTTTGCAGTCCATTTCTATAAGGCTAGAGTCAAACATCCAAAGAACTAGGACCCAACACATAGGGTCCTAGTGAGATCCTTTAGGAAAGAGA
Organism: Cupressus sempervirens; assembly: GCA_028749045.1. NCBI lineage: Eukaryota > Viridiplantae > Streptophyta > Pinopsida > Cupressales > Cupressaceae > Cupressus > Cupressus sempervirens. The sequence continues at coordinate 8,619,375 of JAPHAW010000014.1, read as the reverse complement.
ACTAAGGAAGAGGAAACCCTTAGCCATAGCCACAATTTTCATGTGTCCTTTCAAGTCCCATTTCTTTCTTACATAAGTCCTCACAATGTCAATATTTGACCTTAGGCCTATGAACTTCTCAATTACAGAGGATGTCATCAAAGTGATGTTATGATCTACAAGATCATCAGGGATTTCAATAAAATACTTCCCCTTCTATTTTTCTGAGATGTCTTTTATCTTTGGGAAAGAAAACTTACCAATGGGCTTGATTCCAAAGAGAGAAGACCATCGTCCTTTCAAACCCGCATCTAGGACATGGTGAGTGGTTTGTGGGCCCAACATTGTCCGACCAAATTTCAAAGCCTCCTTTCTTGGGACCTACCTTGATTCCCATGGGCCCTCATTCCTAGAGGGAACATTATTCCCTTGATCATCCTCCTCTTGGTAGGTACTTGAACCCTTCTCTGCTCCATCTTGGACAGAACCACTCGATGCAAAATTCAAAATTTTGATCTCTCCTATTCCCTCTCCTACTCTCGCTCCATCAGTGCATGCCATTTTAGATGTTACATCAAAATGAAATTGTTGTTCTAGAGTGGGATACATAATTTTATAAAGAGGTTTTTAGCAATTGATGATTTGACAAAAATATAAAAAATCTTTAAATCTTGTTATCCTATATAAATCCATTCTTGGCTCTAGCTAGCTAACTATTCAAGTGAATGGAAGTCCCAAATGTCATTTAACACCTTAGATTGAAAAAATAACTAGCTAGCTTGGAAAAAATGATAGCCAAAGATTGCCCATTATATTGTATATATTTGTTCCACCAGATAGAAAAATTTGCAAAGTTGAAACCATGTTGGAGTGAATTCATTCTCTAGTGCAAATAGTTACAAACTAATTTGCAAGCCTTCAAAATGGATTGAAATAGAAAATATTCTTTACTATGAAAAAGGGAGAAAATAATATCTTGCCCAACCATGATACATTATATCATCTATTGTTCACATCTAGAAGAGAAAATCTATGTTGTGAATCAAGAATTTTCATACTTGACAACTAAACAAATGCCTCAAGTTATGGGATCTATAAGCCCAATCCTGCTTTTTATTTTATTTAAATGTATTTAAGCCAAGAAGATGACCTAAAACCAAAATTTACCATTGTACCATGTCCACAAGAAATGATGAATGAGTTTATTAAGATCTTCATAACCATTTTTGGAGGGCATCCAACAAGACAAGTAATAAACATGAAATGCTAAAAAGATGTGGTTGATAACTTGTATTTTCCTTGCTAATGATAATTATCAATTACTTTAATTTCTAATTTTATTCTTCAAAGTGATGTGTTATCTTCCCATGCTTAACTAACTTCCACTAGTTACAAATCTAAGGTAGTACTGAATCAAATTGGATCATTTAAAACCTAATTTTATGACGAGTTAGCTTAGGTCATGACATAAAGTAGTACACTTGTAGGATCTCTAAAACATGTGTAATTTTAGATTCTAAATTTTGAATAAATAAAAGGATATTGTAAAAAAATTATGAATTTATAATGACTAAATTATCAAGAACAAAATTGACCTTAATTAATTCCATGAGATTATATTTTTCAAAAGGTAAAAAAAGAGCATCAACTAGTAAACATAAAAAAATGGAGATAAAGGACAACCTTTCCTAATAAAGCACTAAAGATGAAATGCAGTAGATATTGATTTATTAATCCAAGTAGTTGAGAATTAATGTTGTACCACCTCCTATCTTACCAAGTATTAGTAAGGTTATGAAGATAGTATAAGTATATGAACCGCCTCACAATAGGTGTTCCATAGTCATGCGCTAGGCTTGGCTTAGGAATAATCTATTCAAGCTAAGGACTACTTTTCCCCTACCATGAGGTGCATTTGGATTGTCAACCCAGGGACGTATACTTGAAATGGTCGGCACAGTATGTGCACTAGGTACCTTGATGAGTCATTATGCTTGTGCTGTAGGAAAGTAAAAATGCAAAGGAAGGAAACTACACTACTACTGTGGAAAGGAAACTACTGAATCTATGAATGTTGAAAATACAATGACAAGATAACAGAGATTCCATCTTGACTCATCCATTAGACTGTTCTCATAGATGCTGCAGGAACTTTCATGAAGTGTGATGCTACAGGAAGGAATTAATTAACTACGTCTTACTTAAAATACTGCTAATGCTTAGTAAAATGAATCTATTCTATCCTAATCTAATCCACCTTCCAAGTGGGCCCTCTTGGTTGACTTCTCTAATCTACCAATGTAGGATAGAAACTAAAGAGAACTAATTCATTTCATTAATTAGTCATTACATAATTCAGAATTGTAAAACACAACTGCAAAAAACTATGAATCAGTGTTCTCTCTTACTCGATAAAACTTATCAAAACCAAAAACTAAAAACTTCACACACAGGAGTCGATCCCGACATATATAGGGAATCTACTCTTTATTACATAATATAAAAGTAACTATCCTAAGTTAAGTCCACAAGAGAGAATATAGGAGAACAACTGAAAGCGGAAAGGAAGGATAACAGAATTGAGGAGGGAGCAATGAAGTCGCGGCATCCACTTGTTACAACGTAAATGCAGAGAAGGTAATGGCTCGTAAAAAATCCTCCTTATTTGCTGCCATGTTTCCTGGAGTGGTTATAACTTCCTTTTCATGGTTGTTCCTTGATGCTCATTTCTCCTTGAATGCTATCGGCAACCAACTTCTGGATTCTTTCGCTCATCCTTTAATCCTTATCATTAGGTTAGTTATGATATAAGACATATTTGCAAATAAACATCCATCAAACTAAATTCAAGCATAAGAATGCACATTTGGATATTTATATGAAATACTGCATATTAGATATAATTTAGGCAAAAGATGACATAGTTTTTCTACCCCATAAATCATCAAAGGTTTATCAAACATAGGCTTATAAGTGTTAAAACAAGGATAAATGGAGTATCATAAAGTATCTTAAACATAACAAAATGAAGGCATTTTTTAGACTCATCATCTGCCCCCTGCTAAACTAATGCTTGTCCTCAAGAATTACACTTCTTTTTCAAAGATCTGAGCTCACCAACTTCTATCTTTCCCTTTCTACTACTCTTGAAGGTGTAATAGAATCTTCTGGTCCTTTCCCATACTTCTTGCCTGTGGTCTTCCTGCAACTTATCAAGTTTGTCAACATCAATATCATACAGGGGCCATAAAAGCATTGGAGGTTGCATGGTTAAAGGACACCATAGCTCTGGCCTTAGTTGCTTTCTTAGTTCTAAATATTTTGGAACTCTATATAGTGTTGCTTCCAAATTAATAGGACTATGCGGCTTTGATTTCTTGAGAGAATTAGGTAACCATGCCCATTTACCTCTTACGTCGGTCATAGCTCTCTGGAATGCAAAGTAGGGAAATTTTTCATATTCGGCATATACTTTGGTTCTAGTAGCAAATACCTTCTTTCTAATGTTTGGATTACTCTTCCCATAGGTTAATGTAAACTAGTATCGAAGCATTTCTTCTGGTTGTTTACTTTCTGCCCTCAAGGGTAAAGGTTTTGTTCTCTCCTCATCTCTGTAATTAACCAGTTGTCTGTCATAATTTGCCTCATTAGACATCCATGACATTAAAGCTTTCAAATGCACATCTCTGATATAGAGCAAAGGATTCCACTTAGTTTCTGCAGGAATGACAAAATTATGAATATACAACTCACACAATAGATTTTTCTGCCATGGTGGTAAGATTTGATACAGCCCATAAAACTCTTGTGCAGTTTTGAATTCTACATTTACATTTCTAAGGGTTAACATCAACTGAAACAAAAGATATTGTTCTTCCAAACAAAAAACATATACTTGAGGAGGTGGTCTGCAAGCAAGAGCTTGATCAGCTAATTTAAGTGCATGTTCCATGCGTTGTTTCTATCTTTCTAGCTATTCTTTCAATTCTTCAATCTCCTCATTTTGTGATGTTATGATCTTGCTCATTCTTTTCTTCTCCTCTTTCCATAGTGCTTCAGCAAATAAATGCTGTCCATATAATTGGAAAAAGAGTTTTTGCAAGGTGATGGCACTGTTATCCTCTTCATAATCCTTTTTCTTTTTTCATTTCCGCCATAGATGTTCCGCCAAACTATTGATCCATGTTGACTTATAGGGGACTAAGGCAGTATTCGAATCATGACTTTTAGGAACTACTTCATTCTCATGGCTTGAAACACCTAGTAAATCCATTAAGGTTTCATTAATTTCTTGCTCACATGCTGCAGGAGGACTACCGGAAGCTTTTGTCATCTCAGTGTGAAGGGGAGAATGGTCAAAAATTATCTGCACAAGAGACTCTGGAGTAGGTGCTTTAGACAATATAGGATTTTTAAAAATCCACCCTCTCATTCTAGGGCTTCTCCGCAAAGGAGTCTCTTCTTGTACTATTGTCTTTTGCCTACTTTTTTGTTTCGGTGTCACTGCTACAGGATTAGTTATTGCAGGAACCTTCTTTGTTTTCTTCGGTTTCTTAATTGTAGGACTAGGCTTTTGTTGAGCAACAGTTTCTTCTGGTGACTTCCATTTCCTTTTAGCTTGACTAGTAGTGGGTTTAGGGATGTTCTATTCAGGTGGAGGCACATTCGCTTGAGTGGAAGCAAATTCTGGTTCAATCCCTTGTGCATTTTCTATTTCAGCTCCCTCAATATTTTGTTCTGCAGGCTCACTACTGGGAACTACGTTTTCCTCACCTTGCCATTCACTAGGGTCAACTTGGGGTTGTAGGGTTTTAAATTTCACAAAGTCATCCCATGTGAAAGGAGATACGTCCCTAAGAGACCTTTCTATTAACAACTTAATCAAAGCATGGTGAGTGACAGAATTATCTTTCCCTTTTTGAGTCTCTTCTACACTAATACAGAGCATATTATACAAAATTTTTGGAAGATTTATGGCAATATTATGCCTTATACAACTAAGCAACTTAAAATGGTGTGCATGTAAGTGAGAAAATCTGACTTCACAAGTAAAATACCTAATGACATGCATTGCTAGGTCAAGGTATGGAGGCGACAAAGACAATCTCTTGCACCCCTGCTTTGTAACATCCAATGGAGGGTCATGTAGGGTAGTGAACTAGGCCCTTGCTGACCTAGCGTCATGCGAGCTCGAATAGTGCTCTCCAATAGGAGGTAACCCTATTACTTTTTCAATTCGTTCTTCTATTGCAATTACTGTCAAAACCCACATAGAAGCTTCACCTTCATCAAATATCTTGGTGAATTCTACAGCTGCTTCTTCATCATATGTTGTTGAATTCAAACAATAACCTAACCACCCACATGCATTGAATCTTCTTACTGCTTCTACATCAGAGAACAACAAAATGTGCTCGATCGGCTCTTTTCTCTGTAAACATCCTCCCATTTCTTGATACTTCTGCTACTCCGTTTCTCTCTCCTTTTTGAATGCAAACTTCAAAACTCTGCATTATTTCTTAGACACTTTATCGCTTCTTTTTAGGAACATTAATTGCCATAACCAATTTTTATGTTCCATAATTTTTCTTTAGGTAAAAGTAAATCATGAATTTGCATGGAAATCGTCCGAAAACATGGTTCAAATGCCAAAATTTTAAAAAAAATAGGTCACATCATGGCTTAGCACTAAAAATTTGGCACGAACAAAGAAAAATTCATTCAGAAAGTGGGAGTACAACGCTTGACATGGCATACTTATGGTAAAAATCTCTCATTAATAAAGGGTAATGCAAAGATTTTTGAAAATCATCACACATAATCAGGCATGTCATTGGATAGTACGACACTCCCCTGCCCCCTGCTAATTTTATGACAAGTGTCCTCACGTGTCAGACTAGTCCTCACGTGTCAAACTAGTATGGGTTAGGGACTGGAATATGCCGTAATTATAAAGACTATGCAGTATTAGTTATAATTAACAAAATCTGCAAACTTATAAATGAATAATAGTTTGAAAACATTTATACCTGCTAAGCAGATTGTCACGTGCTCCAAAAAAAAGGTGGTAGAAGTAATGTAAATGGCAGCATCCATTAGCATGTGTAGATTTGATTGAAAACACAAAAATGTTAGTATGTAGAAAATGAGTAGATGGAAGATTAAGAAATGGAGTGAGGTGGGTGGATGGAAGATTAAGATATGAATGGAAAGAAATATCATGAAAAGAAAATGGAATTTATGTGAACATAAGGTTATTATTATGGACATGCAAATTAGAATTAATGTTGAAGAGGAGCAGGTGAAAGGCTTTCACCTTCGACTGCAGGAAGAGATACTGAGTTGTTGTTGGATCCAGTTGTTCGAACTGTTGCATGAACTCAACTTTTTTTTGAGGCTGTTTGTGAAGTTTAAGTCAATGATTGTTGATCAGCATTTTGAAAGGCATATCATCAATTGTGGTTAGTTGAACTGTTCCATTGTCAAAGACATGGATGATTCGATATGGTCCTAATCATCATGACTGCAGCTTCCCTAGCATATCCTTAAAGCGAGAATCATACAATAATGCCCAGTCACTAGCTTTGAACTATTTGTTGAGAATATGAGAATCATGCCAATGTTTTCTCTATTTTTGCACCAGTTCAGTATGTTCTAAAGCAGTCTTGTGCATTTCATCGAAAGAATTAAGATGTAGGAGACATTCTCTTTGTGTTGCAGGAAGATCAATATCTAAGGTCAAGACTATTCTTAAAGTCTTGTGTTCAAATTCAATTGGAAGCATTGCCACTTTCCCATACAAAAGCTCAAATGGTGTGAATCCAATAGTGGTTTTCCAAGTTATTCTGTAAGCCCAAATAGCTTCTTGTAATCGGCTGGTCCAATCCTGACGATGCAAATGGACTGTTTTAGTTAGAATATTTTCTAGCTCACAGTTGGTAACTTCTGCTTGTCCATTGGCTTGTGGATGGTAATGACTGGATCTACGATGTCTGATGTTATACTGTTTCATCAATTCTAAAATCAGGTTAGAAGTAAACTGTGTGCCTTGATCAGTAACCAATTCTTTAGGAACTCCATAACGTGTAAAAATCTCTTCATACAGTAATTCGACAACTTTTTCATCACGGGCATGTTTCATAGCCTTAACCTCAACCCATTTGGTTAGGTAGTTAGTACAAACCAGAATATAAGACTTCCCATTGGATGGAGGATCAATAGGACTGATGAAGTCCATTCCCCATTTCTCAAATGGTGTTAACACCATTTGAGGGTTCAGAGGAATTTCATCTGTTTTGGTTGGGTGACCCATTCTTTTGCATTGGTCACACTTGTATAATTGATTGCATCTTTATGAAGGGTAGGCCAATAGTAACCAGTGGCTAAGATTTTGAAAGCTGTTCTTTTGGCTACAAAATGTCCTCTGCAGGACTCATTATGACATGCATGCAAAATATCATATGTCTCATCTTCTCTTACACATCTGCGCATAACTTGATCTGGTCTAGTATAGAACAAAAAATTGTCTATCCATGAGAAATGGAAGCTTTTCTGTATGAGTAGCTTTCTCTCCTTATAAGAAAAATGCGTTGGTATCTTATTAGTTGCAATGTAGTTAGCAATATCCGCATACCATGGAACTTTAACAGCAATATGAAACAAATGTTCATCTGGAAATGCATCATCTACCAGAGTAGTGTCAGTATCATGATGATTGATTCTTGACAAATAATTAGCTACAACATTTATTTTTCTAGGCTTATCTACCATGGTTATGTCAAATTCTTGTAACAATAGTAACCATCTTGCTAACCTACCAATTATAGCAGGTTTGTTCATGAGATACTTGATTGCTGCATGATCAGTATGAAAATAGATAGGATAACCTGTGATGTAATGCCAAAATTTATTTAGAGCATAGACTACTGCTAACAATTCTTTTTTAGTCACTGTGTAATTCAGTTCTCAACCATGAAGACTCTTACTAATATAATAAATGGCATTCTCAAGATTTGAGTGTTTCTGTGCTAAAACTGCTCCTATGGCATAATTAGAAGCATCTGTATATATGTGAAAAGTTAGGTTCCAATCAGGGCCTTGTAAAATTGGAGCTGTGGTCAAAAGTTGCTTAAGCTGTAGGACTGCTTTATCACACTCAGGTGTCCATTTGAATTCATCTTCTTTTTTAAGCAACTTATACAAGGGATTGGCTATTTTATTGAAGTCTTTTATAAAACGCCTGTAATATCCAGCATGTCCCAGAAAAGATCTGATATCTTTTAATTTAGTGGGCATGGGTAATGTTTGAATTACCTCAATTTTAGCTGGGTCTACTTGTATACTTGTAGTAGATATGAAATGACCAAGTACCACACCCTCTTGCATAAGCATGAAACAATTTTCACTATTTAGTGCCAAATTATGTTCTTGACATCTTACCAAAACTTTTTCAAGATTTATCATTGCTTCTTCAAAAGTAACTCCAAATGTTGTAAAGTCATCCATATATATTTCCATACAATCATGTGATATATCAACAAAAATACTAATTACAGCCCGTTGAAACGTTGCAAGAGTGTTACAAAGACCAAATGGTAAAACAGAGTATGCAAAAGTACCCCATGGACAGGTAAATGTAGTTTTGTCTTGGTCTTCAGGAGCAATACTGGTTTGATTATAGCCACTATATCCATCTAAAAAGGAGAAGTACTTCTTTCCAGCTAGTGTATCCAAAACTTGATCTATGAAGGGTAAAGGAAAATGATCCTTTTTAGTAGCCTTATTCAACTCCCTATAATCTACACAAATTCTCCATTTTCCTCCTTTCTTAGGTACTATAACCTGCGGTGATACCCATTTACTATCAAATATAGGATAGATAAAGCCAACATCAAGCAGTTTCTGCAATTCTGTTTTGACTATTTCTCTGAGGCTTGGATTTATCCTCCTCTGCGATTGACGAAGTGGTAGACAACCTTCATTAATGTATATCCTATGGGTACACAGTGTAGGGCTTAATCCTTTCATATCATCATAATCCCAAGCAAAAGTCTTCTCATGCTTCTGAAGCAATTATTTTAATTGTTCCATCTGTACGGATGTCAATTTGGGGTTAACATGCAGTTTATGGCCTTTACTCAGTTCAATAGGAATAGTGGATTCTACCATAGCAATTTCAGAGATTGGGCTTCCTTCTAATTCACAGGGAAGTAGTGAAAAAAGATTTTCAGGTTCCTTAAGTAAAGTACAACTTGTATCACACTCCTCATATGTAATCAATTCTAATACAGAGCTTTCAAACACATCTTTTCCTACCACACAGGTGTTGGTAAGGATGCTTTGGATTACTGAATCTTCTTCTTGCAACTTTAGAAAAGATTTCCTATGTAACATTATAAGTTGTACTATGGAATTTATCTCTTCTTCTTCATCTCCTAAATTTGGCCAAAAAGATGTACTCAAATCTAGTAATGGTTGTGCAGGAGGATATAGATCAAATTGCTTGGTTGCTTGGCCATTTGATATGGTCATATTCCCTGATCTGCAATTTATGTTTGCATCAGCTATGTCCAACCATGGTCTACCTAGAGTGACAGGATAGATAGATAGGTTTACTTTAGGGGACAAAATCATGAAGTCCGTAGGATATTCTAGGGAATCTAAGGTTACAACAATATTTTCTATCATTCCATTAGGAGTGACAATGGAGCTATCTGCAAGCTGTAGAATAGTTGGCGTGGGCCTTAATCCTTCTATTTGTAACTTCTTCATGGTTTCTTTAGTCATCACACTTATAGCAGCTCCCAAATCTATTAAGGCATTTTTAACAAATTGACCATTGATGCTGACACTTACTACTAGACTCCTTGGGTCAGAATATTTTGGTGAAATCACTCTTCCTAACATGATATTAGCTAAATGTCCAACAACATGAACTGTGGTAGGATCCTTCTTCTTCCTTCCAGGTTTCTTTAGACAAGCTTCCCTTATAGCTTTTCCATAAGCAAGAATGTCCTTAATAGCTTGAAATAAAGGTATTTGGACATGCATATTCTTCAACTAGTTAACAATGTCAAAGGGTTGTTCCTTGCTTTGTTTCTTTTGTATTAGTTGGTCTAGAAAAGGAGGCTCTACTGCTGGTTGATCTGGTATTGGTATGGTAACATTAGTTGGGTCAACAAGTTCATCAACCAAAGGTTCTAATGTTGCAGGAGAGTCTGATACTTTAGTTATAAAAGGTGGCCTTGGTGCTGGTAAGGTCATTCCAGATCTCAAATATATATCTGCAACATCAAGGGCATAAGCAGGGTACTGTTGGGTATCAGTACTATACATGGGCTGCTGTGGTTTGCTATTTGGATTTGGCTGAGGCTGTGCAGATAGCTGTGTTTGCTTTTGAGGTCCACTATTTGCAGGTGGTGGCATTAAAGCAGGTTGTTGAGTTGGAGGGGGTAATTGTGGAACACCAGTATTTTGGTTAGGCCATTTTTGAGATCCCTTCCATTGGTTTTGCTGGTTCTGGGGCCATTGGTTATTTTGCTGGTTAGGCCAAGGTTGTTAAAATTCTTGAGACCATTGAGACTATTGTGGGTTATTTTGCCCAGCATTATTCCAATTGGGTTGGTTTTGTGGAGGACCTTGGGTATTGCAGTTTTTCCATTGATTACCATATGAATTTGAATTTTGCAAGGGGTCTTGAGGCATACCTTGACATTGAGCCCATGGTCGGTCTTGAGCAACAAAGAATACTTGCTCATCATCCCCATCTATCTCTACATATTCAGTTGGAAGATGCTGGTTCTCCATGCTTGCAACCAATTTATAGTGGCAATCCTTCTTTTTCTTTTAGTAATGAGGACAGTACTTAGCTAGTTGTAACTCAGCCTTTGCTTGCTTCTTCTTTGCATTCATTGTATCCAACTGTGTAGCAACATCATTACTGATGTCTTGATTGAAATCTGACAACAAATTGGATATTTCAAGTTTTCGAATGCCTTGACTAATTCCTTTTGTAACCGTAGAACGGGGTCCTTGACCTTTCTTCATGGTTGACCTTGAGTAGTTTTGACATATCTTTTTGAGGTCATCCCATTGAGCTTGATATACATCTCCACCGGCCATCAGGTCCAATGCTTCTAAACAGTCTTCATTCACTCCTCTTAAAAAGACTAGTTTTTGGGAATCTTTAGACAATGTGTGCTGAGGATTCTTTTGTACTGTATATAAAAATCGAGAAACATAGTCTTCTAATTGTATATGAGAAAATGTTAGTATGCTAATAGAAACCAAATTTAAATAAAGCTTCTACAAACTAAACAAAATTCATAAACTTCAAGATAGACTAAGATGAGCTCTTAATTGAGAATATGAGCCATTAATGGGCTCTCTCAATAAGAAGCTCTCTTGTTGAGTAGCTTTGTCTAAATAGATAGGATGTATGCTCAAGCTTTATGCTTCAAAAAGGGCTTCAATGGATGATTGTAGATTTTTGGTGTGGATAGATGGCTTTAGTATGGATTTGGCTCTCAAAATAGCATTATAACTTTGCTTCATGGATTGTGTTATTTTGCAAAGGGGAAGGATCCAATTTATAGGCAAGAGGTTTGAGGGATTGAGGGCTAAGATGCAAGGATGGGAAAAAGCTTATGGAGGGCTCAGATTGCATGAGAGGAGAGCACATGGATTGTGCTTCCTTATAGCCAATCAAGGAGTGACACATGTCACATGGTGAGAGGATGGAGGAAAGGGGAAGGATGAGTCAACAAAGGAGGCTCAAGGGATAAAATCTTCATAAAGACCCTCATAATGACTTGTAAGAGCAATAAAAGGGCTTGTAAGAGTCATTTATGACCTAGTGGACTTCATAAAGTTTTATGGTTGAGATATTTTGAGGGTGATGAGAGCAATTTCGACTTGGACTTGATTAGAAAAGTTTTAAGCTTGTTTAGGCTTGTGGAAATGATTAGAAGATGGATTAGGATGGTTTAGGATTAGCTTAGGGATAGGCAAGTGGATGGCATTTAATGAGGGTGGGTGAAGGAGGAGATATTTGTTAGCTTTGGCTTGGGTTAGTAAGTCTTAACCCATGTTTAGGGAATGTGACAAGGTTAGGAGGGGATTAGGATTATGTTTAAAGACATCTTCTAGAAGAGTCTAGATTTTGGAGGAGGATAAAGACTTTCTAGAATAGTCTAGAATTTCCTAGGATGAGGATGGAGACTTTCTAGAAGAGTCTAGAACTTCTTAGGATGAGGATAAATTAGATTTTTAGGAAATAAATAAAGTTTTATTTATTTCAAGGGTTTGGGTTGAGGAGATATTTATTAAAACTTTTTTAATAAACATGAGGATTAATATTTAATTTTAATTAAATATTTTGAGTTGGGATTAGGGGTAGGAAATGATGGGATTAGCCTTTAATCAAAATTAAAGAAGGATTAGAAGATTTTGGAAGAGGTTATTGGTCATAAGGAAATTGGCCAAGTTTTGGGCAAAAAATAATTTTTAGGTGTCTACACTAATGTCTCTTCTTCCTTCTATGATATCCTAAAGATATCATCTCCTCTTGTGCTAGATGCTTTGCAATATTCTTTATATTTTTCCAAAAACAAGGCTTGCATTTCATCCCAATTTACAGCTGCATTGGCTCCTATGCCCATGAACCATCGTAAAGTTGATTCTTTCAATGTGGCTGGAAATAATTTAAGCTTATGGGCATCAGTGTTGTAGTCGAAACTATGACAAAGGATGTCAAACTCAAACAAGAAGGTATCAGGGTCTTCAGTTGCAAGGCCATAGAACTTTGGAAGAGCAGTGGGAGGTATATTCTTGAGATTGGCATTGTTTATGAGACTTGGAAGTGGAAATGGAAAAGTGGGTTGTGCCATGATTGGTGGGACTAGATTATGAGGTTTTTGCTGAAAAGGAATGTTAGGCACTAGGTGATTAACAACTGGTGGATTCAAGGTAGTGTTATCAAGAAAACTGATCAATATTTCAGTGAAAGGTTGGAGACTAGATATATCTAGGGATTCAACTCTTGATGATGATACTGTGGGGAAAATAGGACTTGCATCTTCAAAGGGAAAATCAACTTCTTCTTCAACTTCTTCATTCAAATTAACAGATCCCTGTGGAAGAAATTTTCCATATTCATCTTGTCGTCTTCCTCTTTGATGCATGCAACTGAAATTTTCACACTGGTAAAAAGAACTTAATCTAAAAACTATGACTCAAAAATGCTCCTAGCTTGACACCATCCCCGACAACGGTGCCAAAAATGAACCGCCTCACAATAGGTGTTCCATAGTCATGCGCTAGGCCTAGCTTAGGAATAATCTATTCAAGCTAAGGACTACTTTTCCCCTACCATGAGGTGCATTTAGATTGTCAACCCAGGGACATATACTTGAAATGGTCTGCACAATATGTGCACTAGGTACCTTGATGATTCATTATGCTTGTGTTGCAAGAAAGTAAAAATGCAAAGGAAGGAAACTACACTACTGCTGTGGAAAGGAAACTACTGAATCTATGAATGTTGAAAACATAATGACAAGATAACAGAGATTCCATCTTGACTCATCCATTAGATTGTTCTTGCAGATGTTGCAGGAACATTCATGAAGTGTGATGCTACAGGAAGGAATTAACTAGCTACGTCTTACTTAAAATACTGCTAATGCTTAGTAAAATGAATCTATTCTATCCTAATCTAATCCACCTTCCAAGTGGCCCCCCTTGGTTGGCTTCTCTAATCTACCAATGCAGGATAGAAACTAAAGATAACTAATTCATTTCATTAATCAATCATTACATAATTCAGAATTGTAAAACACAACTGCAACAAACTATGAATCAGTGTTCTCTCTTACTCGATAAAACTTATCAAAACCAAAAACTAAAAACTTCACACATAGGAGTCGATCCCGACATATATAGGGAATCTACTCTTTATTACATAACAGAAAAGTAACTATCCTAAGTTAAGTTTGCAGGAGAAAAATAGGAGAACAACTGAAAGCAAAAAGGAAGGATAACGGAATTGAGGAGGGAGCAATGAAGTCGCGGCATCCGCTTGTTACAACATAAATGCAGAGAAGATAATGGCTCGTAAAAACTCCTCCTTATTCGCTGCCATGTTTCCTGGAGTGGTTATAACTTACTTTTCATGGTTGTTCCTTGATGCTCATTTCTCCTTGAATGCTGTCGGCAACCAACTTCTAGATTCTTTTGCTCATCCTTTAATCCTTATCATCAGGTTAGTTATGATATAAGACATATTTGCAAATAAACATCCATCAAACTAAATTCAAGCATAAGAATGCACATTTGGATTGTTGGGGTTTGAAATTGTTACCCGTTTCCAATTTACCCTAATGAGAACAAAACATATCTAGGGGCAGCTAACTCCCATTTTCAACATGCCCATTCAGACATCAGGCCAACTATAAGGCATGACCCTTCTTCTTCTTCAGGCTCTGCAAAACCTAGGCAGGTGAACCTCTTTAGATTTGACTATGCGACTAGTGCAATAACCATATTCAGGATCTATAAAAGCAGATGAAACCCCTAATTCTTCTATCCTTAACCAGGAGATCACAAGCATGAAGTAGCTAAGGACATAACTCATGAAACTGGAAAACTAAGTGTGGGTTATACTTTGAATACCTTTCAACATAAAAGGGAAATTTGATTTAATATGTTGATATCAGCAAGACCCAAGTATGAGCAATAGAACTTAATGATCCTATCTCTGACCAGTGCCTTATCTGTTGGGCAATTAAATGAATCATAACCATACATCTCCTGGAAACCTCAGACGTATCTCTACATTAAGATCCCTGATCTATCCTTCACTTTGTGAACTGACATCTGCATCAAAATGAATCTCATACTCAGAAAATCCCATCATGAAATTAGTAAACCTTGTGATAAACACCAAGCAGTTACATGGCTCTTGGTTCCATAAGCAAGGTATTTCAATCACATACATCACTAAATGAGATGCAACCTAATCTATGGTCTTTGATCATAAACTAGAAAAGATTACAGATCCACAAACAGGAGACAAGATTCAGGCTGAATTTGAAACCATTGCCGCTCTTTATTTGCTTTCTTTGAAATCAAATACATGAGAGATGTACAGAATACTTCATAAATCACCTAAAAGACATGAAATATTTGCATAAAACTCAAAATGATGTTCAATACAAGAAGAAATGCTAAAGAATGGTTTCACAGTGCAAAAACTGGAACCCCTACAATAGAGAAAGAAAAGAAAGATATAGGAGAAGAGTTAATTCTCGGATTTGATCTGTAACTAACAAGTGTCCACTTGGAAAACTTTCTCAACAGGTTAAAACAATCTTCTTAATATTTTCCCTCAACTTTGCATATCAAATCTTCAATCATTAGGCCTCTACCAGCATAGAAATATCTGAAATATCTGATTTGAACAATTAACTGATTTGATTCCTGATCTGGAACGGAAAAAATTTGCTAGAAATGAACTCAAGAAAGATAAAAACATCTCCAAAATTCATTTTAAGCTTCAACAAACATCAACATACATCCCCCAACTAATTATGACACTCCATGCTGAATTTTGTTCATTCCACTGAGAATGCCTCTGAAAATTGAAAATCTGCTTATAGACTAAACCACTGCAGACCTGTGCATAATCTGACCCTGAATCTGGAAAATTTAGATTCTCCCGGTTCCAACGGTATATTGCACTGCCATTTTCTGATAAAAATTTCCCCCATTATGGCATTTTGAAAAATAGGCCCCCGGACTAAGAACAAAATATTAAAAATGAAAAATTTAAACAGTATATAGTCCAAACTATATAAAAATTTAAATTTATTTAAATTTTCCATCTTATGCGTTGATCCTATTTGAATTTTCATTTGAACTTTATTTTCTGTCTCTCTCAATCCGTTGTCACCACTTGTCACATGTTGATTGGCCATAACCTTTGAAAAATTAATTAATTAATTAATCCTTTAATTCCTTCAAATTTTCATTTCCCATAGAATCGGGCGCCCCCAAATTATACTTTACATTCTCACGCTCAGCCTTTCCTTTACTCTCATTCGAACCACCGAAAGCTTCTAAATTTTCTCTTACGTTCATACGCTTCCTTTCACCCTTTACGCTTTTACGACAGTCAACACTTTAATATTTTTAATTGATTATTTAAACCATCCCGTAGCATCGGGACCCTTTCATTATTTGCTTCCCGACTATACGCTGAAGCTTCTCCTGTAGCCTCGTAAAGCTTTTGCTTTCACCTTTACACTCCTACGACCTTTACGTTCTCACACTATGAGCATATCCTCGGAGATTGTTTAAAAATTGCTCCCCAGGCCTACGAGGTTTTTAATTCACATATGGTCGTAATGAAATATTTATCACCCTCTGCTTTTACGCTGAGCGTAATATCGAAGAACACTAAAACTCAGCTTACGTTCATACGTAGCGTTCTGAATCGTGCTAGTCAAAACACCACTTTGACTTGAGACCCTGCGGCCCCCACAGGCAAGGCTCGGCTTTACAAGCCGATTGTCTCATTAGACACCATTATCTCCATGTGCGATGTTATTTAAAATACTAAAATATTGCCGCCCACTACATGTGGGATAAAATCTCATAATAGTTTTCCTTTTCCCGTGAGTTTTATCACGCCCCTCCTGCGTGTTTCTCTTCTCTGCCCTGTCCATGCACTGCCTCTAAAAAATGTGTGAGGCTCTCTACTATCTAGTGGCACTGCTCTGAGCTTTTGACGACTTTCTTTGATCAATTTGGGGTCTTCTACTTCTAATTTATACGTTGGTCTCTTCTGAGGGTGTTTCCTGATTCATGTGGAGTTCTTCTACTTGGGCAGCTTTGATTGCTGATACCTCTCATAGAGTGGGGCTCCTTTAATGCCACACTCTTTCTTTTAAAACTTGATTGCTCCTTTGGAAAAGCTGATATCTCACTTTTAAAATTGTATGTGCTCATTTCCATTTATTGCGCGAGCTATGGGTCTTCATACTTTGATTTGGGCTGCTTCTTTATGTACTGAATCATGCATTGGAAGCTACAGAACTTGCTGAAAGGTTTATTTTAGTTCTGATAGGATGATTTATATTTGAAAATTTGGGCACGACATTCATACAATCTACCGGAAGGACCTTCACACCACCCACTTCTTTGGGGTTTGGAATTATCTCCATTGTAAGTCGATACAATGATATTTTGATGAGCTATCATTCTTAGATATCTGCCCTTAGAAGATTTCCCTCTTCTGATTAGAACTCCAAACTTCTTGAGAAAAAATCTTCAAATTCAGGCAAGAGCATTTGATTCCCATCAGAGAAAACCTTTCAACTCAAACTAGGGCTCATTACATGATTAACCCTCTTTTTTACTTCCTCTTGCTTGAACGTGACTGTTGAACATTTAACTGTGGTGGATGCTTTTCTTGAATGTACCTTGATTGGCTTTTCATTTTTTAAAGATTTTGATTGGATTCAAGGACAAATTTTATTTGAGCTCCTCCTACTCTGCCAAAGCACTTATTTTATTTGATTTTATGCTTTATGCAATTTGGGTAGCAATTAAACCTATTTTTATTGCTAGTCCTCACTTATATCTCCACACATAATTTTATAACCATACGTAGATTTTATATTGCCACAATTCTGATGCATTTAGTCGGGCCCCAAAGTGGGTCTGGCTAAAAAATTTTCTTTCCCAGACAACTAAATCCTCAAACTAATCCATTGATCTTCTCAGATTGATTGGAAACGATTTTGATCACAGATTGATCGTTAAAAGCTCAATTTGTCACTTTCTGCCAATTGTGAATCTAATTCCAAGAGGTCTATTGACTGCCTTTAAAAACTGACCCAAACACCTAATCAGGATTTGAAAACTGACACACTAAATCTTTTCTCTGCATACTTCTACCCTGTCAAATCTCGTCTCATGATGAATTTCCAGTCAAAAGATATTGATCGTCAAAGTTGCCTCCTCAGAATTATCTACAAGAAAACACGTCAGAATACCATAAACTGGGTTTGGACTCGGCTTGGAAAACTAGGCAAATGAGCACATGGGGAAATGAAAACTGGGACACTGGTTCTCTGTCATGAGGTCATTATGGATCTGTGATCTGGGCTCATGATGAATAACTGGGCGCAAATGGTAGATGTTCAAAGTGGGCTACTTGGATTTTGCAGATTGAGGCAATGGCAGAAAAAGTGATTTTCGCAAATGAAATTGACCTGGAAAAGTGTGCATACGGATTTGTCATGACTTGCAAACTGACACACTTGAAGTACTTTCAGTATAGAACACAAGGAAACCAACCATTCAATCACACCTATCACAGATCAGGAGATATGATGTCATGAACAGGGGTACAAACAAATCTGCAAATGTTGACACCAGTAAAAAGTCATAAATTGCGTTTGGAATCGCATTTGCAAACTGATCAAACGGATTCATCAAGACTTAAAAATTTAAACATAAGAAGTCTCTAACATTTACCATGCAACACAAAAGGAAATTTAGCATTTTAGTCAACTGGGTCAAAGTTATAGCACGTCAAACAGGGCTTCCCGAAAATGTGTGCAAAATGCAAAAGCATGAAAACAGTAACTAACCAACTTTGAGGGATTCAAAACCTATTCAAACAAACTCGAAAAAACTCGAAATCTGAAACATAGGTTCTCAGATAAGGATATTAGATACTCCCAAATCAGTGAATCACAAAACATTTTTGGGTGTGAGATATTCAACAAAAAAATAGTCTCCTGTCGTTGTTTGACACTAGGGCAGAGTTGCAAATTTGACAAATGCTTGAAACAAGACTTCGCCAAATAACTTAGAATGATGATTTATCTTCATGGAATAGGTAGGTAGGCTAAATGGAAGGTGCCAGAAGTGTTAAACACCTTAGGGGTCTCTAATGGACAGCCGGGTACAACCAGGCACATGCATTTTAAAAGCGTTTAAGGGCTTGATTATTTCAATGGTGCTCAAAATCGGGAAGGCAATTTTGAGCGCCAACATGGATATTTATATGAAATACTGCATATTAGATATAATTTAGGCAAAAGATGACATAGTTTTTGTACCCCATAAATCATCAAAGGTTTATCAAACATAGGCTTATAAGTGTTAAAACAAGGATAAACAGAGTATCATAAAGTATCTTAAACATAACAAAATAAAGGTATTTTTTAGACTCATCAGTATGCTTGGACTAGGTTGGGAGATAAGGTTACTTCTGGTACTCCTTGATTTCACCACTTTACAAATTCATCCATAGGTAAAACTATAAGATAACATCCCACAATATTAACACAAAAGAATGGTATCTATATACACAGAAACTAGTAATTGACTAGGTTCTTATGTTATAATATGTTTAGAAGTAGTTCTATACTTATCATACACATTCTTTCTTACTTATGATTCTAGATATTGCTTTGTATTAGACACTTGGTTATGTTCTATATAATGTCTTTAGGAGATTAGGTATATGGTTGATTTGTATCATGCTTTATATGTTATTCTAAAAAATTTATTTATGCTTTTAATACCTTGTTCAAAATGTTTTGATTATTACTTGTTGTTATTAAGCTTACCCAAATAACCCATGATGCCTTATATATGTGTGTGTGTTTACTATGCTTGGTGTGTCTTCTACATATGAGGAGGAAATTGTAGTCACTTCTTTAGAAGATCTACACAATTTCACACTCCTCCTTCCTTGTATGTCACTATTTTTATATATTCATATGTATTGTATCTTGCTAGTTGGTGATATAGGTCATGTGTGCAGGTACTAGGCATCGAATCCACCTAGGTATATAGGTTTGAGCATGCCTCAAAATCTTTAGACCAGTTGTTGTTAAAAAGAAGATGGAACCATGATCCATATAGGAATCCTTATATCCTTATAAATTTAATAAAAAGTCAAACACCTAGTACGAGGTTTATATTCTTATCATTCCTTTTGATGGTTTGATTTGTGGACTCTAGTGTTTAGAATTTTGTGTTCATGATATGAATATTTTTATTTTTCATGTAAATTATCTGATGCAGGAGCATCCAGAGGCATAAGGGCAATCCTGTGTCACCCAAAAAAATGTACTTAGACTTAGCTTCTATTTTATGTCTTTACATTTTTGGATACCCATTTGGCTCAAATAAAGGTTCCAACTCTCATAGTTCAACTATCAGTGCATTTGAAAATCTCAAAAAAACAGGAGCATGCAATTTGACCATCATTTTGGTGACCTAGAAGGTGTAACTTAGCCAGATGAATGTAATTGAGATTTAGAGCATTTCAGAAAAAGAATCAGGTCAAAAGGCCCCACGGTTTGAAAGTTATTGCAGTTTTTCGGGTTTTGGAGACCTCCTAAGAATGCTTCAAAGTCAAGTTTGGGGCATTAAATGACCTCAAAAAGGGTCAAAAAATGAGGGACGAGCAAAGCTGGTTGATAGGGCTATAGAGCGCTTCGAGAGCTTTTCGAAAATGTAAACGGTTCGTCAATCGGAGCTACGGTTCAAAAGTTATGCCTCCCGAAAGTTCGACTACTGTTTCTGGATTCTTCTAGATTTGCACTGACTTCTAACGCGGCTTCAGGAACCTTCTATTTTGTCGGTGGATGCCTACTAGCACTTTCTAGAATGTACTCCTAGTCCTTAACCCTCTGGGGTCTATTTAAGGAAATTTTTGGCATTGTAAAAGGCAGTTCAGGTTGGAGCTTGAGAGGAGGTGCTAAAAGGAGAAATATTCTCCAGATTTATGCTATTGTAGCCCGTAGGGCATGTTTTGAATTTTCTTTTCTCTGCACTGTTTGTACTAGCTTATTTTCTCAGTTAATATAATTTCCCCTTTCTATGGTGTCTATTCTGTTGTTGGGTTGTGTCCCCATCATTATCTACAATATTTTTTTGATAAATTTATATAAGGATATATGGGTGCATACATATATACCTATATAAATATACATTGTTACACAGTTAATGTATTCAAGTATTTGTATATGTTATAAATTGTATGTGAGTGATTTATTTATACACTTAGATATAAAGAGAAATTTAATAGAATATAAAAAATTTAAAAAGAGGTAAAATAAAAAACATAAGTATTTAGAAGAACATGCATTCAAGAATAAAAAGTAATATGTGTTACCCATGTGGAAGAATACAAGACTAGAACATAAATTCAATGATGGGCATTAAAAAATGGGTTATAAATTACTAAAGAGAGTATTTACATAATTTTTTACTAATTATTCATTATATATCCCTAAAATAGTCTTAATTTTTTCCTAATATGCCTAAACAACTTGTAAAATGGTAGTTAATTGCATAAACTAGGGCAATTTCAAATGTTGGAATTACTAGTTTTATTTAAAAGGGTGGTGTCTTTTTACCTAAAGGGATATAAAAGCTATTCAAGAACATATATATGGTGTAAAATGTAAATATTATGGGGGAGGATGGAAAAAAGGTAGATGAGATATTGGTTGTACTTTTCATGGATATTTTTATAGAGAAAAATTAATGATATGTGAGGGATGTTATGAGTATAATACTTTAAGGATTTGCAAGTTTCTTTTCTTTTATGGAGAGAGTTATATGTGAGAGTTGTTAGAAAAAATAGTCCACCAAGATAAATGAGAGGGGGTGGGGGGGTGGGTGTGAATCAATTATCCAATTAAAATAATTATCAACCTTAATTAATCTTAACCATTCAATCAAAGTAAACAACCATAACAAGATGCACACACACAATTACACTTGATTTGTTAACTATGGAAACTCTTGATCAAAGGGAAAACCCTAGTGGGAATGATGCCCACAAAGATATATATATATTCCTTGTTAGAGGATGGGCCCTATTAGGAGTCTATAAACACATTTAGTACATAAGAGTCTATGTTAGGAGACTTTGAATCCCTCTTAGGAAATTCCAACCTTGTTAGGAGTTGTAGAAGACAGAAGGACCCACAGTCCAAATAACTTCTAGGGCAAGACCACTAAACTCATTGTCCAACTGATCTCTCAACTATTCCTTGTAGAATAATTGTTCATACTATGCTTTAACCTCTTTCCTTTGTCCTGTCAACTAGACAAATCACTGTCAAACCTTGTAGACCAGGTCACGAACCTTGAATCCAAATAAAAAACTTTGGATCTCACAATTAAACCTTGGAAATGAAGTTCTCTTGAACTTCACCCTACTTTGCTTATCTTTGTATTCTACTCTTCATGCTTCTTGAAATCATCTAGACATTCATGCGTAACAAAGGAAAATATCCTTCTTTTATACTGAATCCATAAAATAATTCCCTAAGTTGACCATTACACCTTCTCAATTAATTATTATAGGACCTCATTAAGAACACGTTACACTTAGTGATAATATTAATTTGTCACCTTGTAACTTGAATATGTATAATATCATGATGAACAAGCTTAGCCACGTCATCTCCAACATGTCTTCTACACATCTTTGACCTTGCTTATCAGAATAACAACTCTATAAACTCTATCTCAGAATGATCATCACCAAAACTTGCATACCTTCTTCTAGACTTAATGTCTTATGCTTCCAAGGTTAGATACTAAACACTTAACAGTATCTCCCTTTAACCTCACTTAGTGAAAGTACTCAACAATCTATCTGTACCAACTTGATCTTTCTACTATTCTTTTGTCAGATACCACATAAAACTACTATGTTGACATCAATAACAAATACAATCATGAATGTAACATATCATCATGATAATGAACTAATCATGTTTCTACAATACTCCCCCATAGAAGTATCATCAACATTCATGCTTTCAATAATCTCCCCCTTTGGCATTGATGGTAACATAGAGGAAAAACACCTAGTTCCAAGAATACCAACATTAAAATATTGTTATCCTTTCTTTTCAAATCCTCTTCATCAATTATTCTCCCCCATTGATATACCTCAATGTGCTCTATATCAACTGTAATCACTCCCTTCAATGTACTCTATATCAAACTATTTTTCATGTTGTAATCTCTCCCCCATTAACATCAATGTCAAGGGTTTCAACAACCATCTATCTCTACAACAACTGTCTTTGACTTGCTCAAGTGTCCAATGACACTATTCAAAAAAAAATCTATCAAGAGTCCTAGATGACTCTATCCATCACAGGTACCCCCCACATAGGAAGCATCAAAATTTAGTCTAGACAAACAATAGTGCTCTATAACACTAGATTGATGCACTCTTGCATCTTCTACTTTGTTGTAGGTGGAGGAATAGCCCCTAACATACCTCACAAATACTAAAAAGTCTCTTTGGTAAGAGGCTTGGTGAAAATATCTACAATCTACTATTTGGTGTTTAAATACTCCAATATGATTTCGATCTGAAAGTTTCTCTCTCAACATTCGATGTTTGATAGAAATGTGCCTAGTCTTAGAATGCAATACTTGATTCTTTGACATATTCACCATTCTTGTGTTATCACAATGTATGACAATAGGTTCACTAAATTCTATCCTTATATCCTTCAACATCTGCTTCATCCAAACAACTTGATTACAATTTTTTGTTGTTGTAACATATTTTGTCTCTGTTGTACTTTTTGAGGTACAATCCCACTTCTTGCTTAACCAAGAAACCAACCTTCCTCCAAGAAAGAAGGCTCCACCATTGGCTCTCTTACTATTATCAATATTGCTTGCCCAATTAGCATTAGTATAAGTATATAAACTAAAATCATTAGATCTATAATATGACAATCCAAACTCTGGTGTTCCCTTTAGATATCTAAATATCCTTTTAATTGCTACATAATGTGCTTCTCTGGGATCAACTTGAAATCTTGAAACAATTCCAACTATATTTTCTATATATGACCTTGTGTGAGTCAAATATTGCAATCCTCCAATCATAGATTTGTACTTCTTCTTCTCAACAATAGGTGTCTCATCCTTTGTAGGAAACTTGTGTCCAACTACTATAGGTGTTCCAACTAGTTTACATGTTTTGAAACCAAATCTTTTCAATATATCTTTCAAATACTTAGTCTAAGAGATAAAGATTCCTTCTTTATCCTACACAATCTATAATCCTAAGAAGTATTTCATCTCTCCTATCATACTCATTTCAAATTCCTTCTTCATTTCTTCTAAAAACTTGTCAATTTCATCATAATTTCCTCCAAATATGATATCATCAAAAAATATTACCAAAATCATTAATCCATCATCTATCTCTTTCTAGTATAGATTAATATCTGCCATACCTTTTCTAAATCCAAGCTTTGTCAAATGCTTGTCCAACCTTGAATACTAGGTTCTAGATGCTTGTTTCAAGCCATACAATGCTTTCTTCAATCTACATACCATGTCCTTGTCATCTATTAAAGGAAAACATTTAGGTTGTTCTATGTATACCTCTTCTTCAAGTTCTCTATTTAGAAATGTTGACTTGAAATCCATCTGATACACTTTGAATTTCTTATGTGTTGCATAGCCTAAGAATAACCTTACTGCTTCTATTCTTGCCATAGGAGCATAGGTTTCATCATAGTCTATTCCTTCTTGCTATGAGTAACCTTTACATACAAATCTTGCTTTGTTCCTTACAACTTCAACTTGTTCATTCATCTTGTTCTTGAATACCCATTTTGTTCCTATCAAATTTTTGTTTGCTGATCTAGGGACCAATTCCCATGTCTCATTCTTCACTATATGATCCTATTGCTCTTTCATAGCTTGCTTCCAATTTTCATCTTTACATGCCTCATTTGCATTCTTTGGTTCTACTTGAGATATCAGACATAACTCTTCATTTATTCTACTTCTTGTCATCACACCTTGATCTCTATTGTCGATGATCTACTTGGGTGGATGATTCTTTGTCATATTCTTACAGGAAGTAGGAGTTGTTATCTCAACTCTTAGCTCAGTTCTAGGTTCCAAAATTTGTCCCTACCTTATCTCTCCTTCATTTTGGAAATTATTGTTATTCTCAAAGATTACTTCATCATTTCTTAGTTTAGTAACAACAACATTCTCATCATCAGAATTGTAGTCAACTATTCTTTCTTGTATGTTGAATTTCTTATCAACTCTTACATTTTCACTTTCAAAAATAGTCTTAGTTATCATATTATAACATCTATAAGCTCTGCTTTTCAATGAATAACCAAGAAACATACCTTCATCACTTCTAGCATCAAATTTACCAACATCATCATCTCTTTTGAAATAACATTTTTTACCAAAATTTTTGAAATTTTTAACTGTAGGTGAGTGATCAAACCATAGTTCATAAGGGGTCTTGTTTGTGTCTTTCCTAACTTGCACTCTATTCATAGTGTAGACCACTATATTCATAGTTTCTCTCCAAAACATCTTGGATAGTTTCTCAACTAACATAGCTCTTGCTGCTTCTATTACTAACCTATTTCTTCTCTCTACAATGCCATTTTGTTTAGGGGTTCTCAGAGCTGGTAATTGTCTTTTGATTCCATTAGCTTCACAAAAGATGTTAAATTTTTTTGAAGAAACTCTCCTCCTCTATCCAATCTTAAACATTTAATCTTCATACCTGATTCCTTCTCAACTCTATTCTTGAATATCTTGAACTTATCAAATGCCTCAAATTTCTCCTTAAGAAATGCAACTCACATCATTCTAGAAAAGTCATCAACAATAATCATGAAATACCTTTCACCATAAAATCCTTTAGTCCTCGTAGGACCACTAAGATCTGTGTGTACAATCTCCAACTTTTCTGTAGTAGTGACTTCTTGCTAGGAAAATAAGTTCTGTTATGCTTTGCCAAAACACACTCCATGCAAATTGTTTTAGTAAGATTTACAATATTAGGAAAATCTCTAACTACGAACATACTACTAGTTTTCGCAATGTTGTCAAAGTTTATATGACAAAATCTCTTATTCCATAACCAATTGTCATCTACCTTTGCAACCAAACATATCATTTTAGTGGGATTTAGGTGAAATACATTACCTCTAGATCTAGTTCTTATTCCAATTACCTTCCCATATTTGTCTCTTATCATGCATGCCTTCTCTGTGAATTGTAACTATTAACCTTTATCCACTAGTTTTCCAAAACTCAAAAGATTGTGTTTTAAACCATCAACAAAATAGACATCCTCAATGTTTGTCTTACCATCAAGAGTTATAGATCCAATACCTTTCACATGGCAAGCTACATTGTTTCCAACTTTGACAATTCCTCCATCATAACTTTTGAAGTCAATAAAATTGTTCATATCACCAGTCATATGATGTGAACAACCACTATCAATTATCCAATTAGATTTATTTTCAACCTGTGACACCAAAGCCATTTTCTCTAGACTTTCTTCTTTAATAGCTACAAATCCTATTTCATCATCACTACCACTTGCTACTTGTTCATCATAATCTTCTTCTTCATTTGCATATAAGCAATCTCTATCTCTTCTAGGTTTGAACTTTCATTTATACTTTTTCTCTATTTTAGGAAACTTAGATGCATAATGATCAAACTCATTACAAGTCCAATATTTAAAGATTTTCTTACCATCTTTTTCTCTTCTTACTAGAAGGGATACTCCTTCTATCTTTCTATCCTCATCAAATCTACCACTACTAGAAAAATCTCCTCTAGCACTTGTGCTTCTTAATAAACTAGGTTGAATTTTTAGGGCACTGAAAGTTGTTTCTGTTTTGGTCAACTCTCCTAATTTTCTAAGCTCATTTTCAATTGTTTAAGGTCTCCCAAGTAATGTTTTCTTTGTAAAATCTTTGGTATAAGAGATCAACAACTGTAACATTTGAACTTCTTTCTTAAATGGTAGTGTTAAGCTCTTCAATATCTTCTAGATCACCTCATCATCTTCCTTGGTTCCTCCTTGAGATTTGATACCTATAGTAATTTCTGATATTCTACCTACATATGTTCTTATAGATTCATATTCCATCATTTTAGCATCTTGAAATGCACAAATCCAACTTTCTAATCTCAATTTCTTAGAATGTTCATCACCTTCAAAATTATTTTGCAGAGCTTTCCAAATCTTATAAGAAGTATCAAGTGTTTTTACCTAGTTGTACTTAATTTCAAGAAGTACAGAAAATAGTGCTTCTCTAGCTCTCATGTCACATGTGAAAATATATCTCTCATCCTTGGTACAAGTCTCCAAAGAACTTTCAACAATAATTGTCTTTTCTAATTTTGTCAAGATCCAATATCCTAGACCCATACACAATAGATGTGTCTTCATCTTTTCCTTCCAACTATCATAATTTGTTCTATCAAACTTTAGACTTTCTTTTCTATACATTTTTCCCATGGATCTTCCAAAGCTGTTAAACTTATCTTCAAGGACCTAATGCTCTAATACCAATTGTTAGAAACATCAGTCCACCAAGATAACTGAGAGGGGGGAGGGGGTGAATGAGTTATCTAATTAAAATAATTATCAACCTTAATTAATCTTAACCATTCAATCAAAGTAAACAATAACCATAACAAGGTGCACATACACAATTACACCAAATTTGTTAACTAGGGAAACCCTTGATCAAAGGAAAATCCATGGTGGGAATAATACCCACAAAGATATACTGATATATATTCCTTGTTAGATGATGGACCCTATTAGGCATCTATAGACACATTCAGTACATAAGAGTCACTGTTAGGAGACTTTGAATCCCTGTTAGGAGTTGTGCCAACCCTATTAGGATTTTTAGAAGACAGAAGGACCTATTGTCCAAATAGATTTTGGAGCAAGACCACTAAAATCACTGTCCAACTGATCTCTCAACTATTCTTCATAGAATAATTGTTCATACTATGCTTTAACCTCTTTTCTCTATCCTATCAACTAAACCAATTCACTAGCAAACCTTGTGGACTAGGTCATGAACCTCAAATCCAAATACCAAATCTCGGATCTCACAATAAAACCTTGGTAATAAAGTTCTCTCCAACTTCACTATGCTTTGCTTATCTTTGCATTCTACTCTTTGTGCTTCTTGAAATCATTCAGACATTTATGCATAACAAAGGAAAATTTCCTTCTTTTATAGTAAATCCATAAAACAATTCCCTGAGTCGACTATTACATCTTCTCAAATAATTATTATAGGACCTCATTAAGAACATGTTACACTTAGCAATAACATTAATCTATCACATTGTAACTTGAATAACTTTCTGTAGGTGTACTATCATGATGAGAAAGCTTAGCCATGTCATCTCCAACATGTCTTCTACATGTCTTTAACCTTGCTTCTTGGAATAACAACTTTGCTAAGAGATATAACAATTTTACTAGAACATACTTATGTAAACTCTATCTCAAAACAATCATCACCAAAATTTGCATAACTTCTTCCAAACTTAATGTCTTATGCTTCTGATGTTAGCTACATATACTAGACACTTAGTAGTATTTCCCTTTAACCTTTCTTAGTGAAAGTACTCAACAATCTATATGTGCCAACTTGATCCTTCTGTTGTTCTTCTGTCAGTTACCAAAGAAAAATGCTATGTTGACATAAATGATAGACACAGTCATGAATGTAACATATCATCATGATAATGATCTAATCATGTTTCTACAATATTCCCCCATAGAAGTATCATCAGCATTCATGCTTCCAACAAGAGTTTTAATGACTAAGAGAAGTCTCTATTTTTGTGTAATTGATTTCACTTCTACCATGGAGATTTGTGATATTAGACTGCGTTTGAGGGATGTATCTCAAGTTGGATTTATTTTCATGTATTTATTTCCTTCTTCCTGTTAGTGTAGTTTTTTATTTTTTCCATTTTGCTAGGTTTTTCCTACACTTTTAATAATCTCGCTTAGGTTAATAAAGAATGTCTTATTAGGTGAATGGTTGTGAGGTGTCACCTTCCTACATGTGAGCATCCATTAGCTATCTTGGGAAGATACTTTGCTATCTTTAGTCCGATAGATGGTTGCTCCTCATTGGTTGGTATTGCCACCTCCTCCCTCTTCATTGCCTATATAAGCATGCTACCTGGCTTGTATTTGTATCTCTTATTTTTGCATCCTCTTAATGCTATTTTGCTTCCAGCATTTGCATTACTCTCTTGGAGACTAACTCTATGATGCTATTTTGATTTTGTATCATGTGCATTCATAGTTTAGATATTTACTCTTTGCACTAGTTTTCTGGGTTATTAATCTTTTCAGATTCTAACATGGTATCAGAGCTTTTCTATGTGCAAGAGTAGATTTTAGTTTCCTTATTTGAGAGATTTGGGGGGGGCCAAATAAACTTTATTGTAGTTTTTTCAAAAATGAAGTATGCTCTTCTCTTGCATCTTTGGATGATCCTGAGAATCAAAAATTTTTTGACAAAAAAAAACACTTTCTGGGTTTTGTTCGCAGCCACGAAAAACCATTTGGGTATCTTTTAGATTTTGCATGCAAGCTGTATATTTTTTAGAATCGAGCATGCAAAGCTACAGCCATACCCCTCTCCATTGGCAGTCACAGATTTGAATGCAATTTTTCTTCAAATCAGGGGATCAGCGAATTTTTGGAGCACTTCCAGCCCAAACGGACATCACCATTGGATCCGGAAGGCCGTTTGCAGTCAAGATTCATATAAAGCTTTTCATTTTTGGAGACAGAGCTTTGGGAGGCAAAATTTTTTTACCTGCAGGGCCTTCCGTACGGATCGTACGGACACACGTCGATTTAAAAATAAAAAATAAAAAAAAGGGGCGTAGGGCCGCTCCACTGCGGCACCGCCCAGCGGCCACCGTGGGGCCGCCCCTGCCCAACTTCTCCGGCATCCGCCACCGCCGTTATCCAGCCGCCCCCGCCCAGCTTCTCCGGCCTCCGCCGCCACTGTTATCCAGTCGTCCACCCAGCTTCTCCGGCCTCCGCTCTCCGCAGCCGCAGCGGAGCCTTCGCCACCGCCGCAGAAACGTTAGCCCCGCCGCCGCCGCCCGCCGACGATAATCGCACCGTCAGGTTTTCCTCCCAGGCGCCACCGCCGCCGGCGGATATTCCTCCGACGCCGCTCTGCGGCTTTTTTCGCTAACGACGTCACTTTCCCAGCGGTAACGTCTTTTTTCGGCATTGACGTTACTTTCGCGACGCTGATGTCTTTTTCTGGCATGGACGTCACTTTACGACTTACTGACGTCTTTTTTCGGTGATCGAATTTTTTTGCTGGCGACAGTCTTGTGACGGGCATACGGCCGTCAAATTTAGGCCACTATCTGAAATTTTTCAGCAAGTGCATTTTTGGAGCAGCAGTCAGTTTTTTGGCTATAAAATTTGCATACGGAGGTATTTTTCCAATCCGAAAGAAGCGCCGGAAAGCTGGTTCTGAGACGGAGATGTTGGTATAGGTATTTTTGAGTTTTTCTATAGTTTGTTTGCCTATTATGGCAGTCAAAGCTGGATGTTCTATTTTGCACTCCGGGAGGCGTATCTTGAGCTTCTGATCTCCAATTTTGGACTTCTTTATATCATTGGAAAGCTCTTTTTGTGCTCTTTCTAGTGATGCTGGTTGTTGTTCCAGATTCTATTCCAGACACATCCTATTTAGTCTTTTGCATTTTAGCATTCTGATGGATATTCTGTTTGTTTAAGCTCCGAAGATCGATTTTGTTGCTTCAGTTGCTTCGTTTTGGGCTTTACCTTCTGTTGTTTCAGCCTTATGTTTTTTCTTATCATTGTTGATATTCACTGTAAGCATCTTTATGCAACGCACTGATATAAAGTGCCACTCTTGCATTTTGGGATCTTTTTCATCATTGTGATTCGTTGTACTCGCACTATTATATAAAGTGCCATGGGGGGGATAGTTGTTTGCCGCTTATAGGCCCTCTTTCTCTAATTCCTCATGCAGTGTCGACGACACCTGCCTTTATTTGTGTTTGTACCTCACCCTTGATGAGTTTGGCTCCTGTGTTGTAGGATATTTTTGGCCCATCTTTTCAGCTGCCTATCACCTCACCTACCTTAAGGGGAGGTTATATTGTTGTTCTATGCTTCTTTGGTTGATGGTTCGTGCCTTCTATTTCCATGGAGGTTCCTTTGGTTGATGGTTCATGCCTTCTATTTCCATGGAGGTTCTACAGATCAACATTTTGACAGAGTTTTGCGGTTCTTCATGCTTCAGTGATGCTACTTCTTCATGATCACTCCTTGTTCCTATTTTAGGGGACAATTTCCCTAGTGGGAGACTTCTTCAGTTCTTCACTAGGTTCTTACCTCTTTTGGGGGAGGGTTTTTCCCATGTGGTTTTCTCTCTTTCCCCGCTTTTAGAGGTTGCATCTTCTTGCATTGTACTTGGGTACCTAACATGGCCTCGTTGCCGGGACCCATTTCTACATCCACCTAAGCTTCGCTTATGGGGGGGTGTTAGTGTAGTTTTTTATTTTTTCCATTTTGCTAGGTTTTTCCTACACTTTTAATAATCTCGCTTAGGTTAATAAAGCATGTCTTATTAGGTGAATGGTTGTGAGGTGTCACCTTCCTATATGTGAGCATCCATTAGCTATCTTAGGAAGATACTTTGCTATCTTTAGTCCGATAGATGGTTGCTCCTCATTGGTTGGTGTTGCCACCTCCTCCCTCTTCCTTGCCTATATAAGCATGCTACCTGGCTTGTATTTGTATCTCTTATTTTTGCATCCTCTTAATGCTATTTTGCTTCTAGCATTTGCATTACTCTCTTGGAGACTAACTCTATGATGCTATTTTGATTTTGTATCATGTGCATTCATAGTTTAGATATTTACTCTTTGCACTAGTTTTCTGGGTTATTAATCTTTTCAGATTCTAACAGTTCCTACTTTCATTAAATCTTTGTAGAACTTGAGTTATGGATTAATCTTGCAGGTTACATTATTTATCTTATAAAACATAGATTATGATGTATTGTATTTTTACATTTAATTCCTATAGTTATTTAAAGGTTTTGAGTTTCTTTTGTGAAAATAGCTATGTATTTTCTTATGGTATTTAGCCACTAGTGTTTAGATATATGTTTATTTTTGGTAGAGGTTTGTTGGTAACTAGAGGCATGGACTATTATATTATGATATCTTCTAGATGTTCTTATCTACGTTTCTTTTACATACTACATGTTTTATTATAAGTTTTGGAATTAAATATGCTTGATTTAGGGATTCTTAACTATTTTGACCTCTTACTTGGATCTTCATGCTCCCAATTATTGCTTAAGACACTAGAGGCCTGCCAATTTTTTTATGTGATGTAGAACATTTATGTTTAGCATTAAATTTTTTTGTAAAGACATATGCTTATAGTCATGATTGTTTATGTATTGTGATTCTTATATGATGGGTTAGGGTCTTATTTAAACTAGGGGTATGGGAGCCTAGGAATGTTATTCTCTAAAATATTCTATGATTTTGGTTTTGGATATGTGGGTAGGGTAGAGGCTCTAGGTGAGTGGCTCA
The DNA here is from genome assembly GCA_028749045.1 of Cupressus sempervirens. Lineage (NCBI taxonomy): Eukaryota > Viridiplantae > Streptophyta > Pinopsida > Cupressales > Cupressaceae > Cupressus > Cupressus sempervirens. The sequence continues at coordinate 8,586,888 of JAPHAW010000014.1, read as the reverse complement.
CCATACGTGCGGGGCCTAGAAGTGGTTGCTAGATGATCATATGTGTTAGAGACTAGGGACCTATTTAGGCTAGCTCTACATATGAGTTTTTGTAGTCAAGTGGAAATATTAATAATATTAATGGCTTATGGGGGTTTGAGAATTCACATTAATTAAGATAATAAGGATTTATCATTGGAGTAATCGAATAGAAGATGTTCTATATAGTAGGACAATCTTTGACTTAGGGGAATGATCTCAACACTAAATGACCATACATATCATGTTGAAGTACTTGGGGAGAAGACATTTTGTGTGATAGGATAGTATTTGGCTTAAGGGAAGGATTCGAACACTATAGGAATGTACGATGACACCCACCTAGATCTGGTTGAACCCTTAACTTTTCTTTTTCTTGTGGTTGTCTATTTGCTTCGTGATTTCATTTTGAGCATTGTTGTTTTGTGTGGCTTTATGTTACCTTTGTAATTTCATTTAGGGTATAATCCTAGATTACCTTAGAACCTATGTAGGCCATGGTCTTATCTCCTAGCTTAAGGATGTGGACCATATATATGGCTCCACTTAGTTGGTTGATAAAACATTTCAAGGTACCATTTCTTGAAGATTATGTGTTGCATTTCCTTGGAAGAAATCTATATAATATTGTAAGGTAAACTCTTGAAGAAAGTAATAGTTCACATGTATATGTGTCATGAATTGAAAGGTTATGTAAAAGGGTAACAGGTATCTCTAGGAGAAAAGACGGGATATGGGAACATATTGTATTATTCCAAAAGATGAATGAAGTTATGATGATGTCATGACATTGAATATTTCCTTGTATCTAGATGAATGTATTATGAATAAAAGAACATGTACTCTTTATAATATTATCAAATGAATAATCTAAGTAATTAGTAAATAGAAAATGGTTTTATCTAAATGTATGGTTGATGGTATAAATATATTTCATTTATCTTTATTGTACATTGAGTAGATGCATTTGATTATATGGATTAGGACATTAATTCCTAATTTGAAAATTGATACGAGGATAGATAATGTACTAATCATGAGTAGAAATAACACTAATAGATGGATTAAGTAGTAAGGATGAAATATTAGAAAAGAAATTAAGTAACATTGTTTAGAGACATTAGGGAAAATATTAGGAATTTACATCTATGATTAAGTGAACTTAGTGAGTAAAAAATGTTTTAAAAAAATTACTCACCAAACTTAGTCACATTTACACTTATCATTTCAGGTTCCCTGGTGGAGAATTACAATTAGTATTACTTCAACCTATGGAAAACATGGTCATCTTGTTGTGTATTGTAGGATGAGGATAGGTCAAATGAGTAATGCAGGACCTTGGAGAGGTGTAGGAATGATATGTCTCAATTGTCACAAATTTGGACATCTAGATAGAGAATGAAAAGCAAGAAACATGTCAACTACTTAGTTCCCTAATAGGAAAGTGAAGAAGGTAGTGAAAAAAGAGGAGGTCAAGGAGAACTTTGTGAAAATACAAAGGAAGACTGATGATGTAGATGTGGCCAAGCATGTAGAGATTGTGATCTCATCAGTCAGTGGTGAGACCTCTAAGTCAAGTTAAACTAATTTTAGTGTAAGGAGTTGAATAAAAAAGGTGAATTATGCAGTAGTCCTAGTATCAAAACTGATAAACCACTTTCTATGACACTAAAATTGCTAAGTGTTGGCCGCACTAGCAAACAAGTTACACCTATCGTTTGAATGGAAAGCAAATACAATAAGATTGTTCACAAATATGTATGAGCATTAATTACTCAATTTAAGAGGTTGTTAATGACTTTATTTACCATTGTAACCCTAATATTATAATTTCCACCATAAATAAACACATGTGGGTCCATTTATCACTTTGTATATTCAAATTCTATTCGAGCTTTTTAATTTTCTAACCTGAGTATTCATAGTGCAATTATTATGTTGTTTTATGTACGAGATAAAGGTTATGTGAGCAATGTGTTTTCAACAATTATGATCGAGTTGAGGAGTGTTGATTACCAATTAAGACTTAATATGGTAGAGGAAAATCAAGAGATCATATTGGTAGATGAGAAAGTGAGGAAGCATCATGCGCATGAAATACTCCAATTAATAGCGAATGAAAATGATATGCCCAATGCCTTATCATCTATTCCACTTAATTTATCAAGATGTGAGTACATACATCTAATACAAGTTAGAGAAATTGGGTGATAAGATAGTTTTAGAAAAATTCTTGAAATTGTACTCAGATGGAGTACTAAAGTATGCACACACGTACCGAGAGAAAATAACCCTAACTTGTTGTTAGTGAACAGATTGTCTTTTCCTTCTAAATCAATAATCCAATCTATGCCCAAGGCTGGAAAATCTAATAAAGTTCATAATAGTTGGGTAAAAATTGTGTTAATCATTTCCCTCTAAATTTTTATAAGTACAACTCCCTTTACAAATGATTTATCAATAAATTTAAAAGATCAACACAAATTAAATGAACACTTTTGCTAGAAAGTGCTTCCAGGATGATCATGTACTCTTGGGTATTAAGGTGATAGTTTATATATTCAAAAAATTAATAAATGAAAAGCTCACAGCCTTTCCACAAGTAATCAAGATTTAGCCATGAACTTAAATTTTACAACAACTCAAACTAAATTTGGGAAATGAGAAATAAAATGAATAGCAAGAGGAATAGCAATAGATGTCATACAAAATTAACCATCAAGACTCACAAAGTAACCATAACTAATTCTACTCAAATGCTAAGTTTTGAAGCACAACAAAATAGGATACATATATTGGGTATGCGCACAATCATGGTCAACAAAACTATTGCCTTAAGTGGGAATGAAAAACTAGCAAATCAGGTTTATGTCAACTTGACACATGATTTTAAAGTGGTTTTGGACTATATATCAAAAAAAATTTAGAAAATGATCTGTAGGAAATTGAACCTAGTTTCTAAACTACTAGGCCTTATCTAGAGAAAAAATTATTTGATTAGTCAAAAGTTTGGATTTTAATGCAGTACTATAAAAATTTTAGGGCAAAAATAAAAAGTAGGTGTATGTCTGACCACCTTAATCAAAATCAAATGATAATATTTTTTTAATATAGTTATAGATATAAAAATTAGACTAATGCCTGGATGCGATACATATTTTTGGGAATTTTTATTCCAAATAAATAATTAATTACGAATTTTCTACTATACTATTTTTGAAATTAAAAAACTCTTGAATCTGACCAGCTTAACTAGTTCAAAAAAGTTCAAAAATAATTTTTTATCTTTTTTTTCTTATACTAGTGGAAGCATAGAATATAATGCATCTTTTGGATTTCACAAATCTTATACGGTTTGAAAGTTATAGCTATTTTTCAATTAGTACATCAATCAACACTTTGTAGCTATCTCCATTAGAAAATAAGTAATAATTACTTAACTCATAATTCAATAGACATTATATCGATGGAAAGTTGAGAACATTCTCAAGAAACCCTTTTCATTTCATCAAATTTGGATGAAAAAAAGTCGTCAGCTACATCGTCAAAGTCAAAAATACACAAAAACACACCAAAAACACATTTTTGGGACATTTTTGGCATTGACTATGGAGGGTTGGCATCCAAAGCAAAACCAAGGCTAATTAGGTACCCATTCCCAAATTGGGCATCCGTTCCCAAATTAGATACCCGTTCTCAAATTAGATACCCTTTCTCAAATCAGATACCCTTTCTAAAAAAAATTTTAAAAAAAATTTAATTTTTTTAAATTCTTTTATAATAGTATAACCCCTTTTTAGGATACCTAATATGATTTTTAAAGGCTTTAGGTCCCTTAACCATATATGTAATGGTTCCAAAGGATCAAAAGGGGTCATAGGGTACCTTTTGACACTCTTTAACCCATTCAATCACAATATATGTTCTTATGGTTCCTATGACCCCTAACCACATAAATGATGTGATCTAATGACTCAAAATGGCCTTAAAATATCCTATGACCCTTCTTTGGATGGAATTAAACTCTATATCTTGATTTGGTCAACTATGCAACACTCAACAAGTTATAGTTAACTCCTTCACCTAATAAACATTGTCACACTTGATCTTATTAGTCAATTTCATTGTTCCTTACCAAACTTGACACAACTATCTTTGTATTGTTTCAAAGTTTCAAACTTAATTTTATCGCTAGTCATGTGATGTGAGTATCCACTATCAATTATCCATCTATCACCTTGACTCACATATGAAATTAATGCAATTTTCTCATCTTCATTATAATCTTCTTTCATAGCAACATAGATAACTTCTTCATCATTACTGTGAGACTCATTGTCAGTTTCTTCTTCTGCAATATAACAAGATTTCTTAACTTTGTCTTTTTATTCCTTTTTTCTTCTATTGTCTATGTCATCTCGTTCACATTTATACTTTCTTTTGTTCTTTTCATCCTTGACTTCTTTGTTAGGACATCTTCTAGCAATGTAATCAACTTTGTTATATGAAAAGCATTTACCTTTGAATTTCCCCTTACCTCTTGGAAGTCTTCTAGCTAGTAATAATTCAAGCTTATCAATATGGTGATCAAAGATATCAATATCAATTTTCATAGATTTTCCTTTTCCTTTTCCTTTTTTTAATTAAGAATTAATTGAGATTTGAAAGCCAATTCAATAGTAGGAGTAAAATTATCAAAGTTTGACAATTCAAAAGTAGTAAGTATACCAACTAATCCTTCCAAAGTCAAATTATTACTATGAGTACATCTTAGTTCTTGCATTGCAGATACTCTAATAACATAAATAGGAAGTAGGGTTCTTAGTACCTTGATAATCATAATTTTATCATCAATCTTTCTATTGGATCCTCTTATTACATTTACCACAATATACAGCATTGGCTTCACCTTCTGTCATTCTCATCTTGTCAAATTTTCCCCTTAAGCTTTCTAATTTTTCTCTTAAAATATTTTTGTATCCTCTATAGTTGGTCTATAGTGTATCTATCATTTACTTAGTAGTAGCAAATTACTTTATGCCACTAAACTTAGTATAGATTAGAGGTGATGTAATCTCCAACATTGCTTGATTGTGTTCTTTCTTCTCTTTGATTTATTGAGTTTTCAGAGGTCTTGGTATCTCTACATATGAATGTTCCACACAGTATATAGCTAATGTAGGGAGGACCTCAGATAATTAGGACCAAAGACACACCCAACTATCCAATCCACTAGCAAGAGTAAATACAAAGGCAAACAACACAAATAACAACAACCAGAGGAGATAGAAGAGTCAAAATTCTTTATAAATTCATCAAATCATCAATATACATGCCCAACTATAAGGCCTTCTAGGTTATGACCAACATTATAATTAGACTTCAATCCTAAATGATAAATTTTGCATTCCAACTTTTCTTCTACTTTTTCTTACCCTAATATTCTACCCTAAGACTCTACCCAAGAACCCTTTAAATATATGCATGAACACAAGTTTACCTATTGCAAATATTGAAAGAATACACCCTTACATTAAATTCCAAAACAAGCCACAAGTTAGCTCTCAACAAATATTAAATATCAAATAGGAATTAACCCACAAAGTTGGCCCAAACTAGAACTAGACATAGAGAACTTGGTTAACAAAGGACCAAACAAAATACAATCACTCAATGAACTTGACAACCAAAGGAACTCGACAATTCAAGGTATTGTAATTCGGTAGCAACTAAGAAACCATGAAAACATACATGATAGAAATGCAACCCAAGATGCTTTTGCAACAAACAACCAAGGTTCAAAATAAATGATTCTCCTAAATCATTGAGATATCAAAACCTGAGTTGAATCCAATGTAGATTGAGAAATCCATGTAGCATCTTCAACTGGTCTATTCTTCCACTTTACAAAATACTCATAGTAATCTTTTCCCCTTGTGCTCATACCAATTCTCTGATCTAGTATTTGTTTAACCTCTTCAATTTTCTTCTTAGGATAATCTGATATAGAAACTTCATCATCTGACTCATGATATTTATACAAATTAGCAACATTGAATATAGGAGATATATCTATGTCATTAGGTAACTCAACTACATAAGTATCACCACTGTCAAACTTTTTCAAGATCTTACAAGGTCCAAACTTCTTCATCTTCAACCTACTATATGTTCCAATAGGAAATCTCCCTTTCTTTAAATGAACCATCAAAACATCACCAAATTCAAAAAAATGATGTCTTCTAGACTTATCAACATTCTTCTTATACTTTAGATTACTTTGTTCCAATCTTAAATTTACTTCCTCATGCAAAGACTTCATAAAATAAAAAATCTCTTCTCCTGCAACACTTCTCTTCTCTTCACCAACAACAACCCTTAAATATGATATTACTTTAGGTTGTATTCCAATGACAATCAAAAAAAGGTGTTTTTCTTGTACTTCCATTCATGAAATTGTTATATGCAAACTCAGCTTGTGCCAATACCACCTCCTAATTACCTGGCTTATCTCCAAAAAAACATATTAACAAATTACCCAATCTTTTATTCACAACCTTTGTCTATCCATCTATCTATGGATGAAATGTAGAACTAAACTTCAACTCAATACCCATCTTCTTCCACAAAGTCTTCCAAAAGTAACCCACAAACTTACTATCTCTTTGAGAAATAATACTTCTTGGTAATTCATGCAATCTAACAATCTCTTTGAATTAAATATCAGAAACATGTTTATCATTTGATGCCTTCTTACAAGGTATGAAATGAGCCATCTTAGAAAATCTATCCACAATAACAAATATAGAATCATACCCCTTCACTATCTTAGGCAATCCAAGAACAAAATCCATACTAATGTCACTCGAAGGTTTTTTAGGAATAGAAATAGGTGTATACAATTTAGTATTCTAGCTTACTCCTTTTTCATCTTGATAAACACCACAACTCTTTAGAAACTTATGAACATCCTTACACATTTGAGGACAATAATACTTATCCTTTAGCAAACTCAATGTCTTATCAATTTCAAAATGTCCAGCCAATCCACTAGTATGCTTTTCCTTAATCAAATTCAACCTCATAAAACTCTTATGAATACACAACTAAATTCCCTTAAAAAACATACCTTCTTAAATAAAATATTCATCAAACTTACTTGGTCGTTTTGTCAAACTAGGTGCTCTGCACTCTCTCCACATCTCAGAAAAATTAGGATTAGTATCATACAATTCTTTCATCTCATCAAAACCAAGAACTCTGACCTTCATTTTGGTGAACAAAGAACATCTTCTACTCAATGCATTAGCGACATAGTTAGTGACTCCACTTTTATGCTTAATCAAAAATGTGAAACTCTATAAGTACTCAACCCACTTCATATGTCTCTAATTCAACTTATGTTGACTTGCCTAGTACTGTAAGGATTTATGATCAATATAGAATACAAAACCTTTTAGGAATCAAATAATGTCTCCACGTCTTCACTACTTGAACAATAGCATAAAAATCTTGGTCATACATAAAATACTTCCTTTTAGCATCATTCAACTTCTCACTAAAGAAGGAAATAGGTTTACCTTCCTAACTCAATACAACTCCTATTGCACTACCACTTGCATCACATTCAACTAGAAATACCTTATTGAAATCAGGTAGAGCTAATATAAGTAACTAAACAAACTTTTGTTTCAAAGTCTCAAAATTGTTATTAGCTCCATTTTTCCACTTGAATTGCTTTTTATCTCCTCTCATTATCTTAGTCATAGCATTAAAAATAGAACTGAAATTCCTTATAATTTTTTTGTAAAAACTATCCAACCCATGAAATGATCTTACCTCACCCACATTCTCAAGTGTAGGCCATTCCAAGATTGCTTTAACCTTCTCAGGGTCCATTCTCAAACCATCAACTGAAATCTCAAATCCCAAATAGACAATCTCCTCTTGCATAAAAGAACATTTCTTTATATTAATCATCAACTTCTCATCCTTGAATCTCTATAATACTTGTCTAACATGATCAAGATGTTCTTCCTTAGTCTTACTGGATATTAGAATATCATCCAAATAAACAATCACAAACTTACCTAAGAATCTCTTGAGAACTCCATTCATTCATCAACCTCATGAAAGTACTAGGTGCATTAGTTAAGCCAAAAGGAATTACCAACAATTCATACAAACCATCTTTTGTCTTGAAAATAGTCTTCCATTCATCACCTTCTCTAATTTTAATATGATGATAACCACTCTTCAAATCAATCTTGGTAAAATACATTTCTCCACTCAAACAATCCATTATCTCGTCCATCCTCGGCATATGAAACCTTTATTTCATTGTGATCTTTTTTATAACTTTGGAATTACTATACATTCTTCATTCTTATTAGGTGCTAATACAACATGCACAACACATGAACTCAAACTTTCTCTGATCAAACCTTTCTGCAACAATTCATGCACTTATCTATTAAGTTCATTTTTAATAGGTGTCAATCTATATGGTGCTTTATTTGGAAAACTACTCTAGGATTTAGATCCATACAATGAATTATGGTTCTCATGGGAGGCAAACCATCACGTATATCCTCTACAATGATATCTTTATACTCATTCAGAAAGATAGTAATTTTCACTGGCATCTGGTCAATACTACCAATTTTTGTTGTCACTCAATTACCACTAGCTTCTATCATTTGGTCGCTATTGACTGACACTCGGTTAAAAATATTTTTTGATACTCAGTTGCTACTAGCACAAATTGATCTCCTAGGAATTATGGAAAAACATATTTATTTCTTCTTCATTTCCTTTTAGAATTTATCTCCATTAACCACACAAATTCTCACAGTAGTACAATTAATCTTATCTAGACTTTCAATCAAAGGAAACACTATTTTCTTTCTCCCATTCACCCAAAGAGGATTTAATCTTCCATCATGTATAGCATATCTATTATATTTCCAAGGTCTACCACACATAATTTTATCAAAATAGTGTCCAATCTTGAACTTTACAATGCAATGTTAACTTACCAATATCTTATGCTCATCTTAGATCCATGAAACATGATAAGGTTTAGGATGCCCCAATCTCTGCAAAAATAACTTTGTAACCAATTCTTCTAATGCCAAATTTGTACAACTTCCATTGTTAATGATCACCTTGCAACATTTTCCAGCCATCTTACATCTGGCCTTGAAAAGACTTCTCCCAAGGATAGGTTCCTCATCACTTCCCTTATTACATAAGGTTCTTCTCATCATAATTTTTTCTCCAACCTTAGTTCCATGAGGTGAACCTTCAATGTCTCCTTGAACTACAACATTTGTATTACCTTTCCCACATTCAAAGGATCTACACTTAAAAGATTTATGCCCTTATTTACCACATCTAAAACAATTACCATGAAAACCACCTCTAGAATAAGAATTGTCTCTTCCTCAATAAGAGCCAATAGCTACTTGGTAGGAATGACCACCTTTCCACTCGGTCTTGGCTTTATCATCATTCTTCCATTTAGAATTTCCCTTATCTTACATAGAATTGTTAGATCTTCCACCTTCTCCATAAGATCTACCTTTGCCTCTCTAGAATCTACCACCTCTACCTCTTTGTCTTTGGTCATGCTTCTTTGTCAAGATCTCCTTAGCTTTTAAGGCATATTGATATGCTTCCTCTAGACTTTCCAATTTCACAAAACTTATCTCATCTTGAATTCTAGATCTCAATCCATTTATGTACCTTATAATTTTCTCAACATCATCATCCACATGTCTAGATCTGATATCCAATCTATAAAATTCCTCAGTATACTCCTTCATAGTAATGTCTCTCTATCTCAAATTTTGCATCTTTCTTGACAAACTAACTTAGCAATCAGTAGGAAGGAACTTGTTCTTTACCTTGTTCACCATTTTTGCCTAAGTCCTGATCTTCTCCTTTCCTCTCCTTTGTCTATTAGTTTGCAAATGCTCCCACCACAATGAGACATGTCCATTCAACCTAGTGACAACAATCTTCACCTCTATTATTAGGAGTGTCTTTGAACTCAAAGAACTTCTCCATATCAGAGAGCCAATCCAACACAACATTAATGTCCAATTTTCATCATAAGGAACAAATTCTATGGTAGGATTTGAATATGCCCTAGAAAATACTCTAAAAAATCTTTCCTCAACTTGATCTTCTTCAAGTTCTAGATTAGGGTTTGGTGTCATTTTTTTATCATCACTCACATCATCAAGATGCACTCCTCTCCTTTAGGCTATCTCCAAAATATCTAATTTGGTTGCAATTTCTCTCAATGTATCCAATACAACATTGTCAATGTTTCCTCTACCTTGAACCATCTTTACAATCAGGTTCCTATAAGATTGTAACCCTATGAAATTATAGGTCAAATCCACAGATCTACAATCTTACAACCAAATTCACTTAGGGTTCTACATGATCCAATCTCCACAAGGAAAAACCTCTAGTCTAATACCACCTAACAAAGGGAGGACCTAGGATAACTAGGGCTAAAGACACACCCAATTATCCAAGCCACCTATGAGAGTAGACACAATGGAAAACAATACAAATAGCAACAACTAGGGGAGATAGAAGAGCCAAAATGCTTCATAGATTCATTAAATCATCAATATACATGCCCAACAATAAGGCCTTCTTAGTTACAACCAACATTACTATTAGACTTCAATCCTCAATGATAAATTTCATGTTCCAACTTTGCATCTTCTTTTCCTATCCTACTATTGTACCCTAAGACTCTACCCAAGACCCCTTTAATACATGCACCACCACAAGTTGTCCTGTTGCAAATACTTACAAAATACACCCTTACATTAAATTCCAAAATAAGCCATGAATTGACTCTCAAAAAATATTAAATACCAAATACAAATTAACTTGCAAGGTTGGCCCAAACTGGAACCAGACATAGACAACTCAATTAATGAAGGACCAAACAAAATACTACCACTCGACGAACTCGACAACCAAAGGAACTTGACAACCAAAAGGAACTCAAAAACCAAATGAACTTGACAATAAAAGGAACTTGAAAACCAAAGGATCTTGATAACAAAAGGAACTCAGTAGTCAAAGGAATGACAACCAAAGGAACTTAGCAACCAAAGGAACTTGGCAACCAAAAGAACTTAACAATCAAAGGAACTCAAAAATGTAAGGCATTGCAACTCGGTAGCAACTAAGAAACTAGGAAAATATGTAGGATAACAATCAACCCAAGATGCTCTTGCATTAATAGCCCCTTCTCTAATTCCTACTAGATGAAACTTCATTAGACTCTACCACATAGGGAATTTTCCTTGCTTAGCCTTGGTACCTCCTTTTTGTACATCTTGATCTTTAGCTTCAAGTACCTTCAAACTTTTCTTGACAAGCACTAATGCTTTGATACCAATTGTTAGAATAATTGAGAGGGGGGGGGGGGTGTGAATTAGTTATCATTGGGTCTAAACTTACCAACCAAATTTTTAATTACTTCAAATACATTAGATCTAGTCATTAATAGCTCAATCTCTATAGCAAATAATCAGCACAACAAAACTTGTAGTCCACTATCCTAGTCGTAACAAACTTTGCAGAATGTAAAACATTAACAATTAAACATCTCAAATAACATCCACATAAGTATGACATTAGGATTTGACATGGAAACCTGATTTGGAAGAAACCACCAGTAACATGCTACCAATTTTCACTCTTTTGAAGTGGCTCTATGAGGAGCCAACCATGTTAAAGGTTACAAAAAATATTGTTAAATATGACCTTGTTAAAGGATTTAATCACCCTATTAGGAGTAGCCTAGTTAGAGGGAATCAAAACATTCCATTAGAATGTCACCTTGATTAAAGGATTTACAAATGACTGTTAGGTCAACCTTGATTAAAGGATTTCAATATTGATACAATGATCAGAAAGTACCAGTAGGTTGATCTAATATATACAACTCACTTTGCAAATACAGATCACAATGTAGCTCATATGTTGATCCACTAACTGACCTCCATTATCATCTATATCTCTGATATGCTTGGCAATCCTTCAAGTGATCACACTTCACTTCTTCATAACTTTTATAAACCTCCTCCTTAAGTTTTCTAGTCAATAACATCAACATCTACTTGTTCACCTCTATTAGGTTACCCTTATGCCTCCTTAAATAGGTAGTTCTAATATTTTACTACTTAAACATCACCGTAGATCTTAGGGTTTGGTCAGATTCATCGAATCCTTCCATCTTTTCATTTCCTCCTATCTCTTCTAGAAACTTCTCTTTGAATCCATGCCAAGAAAAACTCAAACATGGTTTGTTATGTATTGAATGCTCCAAGCCATTCATCCTTATCTTCAACATTTTTTCCATTTTCCAAGAATTCAATTGTATCAATTGGAAATAAATATTTCCTCACAAACTATAACATGTTGTCACTTGGCCAACACAACCTTTTGACACAAGTTCATCATTGAATTGCTAGGTTGATAATAACTGTTCCACTCAATATAATTTCTGATACTCAATTGATACTAATGCTCAACTTTTACTATCACCTAGTCAACACTAGCATCACTTAGCATATACTTCTAGTTCCTTAATATTTTGATCATTGCTCCATCAATCCTATGCATTTGGTCTTCTATTGATCACTTCTTCTAATTTTTAATACAACTATCTTTTCTACTTGGGTTATGATTAAAGAATTATATTATCTTGTCAAGGTCTAACTAATCAAGTGCCCATTGTAGTTTTACATAACTCAACCTTTCCTCTAGGTCCATTTGTTATCTCTTCTTGTCAAATCCTCTTCATCAATCATCTTGATATGAGACTCTACTTAGATAGAAATTGTCTTACCAATAAGGTTTTACAATAGTGACAACATAAAAATTGTTCCAATTTTAGTTCCAAAAAAATCCACCTATAAAGGTAGTATCAGGTTTGATATTTGATAGATCAATGTTAATTACTTTGAGCATATCCATGCTATAAACTTTACACCCAATGATCTTCAAATATCTGAAAAATAAGCTTCAAATCAAGGTCACTTGGTGAGACTCCCAACTCAAAAAAATTCTTTATGAATTCCATGTATGAGGGCATGATGTCTAACGATATCTACTGATAAAAGTTTGTTTGATAAATTTCAACATGCCACCTTTTTATTTTTGATGCAAGATGCTCCTACATTAGACACCCATGGTAGAAATTTTTTTGTGAATATGGATTCACAAAATGAAACAACCACTGCTGACATTTTTTTCTCTCCTCTTCCAACACCTAGCTAGAACAAGTAAATGTCATTGATATATTTCCTTCGTTGATATATTTCCTTCTTCCTTCATTTCCAATGCCTAGATGGAACAACTATTTTCTATTGAGAATACTCCTCTGCAATGAACTCTGTCCAAGTATAACTCTTATCCTCCTCCAATCTTGTTGAATTAAATACACCTATAATAAACCTAATAACACCATACCAATATTCCTTTGCATGACAAACATCACCAACAAGATCCTCATGCAAACCATTATTATTATCCTTCAAACTCATTTCATATTCATCATCCCATGGTTCATAAACATTTACCTCTTTCACATGTTCATTTTTTATTTCTTCATTCTTATCTTGAATAGGGCATGTGACCACTTCAATTATTTGATCTCCAACGAAGGAATTTTTCTTCCTCTACTTCTACAGTCTCCAAATCATCTTGATCTATTTTAGGTTCACAAATTTGGCGACCTAGATTCTCTTCCTCTTCTTTTTCATCTTCTTCAAGTTTAGGTTCACAAATATTTTTATCTTCATCCTCTTGCTCTTCTTTTGTACCACACGTGTTGCTCCATTGAATCTTCTTTCTTTCTTATAACCAAAGAATTGTCATCATCTCTTTTTGGATGAAGGAAACCTCTCTTTTGCAAGTCTACTTCTAATTCATCGCCTTGCTTTTGTAAATCCTAAAATGCAACTCTCATTGCTTCTTGTCTAAATTTCTCAAGTCTAGGAATCCTCAGAATCCATTCAATCACAAAAGTCATCTTCATCTTTCTCTTCTCCATAATAAAGTCTTCATAAGAAAAGTTTGAGCAATACAAAAAACTTATATAAACTACCTCACAATTGGTGATCTACACTCATGAACTACTTCTTGAAAAACTTTCCCAAACCCAAGGTCTTAGTGCAAATTGCCTCATGTTTGGTAATCTATCTACATACTTAGGAACTCGAGCTCTAATACCACTGATGAAGGTACACACCACCCTTACCAACTCACAACCAAAAATAGAACAATATGGAGGCAAAGAGAAGATACAATTCTTTATAAAGCATCCATTAATACTTGAAATTCATTAGAATATTCTCCAAATAAGAGAACTCCAAATTCTTACAATATGAGAGATCTTCCAAAAAGAAGGATTCCAAACCAAGATCTCCCAATTAGCTTTCACAACAAGAGCTTCACAAACTAATAACTTCGACAAGGAAAGTCTTCAAACCAAGAGCTTCAACAAGAAGAGACTTCCTCTCAAGATCTTATACACTAAGATCTTTCACCTCCAAGCTTGATTACAAATGATCATAAGCCTTGCTCATATAGGAACTTACCATCCAAGATATTACAAACACAACCAATATGGGATAAAAGGTAAATACAACTACCTTACAACAAATATTTAATTCCTACCCAGATACAACTAAGCACCACCATGTGGGCCAATTATAAAATTACATTTCTTTTGTGGATCACAAGAAATATTAAATGCTTGATTTAAGGAATGTTCCACAAAATTCTAAGATGTCACCTATACACCTCAATAAATGGAATGACAACTATTTTCTTATTTTTATTTTTATGCCACCCATGTACCTTGGTAAAAAAAAATCATTTTTCTCCATTTATTTCATTTATTTTAAAAATTATTTTTGTCTAATTTTTGTCACTTTCTCTCTCCTCAATTTTTAAAAAATTTTATTTAAAAAAAAATTAATTTCAACATGCCCCCTTTTATTTTTGATGCAAGATGCTCCTGCATTAGACTCCCTTTTAAATCTCTCTAAGCTAAAAAAGGTGTCATGCGAAGATATGCCAAGGTCTTCTTCCATGCTGTAATACCATTCATAACACATTTCATTATCAACTAAGGTTTCACGAATAAGATCACCATGGACTAAAAAAACTACCATAAGAGCATCATGGTGATCTTGAATCTCTATAGTGGGTAAGTCATCATGAGTAAAAACAATTTGATGTGGTATATATGTAGTATTCATGCATTGTAAAAATGCATTAATGTTACCTTGATTAGGAGGTGGAGTTGGAAGAGTGGCTAAAGCATTTTTCAAAGCTTCATGATATGTAGGAGATGTTTGAAGAAGTTCCCAAAGAGAAATATTGGTAGGGGTATTACATATCTATGATACCAAATCATAGTCCATTCCAAGATTTTGAAAAAAACAAGGTGGAGGGGGAAGAGAAGGTTGATAAGGTGGAAGGGAATTAATGGGTTGAGGATTATTTCTTGTATGATAGGTGTAAGACACTGTATGATAATCCAAAGAATCACTGGATTCCCCTTTAAGAGTTAATTGAGGATAAACCTTAAGGGCAAGGAGAGGTTAATTTGATGAAGGATAACCCTTGAGAGTAATAATAGGCTTATGAACCATGTTAAGGGTATGTGCAGGATCATGGTGTACCAAACTATGGCCTTAAGTGGCAGTGAAAAACCAGAAAATCAGGGTTATGTAAACTTGACACATAATTTTAGAGTGGTTCTAGACTTTATATCAAAAAGTTGTAACAATATAATCTGTAGGAAATTGAATCTAGTTTCTAAACTTCAAGGCCTTATCTAGATAAAACATTATTTGATTGGTCAAAAGTTTTGATTTTAATACAGTACTACAAAAATTTTAGGGCAAAAATAAAAAGTAGGTGTATGTCTGACCACCTTAATCATAATCAAATGATAATATTTTTTAATATAATTTTAGACATAAAAAGTAGACTCATGCCTAGATGTGACACATATTTTTGGGAATTTTTATTCCAAATAAATAATTAATTATGAATTTTCTACTTTACTATTTTTAGAATTAAAAAACTCCCGTGTCTGACCACCTTAACTAGTTCAACAAAAATCAAAATTAAGTTTTTTTTTTTTTTTTCTTATACTAGTCAAAGCATAGAATGTGACGCATCTCTTGGATTTCACAAATCTTATACGGTTTGAAAGTTATAGTTATTTTTCAACCAGTATGTCAATCAACACTTTGTAGCTAACTCCATTAGAAAATAAGTAATAATTACTTACTGAACTCATAATTTGAAAAACCTTACATTTATGCAAAGCTATGAACATTCTTAAGAAACCCTTTTCATTACATCAAATTTTGGTTGAAAAAAAGTCGTCAGCTACATGCTTGAAGTAAAAAACACATAAGAACATGTGAAAAACACATTTTCGGAATGTTTTAAAGATGACCATATAAGGTTGGTATCGAAAGATATAGTAGGAATTATAAAGGTATTAATTTTTTTCATTTAGTATTAGGATGGGTGGTAAAAAAGTTGGAATAGATTTTGAAATTCTTTGAGGCATTTCAGAACTACATATTTTTCAGATTGCCACTTTTTGGCACACCATGATCCTACACATACCCTTAACTTGATAAAGTTCTTTCCTTTTCATAGAGTCATGACTAGAAGGGAGAGAATTAAAGAGATTGTCATTATCCACTTTTTTTAAGGTACCCTTAGAATAGGGATTTTGAATGTCCATTAATGTTTCATTTCTACTAGTAACATCAAATGAAGGAAAGGTCACATTGATAAAATTATTTATAACTTCATGTTTCTCACTAAGAGGAAGATTAAAAGAAAATGTATCAATCATCATGCCAGCTTTGTCATACTCACAGTTATGATCAAGAGGTTTATCCCAAATAGTGTTGCCATTAATGGATAGAGGTTGATCATCTTTAAAAAGATGAGTCTCAATTAGGAAGTATATTGAATCGTCATCATATGCATATATAAAAGATAATAATCCCATTGAAAGGAAATGAAAAAGGAAATCTAAATACCAAGAAAACACAAAGTAGACTAGATACACAAAAATCTAACATAAAAAGAGTGATAATGAGATCTAACTTAAAAAAGAATTAAAGAGGGTTGATGGATGGGTTCACCAAAATATTCAGTCTTGTGAAGTTGAGGCAAAAGAAGAGAGATAAAGAGATCTAACTACAAAAAAGAAAAGAGGGTTCATGATGGATTCACCAAAATGTTCAGTGGTAACATGGAAGCACTTTAATAGGATGTAGACCACCATTTTATGGGGTACAAATCCATTCAATATATGTCTGAGAGAAAGAGGGAGATTTCCAAGTATGATTCCACTTATGATCCAAATTAGATTAGCTATGACCCAAAGGGAGAAGGGTGCTAATACTAAATTTGGGCTGTAAAGAGGAATGTGATACAAAGAAATATGCTCTCTTAGACCCTTAGTAGGATAATTTGAATGTTAAATTGAACTAATATCTTAAAGAATGTGAATCTAGATGCCATGTAAAGATAATCATCCCGATTAAGATGCTAATCTTGGGTAAAGATATGAAAAGAAATAAAATATGAAAGACTCGCCTTGAAATACATAGAGGAAGATGCATTTAATCTTAAGAACTTTTTGATATGAATCTTTTCTGAACTTCTGATAGGGGATCCCCAAAATGAAATGTTGAAAGGAACAAAACCCATAAATCTCCCCAAAATCCAAGACTAAAGGACTAGGTCAACTTGGAAGGACAAGCTACAACCAAGTTGATGTAGTCCATGACTCCAAAAATGATGACTCTAGAAAGCTTGTAAACCATAGGTTCTAGATCTATAATCCTTTTTTCTCCCAACCTACAAATCACCACAAAAAATAAAGGTTTGGGGGTTGGGGTTTGATCAGGGCTTTCCTTGGTCAAGCCCTAGGTTAAGGGATTAACCATAATTGAGAAATTTAAATGTCAATGACTATAAAACAAGATAAATGTTAATATTCACCTTGCTTGAATGTATGTAAATATGTTATGTTATAGATCTTGAGTTCAATATGAAAGATGTAGGATATCTCTATAATTGCAATGAATCTACCATAACCACATCATGAAATTATGGATGTAGATGTGCATGAATGAAGAAGATAATAAATGCTTCAATGTAGATCTCCTCCCTTGATGGCCAACTATTGTGATGTGGAGCCTAATCAGACTCAGAGGTTTATTTGACACAATTTCCCTCTAGATTATTTCTACGAGGATTTGGGCAAGATGGGGTCAAGGGGAATCACCCGTATGAGGTCCTGGGGTAGTGCCCTAGGTGCACTCCTTGTCGTAGCATAGGGTGGGGTCGAGGGGTAATGTCCCCGAGGGGTTTTTAGGGGTAGTGCTCTCATAGCCAAAAATGTCATGATATTGTAAAAGGCCTCGATTACTATTTTTCTATTATTCTAACCCTAATCTTGTAAGTGACAAAAAGCTTATATAAAAATGGATTAGGTTTAGGGATTTTCATAATGCATGATGCAAAAATTAGTTCTTGCAAGGGTATTGATTTGTAAGGGATTATGGATTGTAATTAGGTTGTAATCATTGGATAATAATAATATTGGACTTGATGTTGGTGGATGTAGCCTAGGGATTGGGTGAACCACATTAAATTTTGGTGTCTTGTGTTCTCTTATGTGCAATCTATTATTTTCTAATATTGGTTATATTTGCATGTAAATATTATTTATGTCTAAGGTTAATCCTAACACCAATAATAAGCTAGATCTTGAAGAGGAAATGCTCACAAAGAATCCTTTAATGCATGAAAAAAGATCGCTTTCTCTCTTGAATTATTGAACTCCTTGTCTTAAATGCTTGAATACCTTGAGGATGAGATGTCATGAATGAGATGAGATATGGTAATGATGCCCCCAAGTCTCCTTATATATGAGGTTTCAAGCAAGAAAATAACTAAAGATGATTAGGGAGTATAATTAACTAATAGGAAAACTCGAAGACTAATTGGCTAGGAGAGGGTAGAAAAATAACAAACTGATATGGTAAAAAGGGTAGCAAGATAATACCTAAAAGACCATTCTAGAAAGAGAGAGATGACAAATAAGAGTGACATGGAAGAGGATAAGAGAAAAAGATACATTGAGCACATGAGTAGTGCCCCCCCACCCACCTAATTTAAGATATGTCCTGGGATATTAGGTTCTTATGCATTATGAGTATGGTAGGAGGTTGGATAATACTTTACATCATGTGTTTTCAAATACAATTCCTATGATAGGTTTCATATTCTTTCAAATAAGGATTATATATTTATACGAATCTCTAACCCACTAACCCATCTAACACCTATATTATTATTGATATGATATTACTACAATGTTATTTGTAGAATTTCATGTTGCTTGGTTGGTGATGTAGGTGTGTGCAAGAATAGGTACTATAAGGCTCTATATTATCAATTGATTTAGAGATGAAACCATGATCCAACTAGGTACCTTGAATGTAGAAGTTTTGTTAGGGCAGTCAACTACCTAGTTTGGGAACTTGGGGACTTTTATTCTCATATGGTTTAATGATATTTTACTTATACCTTTAATGTAATTTTAGCCTCATTATATATTATATAGGTTTAACTACCCGTCTATATGGGTGCACACATATATGCACAATTAAATATGTATGTGTGTGTGTGTGTGGAGATATGCATACACATATATGATTGTTTGTTAGATCTTCTTTCTTGCATGATTATATTGCAACCTCTTAATAACTAAAAGTGGAAGAGTAATTAAAGAAGATAAAACTAAAGGAATTAAAATGCTTAATAGGTTTGAGCTCTGAACCATCCACCTGTCTATTTCTTCCTCCACCAACTTACCCATACAACTCTTCATGAAACATTAAATAGGAAATGGATTGTAACCCTTATCTTAGTAAAAACTTAGATATTACAAAAGGTTGTAAGAATTGAACCCTTGACCTCTTGAGGGAAGATTAGAAAAACTTAACCATTGTGTCATATAAGTACTTTGAATAAGGATCTTGATACAACATAGATAGCCTAGTAGTTAATCTAAAGGTTTAATAAAACCAAAAATAATTATTAATTAAAAGTGGTTTTATTTAATCAAACCTTGAGAGGGCATCATCTACAACAAACACAACCTTTCGAAAATGACATTTCCTTCCTATAAATAAGGGGAAATATAAAAAGAAAATAAAGGGAATTATGAAGGAAAAAACTATAGTCAAATGTACATTTTTGAAGATCATTACCTATACAAACTCAGAGGAAACCAAGACTAAGGATGAGAAGGATACAAACTTTCATCTTTCACAAACTCAAGCCCGATTCTTTTTTAGCTTAGGAAAACAAGTAGGTCTTAATACTACATTTAATTTCATGCAATAACTTAGGATGAGAAAGATCAAATCAAATAGATAATGAAAATATATATAGATATATATCTATATTTGTTGTGATTGCATTGTGTGTGACTGTATCCCATGATTACCTATGGTGGAGTCATTGCATGGGAGTTATGTTTAATGGAGATGCTAGGAATTTAATTCCTTTAATAGGAATGACTATAAGGGTTTTAACTTGGGATCTCATCCCAAGGGATACTGGAAAACCCTCTTCCATCACAATAGGTCTCAGAATTCAATTCATAGCCTTCTTTATGTATTTTTTGAGTTCTTTGGAATGAATGCATATGAAGACTACACATATGTGCAATTATACTAAGCATATGTGCAACCCTGCATTTAACCCATTTTGTCCACCTATTAGTACAAAAGAACCTCTACCTAATAAATGCACAATTATATTAAACAAATGTCAAATATATTGAACAAATGCATGATACTTTTGTTGGAATGTTTGTCATTGTGCCAAAAACTCGAGCTATTAACGAACGTCACAAACACTAGACTTGCCTGCATTCATGAGAGGAAATTAAGACATGTCATGAATCCCAAAGGAGGTGTTGACCACCAAGTCAACAATCTCCCCCTTAGTACCAACTGAGGATTCTGTACTGAAAGAATGAAGGAGACCTCCCAAGACTTGAACTCATGATCCAAGGCTCCGATACCAATTGTTGGTATGTTTGTCATTGTGCCAAAAGCTTGAGCTATCAATGAATGTCACAAACACTAGACTTACTTAGATCCATGCGAGGCAATTAAGCCATGTCATGAATCCCAAAGAAGGTGTTGACCACCAAGTCAACAACTTCTTGACATATGTACATTTATATTAAAAAATGCACAATTCTTCTTGCTGTATGCATTAGTATTGAATACATGTGCAATTATATTGAACAGATGCACATTGACATTGAACAAATGTGTGGTTATAAGAAAGATAAGCACAATTTTACCATTTTGATATCCTACAATCAATTTTCCTACTTGGTTGAGATGCCTTGACATGTGTGACTTTTCATGGATTTATTTTGGTTTTGGAGCAGGGTAGGAAACCCTAGGTGAGTAGTTGATCATAGGTGTTGCGGCCCAAAATTGGTTGTTGGAGGATCCTATGCCTAGAGACTAGTGCCCTGCATAGGATGGCTCTATACGTGAGTTGGATAATAAATGATAATATAATAAAATCAATGGGTTGGGCATGGGTTCACACATTAATAAAGATTAAGTTTGAGTATTATTCAAGTACTTGGAGAGGGGAAAATCCATGGAGAATATGGTCTCTGACTCAAGGGAAGGATCCCAACATTACTAGGCCATGCATATACTATTGAAGTATGTAGGGAAAGGACATTCTGTATAGCAGGATAGTCCTTGGCTCAGGGGAATGATCCCAACATTGTGGAAATTTAGGATGACACTCACCTAGATGTGGTTGAATCCCCTGCTCTACTTATTTCTTTGGTTGTCCTTTTTCTTTGTGATTTCATTTTAGGCTTTATGCTTTTGTGTGACTTGATGT
Source organism: Cupressus sempervirens (assembly GCA_028749045.1). Lineage (NCBI taxonomy): Eukaryota > Viridiplantae > Streptophyta > Pinopsida > Cupressales > Cupressaceae > Cupressus > Cupressus sempervirens. The sequence continues at coordinate 8,564,823 of JAPHAW010000014.1, read as the reverse complement.
TACCCTTGTACTTGATTTTGGGTATAAGACCTAGACTATCTCAAAGCCTACGTGGATCAAGGTTTTGTTTCCTAGCTTGGGGGAGTGGTTCCTTATGGTTCCACGTGGTTGGGTGGAAAAATAAGAGGCTTTTCCTTGGCTTGCATTGGAGTTCTTTCTTGGAGATATACTTGGATAATGCTTAAAGATGCTTAAGGATGCTCATGTTACTTGCATGAATATAAATGATGTAATTTGATGAATCATAAAAGGGGGAATTTTAGATTGATACATTTTAAGGAAAGGATGTGTATAAGGGTTGGGTAAATAAGAAAGGGGTTGGTTCTTGAAAAGTAAATGTATGAAAATTGTATCTCTTTTATAAAATTTATCTTGGTATATATGTATGATGGTGATTACTTATGTTATCTACTTACTTTATGTAAATCATGATGTATAGTTGTTTTTCTTGATTATCCTCATTGTAAGATCATATTAGTCAATTATGATGATGCTATGGCATTTGTATTTTATACTTAAGAACTATATAAACTTCATGACAATAACACTAATGCATGGAATAACTTAAGTAGTAAAGAATTAATGTTAAGGGAACTAGAATAAGAATTTACATCTATGATTAATGAGTTAGTAGGGAAAGAATGTTTAAAATAAAAAATTTACTCATCAAACTTATCAACTTTCACCTATTCTTTTGGGTTCCCTTTGGAGGGGCATTACAATAGGTCCATCAATGGAGAGGAAGTATGGAAAATGGTATTAAAAGGTCTTAAAATGAAAGTGTGCCCATTTTAAGATGGTACAATGAAAAGTTTGTGATGAAGATGAAACCTCCAACTACTAGACTATCATAGATAACTTGTGATGAAGATATCACCTCCAACTACTGGACTGCCATGGAAAACTTGTGATGAAGATGACACCTCCAACTACTAGAATTTCATGGAAATTTTTTTCTCTCTTTTTTAAAATAGAGAAAGAGAGAGAGAGAGAGAGAGAGAGAGAGAGAGAGAGAGAGAGAGAGAGAGAGAGAGAGAGAGAGAGAGAGAGAGAGAGAGAGAGAGAGAACCTCCACAATTATATCCATACATTCACCATAACACTTATCAACATGTTTCATTATTTCAAGATCTACATTAAATTGACTATAAACATGTTGAACATCATTGTTTCTTTCATCTCGGCAAGAGCTTGAATAATTTGTCTACCCATTTGAGAATATTATTGATATAGGTTTCCTTGTTTGTCATGTTAATGCACCCTTGGCTCAATTTTAGACCCTTCTTCCCCCTATTCTTGACAGACACACAAAACCCATCACTTAATTTTCCTACATGATAAAAATCAAAGAGAAAGTTGAGTAAAAGAAATTGGTGCACCTCAAAGCCTTCACAGGAAGTATTTTTCATTTTTTTAGAAGAAGATTTATCTTGTAGTTCAACCAAAAGAATCTCTCTACTATATCTCAGCCTTACATTGTATTGTTGCATTGCAATTAGGTATTCCATGTAAGGGCCACAATTTGGATGAACAACAAATTGAATGATTCCAAGATCCATAGTCCAAGTTCCAAAAGCTAAACTTTCCTTGATAGAATTGGCATTTGGATGTTTGTATAAAATCCATTGGGCATTGTCCCTCCACAACACTTTTTTGTATTAAGAAACTTCCCCATAGACATGCTTATCCTATCTTCTAGATGTCAAGGCTTGCACAAAATAGGGGCATTATCTATATTTTATCAAGTACTTATTTCATGTTTCTACATTTTACTTTGATGTATATATTAAGTATTTAAATTAAGTTATTTCCTTCGCTCAATTTCAAACCCTTCTTCCTCTGATTCTTGACATACAGACAAAAAACCATCACTAAATTTTCCTACATGATAAAAAAAAATAGAGAAAGTTGATTAAAATGAATCCACGTACCTCAGATCTTTCACAAGAATTCTCTATCATCTCTTTAGAAGATGATTTATCTTCTAGTTTAACCACAGGAATCTATCGCCTATATCCTAACCTTGCATCATATTATTGCATTGCAATTAGGTCTTCCCTATAAGGGTCACCATTTGGATGAACAAAAAAATGAATGATTCCAAGATCCATTGTCTGAGTTCTAGAAGCTAAAATTTCTTTGATAGAATTGAAATTTGAATCTTTGTATAAAACCTATTATGAATTGTCCATCTACTGCACTCGTTTTGTGGTGGAATTTGGATTATCTTTGGTAATACACATATTTTCCTTATAGCATCTTTTCTAATTACTCTCACAATATTCTAAATAAATTGATGGAGAAATTAAAAAATGTGATGGTTCTAATATGTCATATGAATGGCTCATTCAAAGTATGGAACTAAAGATTTAGAATTTTTTTTATAGTGATCTACTTGATCCAATCAATTATTTGATGAAATTAATCCATTTTTCGTTTGTTACTTCATTAATTGAGCCTAATTAGACCTATAAGGCCTCTGAACAATTGACTATACTTTTACATAGACACAACACAATTTTCTTATGTCTAGTATAGTCATACTAGACATAATGTGATCATGTTGTCTAGTATATATATATAGTCATAGTAGACATAACGTGATCACATCATGTCTAGTACAGTCATACTAGACATAATGTGATCATGTTATGTTGAGTATGATAGTTAAGCCATATGGAGCATAACGTGATCACATTTTGTTAAAAAAGAGCACGATCACATTTAGGCTTGGTAGTAGGCTTGTAAAAATACCAAAAGGCTTGGGTTGATGTTTTGCCTTCATTTTTCATTGCTTTAGATATTTTTTCATCTTCTAAGATCAATTTTCGTCTTTGACTTCATCAAGTTTGCAAATGGGGAAGTGGGCATCTCTAAAATTATCACCATAATCTCACACATTTTCTTACCTTTCTAATCATATAATTAAAAAAAAAAAAAATTGGACAAGATTGGCATTGTGAAGTTAAATTTTCTATATTAGCGTCCTAAAAATTCTCTCAGACATATGTCTATCATTGTTTTAATAAATTTTTATCTACTTAACTAAATAGAAAATTAATTGTATATTATTGTTCTACACTTTATTCTATACACATTTTTTTCAAAAAGTCTTAATTTTAGATTATTTTATTGCAAGTTATGCCCAACACACAAAGTGATACCAGAATTTTAGGATGGAGTCACTTCAAAAAATCATAGAAGATAAACTATTTGTGAAAAAATTATTAAAAAATACATAACTTATATATATATATATATCACTCTTACCTATCATCTTACCAAAGGGTTTTTCAAAATCCTAAATTTAACTTTATGTTTTTTTGAGCGCACAAAAACAACTATGTTATGTTTTTCAACAAAAAATAGGAACATTTATTCGTGTGCACAAGGTTTGACTCTCATAATCGTATCTATTTAAAAAAAAAACTTAGTAGTTTAGAAACTAGATTCAAAGTACTGTGATTTTTTGTATTTTATACACTTTCTTACTTTGATTCCATGACCCTCAAATGGGTCTTTCAAGATCAAGTTTACCTAATTTTAGAAAAAATGTGTCCACTTATACCTCCCATTTTGCACACCCCCCTGCAAGATGGGGTCAAGGAGACTTTCACCTTATAGGGTCTATGGGAAATACCCTGTAAAGCCAATAATGATTCTATAATTGGATGTTAGGAGTTATTTTATATTGTTGAACATATTCTAATCCTATATTCGTTAGGGTTAAGGATTTTCATATGAGAATTTGGTATATTCTTGTAGTGGTATTGAGTTATAAGGGACTACACATTATAATCATGTTGATTTATTGTATAATAATGTTAGACTCTTTGTTTGGTCGATGCATCTTAAGATTGGTTAAGCCACATTAAATATTTGTGTCTTCTTATCATATTAACTACATGTTTTATTCCTCTACATCATTAGTTAAATTTTCACACAATTGCTAGATATATTTATTTTTAAACCCTAACACATCTTTCCCTATGACCTTAAGCTCTCATTTAGACTAGGATGGGTTAAAGGATGTCGACATGAATAAATAATTCCTTTCCTTATGAAAAGTTGCCAATTTTGTATAAGACCTTACCTAGTGGTTGGGGTCCAAATAGTGAACCATATAGTCCATCTCTAGTTAACCTTATGTTTCCCTCTAGTATCCCATGAGTAACCCACATACCTTGTTAGTTAACTTGGACCTCTCTTAATGTCACAGTAGATTTTTATAATAGTGCTTGTGTCATTTGTACTCCTGCTTCTCTGAATTGTGTTTTATAGTATTAGATATAAGTATAGAACTACAAAGTCTTTATGTATGGCGCAGGCAAGGCCATCATAGATGATCCCCTAAGATTTTAGGTAAACTTGTCCGTTGGGACTTCTTCTATTGTTGACTATAATTTTTTATTGATAGGTAAGAATAAATGATTACTTTATAATTATGTAGTATTTTGGTAACCTCTTGTGATGCTATTGATTAGTGCAACATATCACTTACTCCAAAATTTATGTCATAGTGGTTATCACTACGAAAAAATATCAACATGTTCATTTCCTAACATAACCACTACACTTACAAGAGGCAATTAGTCCCTTCTTAGAAATGTCAAGGAAAACACTGAATATTTTTCCAATAATCTCCCCCTCATTGTTACCCAAGGGGACCCAAAGTTGTGATCAAGCTCTAATACCACTTGTTACAAGTGTGGTTGCCATTGCATCAAAAGATTGACCTATCAATTCTTGATACAACCACTAGACTTACAAAGTCCATAGGACACAATTAGTCCCTTGTTGCAAATCCCAAGGGGGTCATTGAACATTTTTCCAACAATCCTCATAGTGAAGAATATGATAATTATTCTTGTTCACTTCAAATTTAATTACATCTTATGTTATATAATTAGAAAAAATGAAGGCTATGGCCTAAGGTATCAGTCTCTTGTATCTTATCAATGATATTATATTTGTGCACATTTAATTTTAATCAAGATGTGTTGTAAGTAATGATATAAGGGAACGAAGGAGAACTTTTTAATAAAGTCTTACACTTATCACTCATTACATGTATTCGATATCTTCATCTCTTCATATGATTGGTTTGAGAATAATTTCTCTTGGTTTAAAAATGTTAAATGCTTGGACTTACGCTGATGGTTCCTTGATAGGGCATTCTAGACCAGTTTGATGGGAGTATCTATTTTATATATCTTTAGTTCTTCTCTCAAAGATAAACATTGTGTGTTACCAAAGGGTTCTAGGAGGCCATGAATATGAAAAAATAAATCTATGCTTAGTTGATCACAATGACATTCAATATCTTAACAATCTATGTAGATATTATATATAGGGATAGAATGATATTTTATATGTTTCATAAATAATGGTAGAGAGAATTGGAAGAGAATAATCAAGGCTTGTGAGGGACCAATTGGTTGTCTATTTCATGTGGAAATTATTCTAACTCCTTTCCCCATGTTTATCAATAAATGTCTTGCTTCAATCTTGTATTAATAGAATTGTTTTGGCTTTATGAAATTTTTTCTCTTTAGTAGAATTTAACATTATGATATATTTATATCATTTTTGTTAACCAAAATTATGAACAACTCACATTACTCAATTGATTGTAGGTTCATATAGTAATGTGTTGAATTTGAAAACTTTCAAGTCTAAGCTTTAATTATCTTTATTTCGATCCATCTAATATAAAAAATGTTGTCCATTTTGAGACCTATAACTAACCATACGTTAATACTAAATATTTGTTCAAAGTAATAAAAGCACACTTTCATCAACTATCAAAACTATTACATAATTTAACCAGTAAACGAAAAAAATCAAAAGAAGGAGAATAACATTATGCACCATTTACTTCACATAACTACAATATAACACATAGTCATAGAAAAGGCAAATTGATATTGGTGATGCCATCAAAAGTATTAAGCCAAAAATTCTTACATTGAATTGTAAAATAATAAAATATGACAACTTATAAGTGAATTGTTAAAGATAACACATTTGCATGTTATAGGGTTTGTCGTAAAAGAATGATTTTGACAAAAGACACGTAGGAATATATTATAAGATATATTCTACATTTATAGCTAGGATTATATGATTGCAATTTTAATTTTAAAAGTATATGAAGTGAGGATTACAACATCATTTTTTCTCTTTAAACAATTATAATATCATTAATCTCAAACTATCATTTCTATTGTATGCATTTTTTTTTTAAAGTCAAATTTTCATTATTTTTAATAGATTCTTTTATTGTTTTCATTACTAACAACTTGATCTATAGATTTAATGAATATTAAATTTCTATTAAGAAGAAATAATATTTTCATAATCAATTTTTTGATCTTTTCCATGACTAAAAATTTGATTATGAAAATATTATTTCTTTTTAATAGAAATTTAATGCTCATTAAATCTATAAACCAAGTTATTAGTAATGAAAATAATAAAAGAATTTATAAAAAATAATAAGATTTAAAAAACAAAAGATTTCTACATACAATAGAAATGTTGTATTCATAAAAAGAAAAAATGTCAAAAACAAATTTTTTTTTTTATTTATTTATTTTTTTTCGACTTTCTAGAAGTTCTATTTAATAATCTGAAGAAAAATTAAAATAATTCTTATAAGAAGATGTGTTATAATTTATTAATGTCAACTTATGTAAACACAAAGTTAAAAAATGGAGGCAAATATCAAAAAGAATAATAATGCACAAGTTGACTCTAGAAAAAAGGAATGTGGCATGTGCTTCAATACTTTTCAACCAATTAAGTTATGGTGATGAAGGTTGAATTTTATTTGCACGAGTATCTTAATCCAAGAATTTTATTTGCACGAGTATCTAGCATTCTTTTTGTTGTTGAAGAGACATACTATTGTCTTTTAATTAACCACATTAAACATGGACACTACTACATGTCTAATTAAAAGAATTATATAAATCAAGTTTGTTTGAATTAGGATTATTAGAGTTTTTGGGGGACGAAGATGATGTTATTCAATCAATTAGTTAAGCTTTTATTCAAGCATACCAAAGTTTAGATTTAATTGGTTTCTCTCTATTGAAATTATCTATTTTATTAAAGAAATTATAAAAAATACAATTACATAAGAGGGAGTAGCAGGTCACAAAGAACTTCAAGAAAGAAGATCTACGTTTTGTAAAACTCTATTATGTCTTTTTATTTTTGGCAATTGAATTGGTTATGAGGATTTGAATCTTAATTTTTTTCTATTAGAAGATTAAGATTTGATTTATTTAAAGTGAGAGATGGTTAAAAAAAATCTTTTTGTATCATTACAAACAAGTGATGCAAAGCATCGAAGTTCCTATCAATGATAAATGAAAATGAAAATAAAGAACGATAGGAGATTTGGAGGGTGTTTTTAGCTGTGGTGGAAATAAATATGTTAGATAAATGTATATGGAGTGAGAGATGAGAGAATTATATTTATAGAGATGGTAGAGATCTAATAAAAGTCGAAATTGGAGAGAGAATTAGCATAGTTATTCAAACCATACATTTGTTAAAATTATAATATTTGTTGCATGGACATGTTATGTTATTGTTACCATAGATGTTGTGTAGGTATTTATAACAAAAGACTAGTATATGAATGTATATTTATTTTTGTAATAATGCTTTAAGAGCCAACTTTAATGAGATGATGTGGACTAATTTGTAAAATTCTTTAAATGCTAGAATGACATGTTGTAAATTCCAAAAATCACTACATAAGAAAGCTTAAATTTTGCAATGCTAGATAAATGTGAAATAATCTTGACCCATATTTGACTAATCATATCCCATCCAAATCAACTTATTAACTTATGATTTTCCATCAAAATGCCCCCTATAAGAACATGCATGAGCTTGTGTAAGGGTAAAAAAAGATCTCAATTTTGTTAGAAAATAAGATAAATAAAATTGAGGACTATAAAGATAATAGTTTTTCTTAAATTTATTTTTAATATAATATTTTAATTAATTTATAATTATATAAATATATTGAAATTGAAATTATTTCCCTTTATATTATTTTTAAGTGTTACAATTTTGGATTTTATTATAAGTTGAAGGATTTTTAAAAAATTGAATAAAAAGTGTTATATATATAGATATATAATGACAAATTATGAGAATAAACACACGCCAAGTTAAATTAATTTAGATAATTGAAAGAAAATATCTTAAATAATAATTATTTGCACTCATCTTTATATTTTGATTTACTCTTTTCGATTTTCTCTATATTATTATTTTTATAGAATAACATATCACACCCAATTGGTGACTTGTACTACCATTTGTCATGCGTATTTTAAAATACAACCAATATAAAACTTAAAGTTCAACTTGACTTCTTATGCATATCTGATTTGACCCTAAATTGAGAGTCTTAACTAAAATAGAAAACAAAGTCCAACCAAAATTGAAGCTTTCAATAATTTTTTTTGTGGCATATTCTAGGTCAACAATTTAAAAAAATGCCCATATCTATTAAACACCTTAACACTCTAATTACTTCTCTTAGCTTATGTCATGCAATCACCACAAAAGATGTAGCCCATACCGTGGAGTTTGCGTTTTGCAATAGCCAATTGTATTTACTTTCATTAAATTTGTTATGTGAATTGCATTTCAGTTTTAGTCATCCATGTAGCATGACTAGATGGGGCTAATCTTAAACATCACACACTGTAGATGTCTAACGCTTTTGTCTCCCACTCAGACAACCTTCCATCACGCTCCCTTCCTATTTCACCTTCTTTACACTTTATTAGGTAGGCCTAGTCATGGGCGCATCCCAACAATTAGCATTAATTCCCTCCTCCTTAGTTACATTGATTTCTACTTGATTCTTATAAAGTTCTCTTACTAAATACACACAAAAAGGTGAAACTATGAAAACATCCCCGTTTACCCTTTTTTCATTATTTCTTTGGAGATGGATTCATAGAAAAGTTTTTGCATTTTTTGAAACTTTATACCTTTCTTTAGTAAATTTGGAGAAGCATTACTTTTAACATGGAATGCATATTTTGAAATACATTATCCTTATTATTTCTTTCTTTCTTGATAAATGAATAGTTTTTCCTTTATAAGAATGATTCGAAGACATGCATATATCAAGATTTATGTGCTTATTTATTGTAGGATATGAAAAACGAGATTCATTGAAGGTGTTGTAACTTTATAATTTGTAGTATGATAGGGTGCATAAGTAGCTACTTAGGTCTTTTTGACATTTTCTCCTAGCTATGTAATGAAGTTAAGGTAGCAAAAAAACCTCCTTAACTAATCTTGAGAGGAGAGTTTCACAATTTTTTAAGATCCTTACAATATATACATAGATTAAATTGAAATAGTCTTGAATTGCATCCATACCACAATATAATGATTTGTATTGCAAGAACAGTTTGAGAAGAAAAACCCTACACTTTAAAGACACCCAATATATTAATTTGTTATCAACAAGATTTCAATATACTTGAAGAATAAGCTTGTCACAAAAGCATCAAATTTGGAGGCAACTCAACAAATATCAAATTCTCACAATACACCACATTACCTAGTTGTAATATAATGCCCTCATAAAATAGGGTTTCCTTACGGGCAGGCAAGGCCAACATAATCTTTGTTGTTACATCTAAAGGTCCTTAATGATGTCCAAAATTTAAATAGTTATGTATATTATTTCCACCAAACCCTCATCATTAAAGGCACTCACCCTTAGAACCTATAAGGGAGTACCCCTCCTTGCAACACCATGTGCTCATATATATTAACCAATTGCGATTTTTGAGGTTGAGATACCATCTTTTCCAACTTGTTGGTCTTCTAATCTTAAAACTTAGAGCTTGCATAAATGATTCATATGATCTTTGAACTCACATGGTAACTCCTTATCACAAATATTCAAATTTAGTACTAGTTGATAATGATCACTATCAATTTTTACTACTTTTTCTACATGAATAAATTAAAACATTAATTTGAAAAAAAAAACTACTTACACTGCTCTCTACAAGGTCTACTTAGTAACACATTGAATTTATTTGAAGATGGAATCAAAAGTAGTTCTTTAGGACCAACTTTGAAATTGGAAATAATTTTAGTTAAGTTTTAAAGCAAAATTCTATTGCATCTCAAACTAATAGTGATATAGAATGGTTCTAGTGATATGTAATGAACCATAATATGAGGTCCCTTCATCAAAAATTGTAATTGGTGAAGTAGTATAACAAGAATATATTTCTTTCTAGTGTGTCATACTCACAAAAGTATCTCCATGTGGTTGTGTATGGAAGTATACTTAACAATCTCCTTGGGAGTCTTTGCATATGACTGCATGTGTCAGAGTAAAAACCTTATGTTCGTGAGATGCTTTAATGTTATTAACATTGGTTGGAAAGGCAATATCTTAAATATTCAAATTCCGATTAGGCGAGCATCTAGATTGTCTCCATTACTAACATATTTAACATGATTTATGTTAGTAGAAATTGAATTTTACACCTTATATTTTAGAATTATGAGTACTTGTGTATTATGTACATTAACTCTATGAAAACTACAAAATACATTCTCAGGATAGTTTATAGATTACCCTATACCTAGAGATGACACACACACACACACACACACACACACAGAGAGAGAGAGAGAGAGAGAGAGAGAGAGAGAGAGTAATTTGATTATAGCTTAGAAGACTTTGAAACATAGTGTTAAAGGGTTCTTATAACTTAACAAACATCCAAGAACATATGATGCCTAAAAGAAGTTACATTGGAAGTATTAATATGCACCTCTAAGACACTACAATTTATTAACATTGTAATGAACATCACGGTAAAAAAAAACATTACTGAGAAATGGTGATTGAATAAGGTTTTTAGTGATATCTAGATTTTTCAATATTATCCACAATGAGAAAAAGACTGCATAACATTCAAGGTTTTGTGTAACTTAAAAAAATCTAAGAAAAGCATGAGGCCTAAAAGAGGGTGCATTGGAAGTATAAGTATTCATCCCTAAGAAGTTGAAGTTTGGTAGTGATATCATAATGAACATCATGATAAAACAAAATCAATGTTTTCACCATTGATTAACTAAGATTTTCATTATCTATGTTTTTTTGGTATTATTCACAATAGGAGAACATATGAAATAAGAACAACACATAAGTAAAATAACTAAATGTAATCAATATAATCAATAACTAAATGTTTGGAGTTCCATCTAGAGTGAGGTAGTGGACATAAATAATTATCAATATAATCATATAGCTTTATTCAACAAATCCATTGTAATCATATACCTTTATTCAATACCCAAAAAAATATCAACTAGTGGAAATAAATAAGTATGTTTAAAGACTATAATCACAGTGAGTGTGAGAAGACAGGGTGTCGTCTTAGGTGGCTTCGAAAAAGAGGGGAAATTTGTTTCCACGCAAAGCGAATCAGAAAGTGATGAATCCATGGCATTCATTGCCCATGATTTGCCAACCTGTAAAATTGCAACTGTCACTGCCTCAGCTGGCCATGTGACCTCCGCGAGAGTCCCCAGAATTATTATTTTCTCCCCGTAAAACAAAGAAGACATAAATAGGCAGCGAAGTGAAAAAAATTCAAAAAAGAGAGGAAATGGGGCTTCGCAGAAGCCTGTACTGCGGGCGGCAGAAGGTGCGCGTTGTGGAGCCCAACGGTCAGATCCGCCATTTCCATTTCCCCATCACAGTGCCCGACCTTCTCCGCCTCTACCCTCACCACTTCCTCCGTCACATCTCAGGTTCGAATCTTGATCCCGACGCGGAGCTCGAAGGAGGGGACACGTACATGCTTTTCCCCCTCCCCAGGCTCTTTCCAGCAAAGGGACCGACTCTTCTTCCCACGGCGAAGCGCCAGCCGGAGTCGAACCCGCGACTTCCCCCTTCAGCGGAAACGCAGAGCCGGAAAAGGAAGACGTGGAGAAGGAGAAGGTATTGGGAGCCGTCGCTCGACATGATTGAGGAGAATGCGATGCTCTTGCAGACGAAGGAAGAGGAGGACAGAATTCACAGGCAGACCGTGAAATACAAGACGCAGAATAGTGCCTTCAGAAAGGAGCCCTGGTAATTCATGTCTCTTTGCCCTGCTTTTGAAACCCTAAAGATTGAAAATTTAGACTTTCTGTTTGCTCCTAGGGTTTATTCTCAATGTTTTCCCACTTTTCGTTTTGCGCAGGCTCTTACAGAGGAGGTTGAATGTATCCGCGGGCTTTATATTGAGCCCGATTTTCTGATCTGTGGATGAACTGTTTTACATAAAAATTCGGGGAAGATCCATTGATAATTCTGCAATCTATCAGTCTTATGGCGATGCAGTATTTTGAATTTGATTATGCGCAGGATATTTGCGTCAATACTACGTGATCCAATAATAAAAAATGTGAGAATTTCCCTGCATTCGGGGTTACAGGGTTGCTCTTGATCGAAACATAAAATTACGGCTGTCGAGCGTTACAATTTCAGTTTTAATCGATGGCTTGAGTTTATTAGTCTGTTTTGAGATTGACTCTGGCCCATGGTTGATCTGATTGGACATAGTGGACGAACCTAATAATAATGAGCTAGTGAGATAATATATTTTATGCCAATATAACAATTTTTTGTACAAATAAAGATACCAACAGTTATGTAATCATCTATCTTTACCTTGATAATACATCACCAAGCATTGTGTTGATATGCTATACAATTTGAAGCACATTTAAGAATTAACCTTGAAATCAAAATAAATTGAAATGCAATTAAAATAATGCATTAGAGGTTAGCGCTGGAAAATGGAATGCTTATATCTTCATAAATGTTCTTGATGTCAGAATGCTTATGAAGATGCTTGATGTTGACTTTAGGATAAGAAGATCAAGAATGGCTTGATAAATGATTGTATATATAAATTGCTCATTTTCTTTAAAGCATTGATTGCTTGATCTCTTGCCCTAGGAATTGAACTGTGAAATTGTAGTTGAAATCTTGAAATGAATTACATCTTGTATATGTCAAAATGAGGGAGGATACCTTGTTTATATAACTCTCCCAACCATTTTGGGTTGAAAACTTCAAGAAAGCCAACACGGGTTAAAAATGTCCACTAAAACTAATCAATCATCATGCAATTATGATTTGGGCCCAAACATCAGGGAACAAGGCAACTTGCAAGAAGAAGGCAACCCAAGTCTTTGTGTTCCTTCAAATGAGGTGCAATTTTAGGACCATAAGTTCTATTTGGAGAGGATGTCCAAATTATATGCAAAATTAGGTTAGATCAAGCATATCGGGAATGAAAGGCTAGGAACAAAAAATATGGCCTAACTAAGCAAGAAATTGCATAGGGATGTAATTTATGACAGTACAATATCATGCCATAAAATTTAGATGACATTTTTTTAATCATCTTTTAATATTTTTGATATATTATCAATCTTTATTTGGCATATATCCCTTAATAATGACTACAAGGGGTGATTGGTGTAGTTCAATGACTTATTTGTAATGTGGATTCCAAATAGCTATTTAGAGTTTGGGTTAAAATTTTGGTTGGAAGTACTATTTTTTGATGTAAATTTTCTTTTATTATTATATTTTGTATGAAAAAATTATATATGTTCAACCCTATAAAGTTATAAGATGTTTGATCATTGGAAACCACTTGTGCTCGATCTTTACATGATCTTTACATGAGATATAACAGGCATCTGGAGAAGGATTATTGACATGTGATAGGGATTAATATCCTCGCTCCAAATTCCCCTCAAATTATTTTTCCATCCCAAGTTGTGATGGTCATCATCTAAAATGTTGTTGATTCAATTAAGGAATAAGGTATTATTAAAAATTTGATTGCTAGTTATCTGAGGAAGTAGTTTCTCTAGGGTTTTCATATTGGTGCATCTATTAGGAAATATGATATTTTTAATGGTAAGGCTCTAGTGGATGGCTTAATTTATTTCAAGAATCTAAATTAAAAAGTGGTTATGGCTAGACTTTTTGATGCAATTAAGAATGATCTTATCTCTAGTAATTGCTCAATTTTTGACAATGAATTGGGTTTTCTTGGAGATTAATTGACATATAAACTTATTTTCTCTAGCAAGATAATGTTTTCTGATTTGAATAGGTTGTTGGGTCAAAGACATCTTCCTAGGCCATGTCCAATTGATGGTACATAGTCTTTACGTTTGTCCTCTAAGGGAAGATTTTACAAATAACTCATGATCCCTTTAAGAATGGGTCTAATAACCATATGTTCATCTTCAAGCTTTTAGGCTAATTTAGGTGCTCAATAAGTCTTCGTTATCTTTTGTTGAAGGCAACCATTTTCATTTAGGTAGTATTTTGTTTGAATCTTTATGCCTTATAGCCATCTCAAAAAACTTCTTCGTTTAGTCAAGATTATGTAAGATTTTTACTTTATTAAAATGTACAAGCCTAGGGCCTTTTGCCTTTTATTAAAAAAATGATGTTTGATATTTTTAGATTTTTTAAGAAAAAATAAGCGCAATAGCTAATGTTTGATGTTTTTAGAACTCGTTTAAGAAAGTATATGAATATTATATATAAAGAAGTAAAAAACCTACCTTTAGGATTTGTATTGTTATGTGAAGGACTAAATTGCTCCTTGATATGAATATTGTAGTTTATTTCACTTACGATAAATGCAAAAAGTGGGTTTGACCAAAATAATTTGTTTTTGATGTCCATGGATTCTTGTTGATCAAATTCTAGGTATTAAAAATTTCATGAAAATATATTTTCATATTTATTAGTTCTTGAGAATTTTGTAAAAAAAATTATTGAACAACATTGATAGATTTCAGAGGTTTTATATCTTTTTCAAAGTTTATTTGTTGGAGATAGATTTTTTGGAGTAAAACCTCACACTGTCAGAAAACACATTCACAACAACTAAGTTTCATCTTCAAATAGTGACGATAAAAAAGTAGTAGCTGACGATGTCATTTGGCAACACAACACATATCCACAAGGTTGTTCTCCTTATAGTTCTATGAGAAACCCACAAATGAACCATTTGTCCATATTGTTTATTTCTCTTAACATTGTAGGCCCCAAATTTATCCACATGAAACATCGATGAACGTTTCAATGTGGGTCTATTATTGGGATGCATCTTTACATGTGGCAATAGTAGTAGTTGGGGATATTTGCTTCACCAATTTTCACATGCCTTCAGATTCAGATGCCCACCACTTTCTGAAGAAGAACAACAAAATAATTATGACCTATGTAATGTATCACCACCTTGGTTAGAGATGTTACAAGCTAATGTTGTCATTGAACCAAAAGAACAACCCGTCAATGCCTAATCCAACCACTAGACTTATAAAACATAGGACGTAGCGAGGCCATGTCACAAATCCCAAAGGGGAACATTGGTAATTATTTTGACAATCTCACCCCTTAGCTCAATGTTACTTGAGGAGATTCAAACCTACGATCAAGCTCTGATACTTCTTGTTACTAGTTGGGGTTATCGTTGCACCAAAAGATTAACTTGTCAATGCTTGATACAACCACTAGAATTATAGAACATAGGAGTTTGTTAAGGATTGTCACAAATCTCAAATGGGGACATTGGTGATTATTCCAACAAGAGAGTTATTTGATAGATGTCTAATGTTTAGAGGATGAGCGAGGGATGATAAAGACCTGAAAAATGCAAGAAAATATGGTCGACAAATTGTAAAGGGAGTCTAAGAGTTTGAACTAGGAATTATTACTGAAATTGAGAGGATTTCTCTTTGTAAAACCTTAAGACTTTAATCAAGTTTTGAGATTATCAATACAATCAATTGCATCTTAGGTCATTTGGTCTCTATTGTAAATTACATTACCTTTATGAATATCTTCTATGCAAACTAAAATAATAATACTCTCAAATGGATAGTTTTTTATTAGACTATGCATTATAGTTTTTTATTATACTATGCACTCTTCTTTTTTACTGGTAGCTATTATTGTATGTCTTGTTTTATGTTAGAAATCTACCCTTTAGAGTTAAGTAATTATTTTCTAGTCAGAGGGATCCATTCTATGCCTTGAGACTTCACACTGAAGTAGTTTGTGTTCTTGGTCATAAGTTTGGTGTATCACCTTGGTTTTTGTCAAAACCTCTCCACACTCTTTTCCTCTATATTCAATGAAGATCAAAATTCTAAAATCCTACATGTCATCAAGTGAGGCACAATAAGTGCCCTTCTCCTTGCTCTTTTGGCTTCCTATTGAGGCCACTATCTCCCAAGGATAAATTGGGGAGTTGAAAGATTATTTTTCTAACATGCCCAATAGGACACCTGTCTTAATGACTAAATATATGATACCTCTTTAGCGTTCATATGATTTCAAACATTTTTCTCAAAGTACCAGGTGATAATAAGTTTTTTTTATGGTGCATTGTATCTCTCTAATCCAAAAGGCTTTTGTTCCTTTTGATAGATCATGAAACCCTCTTATCTATAAATCTCTCTAATTAAGAGACTGTACAAAAAATTTCCTTTTTCCTATCCCAACAAGATAAATCTATAAGTTTTTTCTCCCTACCAGTAGTATCAAGATCTCATCCTTTCCTTGAGTGCCTATATAACATCCATCCTTATGGGTAGAGATTGAGAACATCTTTCCCTACCACCCAACACTAAGAGGAGATTAACTATAGAGAAATTCTGTGGAAGCTTTAGGAGGAGTTGAGAGCCAGTAAGGAGAAGCATGCATACTGTCATCGAGATGAAGAAATCAACTCTAGAATTCTTTGGATGATTCAATAGGCCAAGGTCCTGGGATACTGGCATGACTATCTCCTCACTTCACAAGTGGCTGCTAACAATGAACGAACTAGATGGCTAGTTGAAAACCTAGAACCATTCCCATTTGCACACATATTTACTATAGTATGTGGGTAAATAGTAACAGTTTCATAGGGATTGGTAAAAAGAAGGGAACCTAGCTGACAAGTACAAAAGGAAGATATTCAGAAAAAAATGTTTCTAATGATTCACCCTAAACATTCCTAGTAGAAGTGGTTGGTTCATAAAGGAAACCACACTCCAAATTTTTTTAGAGCTTCCTTGTGTAAGAAACCATGGATTGGTGGAGAGGAGCATCATATGCCAAAATGAGGAGACACTAAAGTGAAAATACCTCACAATTTTTTTTGGATGCATCTCCATCACGACTCTATACTTGGAGGAAGATGATGATGATGAGGAGGTGGATTCCATCTTCTTAAGGCAATTTGATGTCATATGTGCATCGGTCACCCTCTACCCTAAATCTTTAGATTTAAATGGTCTTAAGGTGCAACAACATAAAATGACCTTTATAGTGGCAATAGAGTAACCAAAATCAGTTTCTAAGAATAAAATATGAACATAGAGGACACACGTTTCTCTTAATGGGTGTTACATTGAATTCCAAGCTTAGAGCCACAAGTTTTCCCCAATCACACTCAACTTAGAGTGTGAGGATGAATTCAATAGTGAGAAGAAATAGTCTCTTTTTTCACTCCAAGGCAACATCCAAACATGGATGAATTTCTTCTTTCTGACCTCCAATGGAGCGTCCTAACAACATGATGTTGCAAGAGCATCCTGGGTGTAAGGGAAATCTTCCATCACCCACAAATATTTCTATTTCTAGTTTTGCAGTTTTGTATTTTTAATAAGGGCAATTCCTATGTAGAGTTTTTATTTTAGGGAGATTGATAATTTTAGCAAGTTGATATTATGTGATCAGATTATTCTAATCTCATATGTGGAGGTCCATTTTAGACATATCAATCTTCTTGATGAGTTTCATTGTCATATCATATATATTAGTGTAGTTATTGCAAATCTTTGATATGAATTTTGGCTATCCAAACTTCAAGTCCAGTGATGAAGGCCTAAATGGCTCCAAAATGAGGCAAAACCTTGAATAATGGACACTTGTGCAAGTAACCACTATAGTTCACTAGCTAAGGATTCTAGAATTGGGTTATAATATCCCATCGGGTCAATGGTTTTCTAGTTATGGTGTCCAAAAATGGACCCATCCAAAAATGTAATTTGTGAATTTTTTGATGAATAGTTCTTTTCTATTAATAAATAATATACTAAGATGGGTTATAATATCCCATTAGGTCAATGTTTTTCTAGTTATGGTCTCCAAAAGTGGACCCATCCAAAAATGTAATTTGTAATTTTTTTTAATGAATAGTCCTTTTCTATTACTAAATTTTTTATAATTTGTAAATTGTCTTCAGTCAATCCTATGTAATAAAGTGTAATAAAGTGATATAATATGAGGTTGGTATCCTCAAGGGTTACGGATTGGTGTCTAGAACCTTCTCTAATGGTAAAAATTACCTATATAAGGAAGACCCATAGGTTTTCTATGGTAATTCTGGGTGATAGTCACAACTTTATCCTGCAAATTATTGTAAGGTACCATGTGGGTTTGCATATTGTAATTCTATAATTTTGCATTTGCAACAATAATAAAAGGCCCACATTTTGTTCTCTCAATTTTTGTTGTTCTCTATTTTTTATGTGTTGTGTGGTATTAAGGGGATCACCCTTTGTCAAGTGGTATGAAAGCTAAGAATCTGAGTGTGTAAATAGATCACCAGATGGGAGCCAATTTGCACTAGGTTTTTAGTGGAAGCATGAAAATGCCTCCATAATGAGAGCGTGGTGCCAAAGATGTTACACTTGAGGTTCAATCCTTCCAAAGGAAAATACAAGTATTGCAAGAACATATACATAGAGGGATGAATCTCTCCATAAGAGATATGAGTGAGGATGAAAGAGAAGGAGAAGGACAAATTATTTAGGGAGACAAGGAAGTTTTGAACCTAGAAGAAGAAAATCTTTTTAGGGCCATTTTTAGGGTTGGAGAAAGACCTAAATTTGATGTTCCCACATTTTTCAAGAAATCTTGACCCAAAGGAATTGATCGATTGGATCAATGAATGAGAAGAATATTTTGATTACAAGGAGATTGAAGATCTAGATAGGGTCCAAGTTGCGAAGGCCAAACTAAAAGGTCACGTGAAGATCTGGTTGTAGGAGATTCAATTGGAGTGAAATAGGAGAGGGAAAGATAAATTAACTAGATGGTATTAGATGATTGATAGATTGGAGTGAAAATTCATTCTCATAGATTAGGAGCTTGATCTACTAAAGCAAATGGAAGGGTTGATGAAAGCGAGGATACCTATTCAAGAGTATATCAAAGATTTCTATTGCTCATTCTCATTAGAACCAAGCATGCAAAAGTTGATAAGGAGAAAGTTTCCTATTATCTTAATGCATTGAGACCAAGCATTTAGGAGTAGCTGGGCTTGGTTTGAATGACCAATATTGAGGAGGTATGCCAGTTTTCCTTAAGAGTTGAGGAAAAGATTTAAAAAAGTTTGATAACAAAAATAGTGGTAGAGGTCATGATAGAAGATTTGGCAGATGGTCTTATTGAGCTAAAATTATGATCAAAAGAAGAGGGATGAGGCAAGAAATATAAATCATAGGAAAGAAATATAAATCAGAATCAGAGGGGAAATAATCATATCCATGATCAAAATAATAGTGATTAGAGAGGAATATGAAGAGGGAAAGGGTCTAGTAGAAGATGTTTTTGTAGATCCTATTTTCACTATGGAGAAGAAGGGCATACAACATTTGAGTTTCCTCAACACCAAGGAAGGACTGATAGAAGAACTAAAGGCCAGGCTAGAGTTTCCATGTTGACAAAGATGCCAAATCCTTACATTATGAAGATGATGAAAGAGGAGAAGTCCTAGTTAATAGAAGAGTCTTGCTTAGTGGTAAGAATGAACTTGATTAAAGGAGGAGTTTGTTTTTCACAATGTGAATATATGAAGATAAGTGCTATGATGTGATCATTCATGGTGGAATTACTAACAATCTAGTGTCAAAAAATGTGGTCACAAAGTTAAAGCTCAAGAGGCAAAAACACTTGCATCCCTACCATATTGCCTAGGTGCAGGATGACCACAAGGTCATGGTCAATAAGTAGTGCCTAGTGAAGTCAATATTGGAAGCTACTACAATGAGGTTCTTTGTGATATCATACCTATGGACATATGTCATATTTTGTTGGGTAGGCCATGGCAGTTTGACAAACATGTTGTACATGATGGGCAAGCAAATACCTACACTTTGACAAAGGATGTATGAAAACATAAGATGAATCCATTGAAAGATACAAATGAAAAAGTATGTAGTGTTCCTAGGGTATTATTTTTTGATGGAAATAATTTTCTTGAGGGTATGAGGCATGAACATATGTGTTTTGCTATAATTCCAAACGATGGTAAAGAAGAAGTAGAGCAAGTAACTGGAGAAGTTGCAAATTTATTAGAAGAGTTTCCAAATATTGTATTAGATAATGTACCTAATGAATTACCCCCAGTAAGGAAGACTAGTCACCATATGAACTTGATTCTAGGAGCCAATTTTCCAAACAAGGAAGTGCACAAAATGACACAAGTAGAAAGTGAAGAGTTGAACATACAAGTTCATGAGTTGTTGTAGAAGGGATTGATTTGAGAATGTTTGAGTCCATGTGCCATACCATAAATATTAGCACCTAAGAAGAATATAGAATAGAGGATGTGTATATATTCTCAAGATATCAACAAGATCAAAATCAAGTATAGATTTACATTACTGTGGATGGATGATATTATGGACTATTTGAATGGAGTTGTATGTTTCAAAGGATAGATATGAAGAGTGGGTATTATTAGATTCACATCAAATAAGGAGATGAATGGAAGAATTCCTTCAAGAAAAGGGAAGGATTGTACAAGTGGTTAGTCATGCCTTTTGGGATAACCAATGCACCAAGAACTTTCATGAGGCTCATGAATGAGGCACTGAAAGAGTTTCTGGGTAAGTTTGTCATTGTTTACCTAGATGATATAATTTTGATCTTTAGTAAGACATTGGAGGAGCATTTGATGCACATTCGTAAGGTGCTTTATAAGTTGAGGGAGGAAAAGTTGCTGATAAATTTGAAGAAGTGTATTTTTGTGAAGGAGGACTTGGTGGTCTTGGGATTTGTAGTATTAAAAAAAGGTCTTAAAATGGACCCTAAGAAAGTTAAGGCTATCCTTGAATAGCCTACTCCAAGGAGTGCAATAGAGGTCAAATCTTTTACTTTTTATAGAAAATTTATCATAGGTTTTAGCAACATTTGTTGACCTTTGACTAAAACAATGAGAGGAGGTAGGAAAGAATTTAGGAGCATATAAGAGCTTTAATTTTTTGAAACAAAAAGTTATAGAGAAACCTATTTTAGCACTTCCAGATTTTAATAAGGTGTTTCAATAAGATTGTGATGCTAGTGGTACTGCTATAGGAGCTATTTTTTAGCCAAGAAGGTAGACCCATTGCTTATTTTAGTGAGAAATTGAATGATGCCATTTAATAAAGTATTCTTTTTATGATTAGGAATTTTAGGCTATAGCTCATGCATTAAAGAAGTGAAGACACTATCTTCTTGCTAAGGAGTTCTTTTGTATATTAATCATCAAACTTTGCAATATTTAAATAGTCAAGGAAAATTGAATCAAAGGCATTTGAAGTGGGTTGAGCTTTTGTAGAGTTATACTTTTTTTTTGAAACACAGAAGTGGGAAGTCTCGTAGAGTTACACATGATCTTAGTAGAAGATAACTTTTGATGAAATAGAAATGCAGATTGAGTTGGTTGGGTTCAACGAACTCAAGAATTTGTATACAAAATCCTGATTTTGGGGAGGCTTGGAAAGCTTCTACATAACCTATTACACTTAACAAGACAATGTGGTTGGATTTCATAATCCAAGATGGTATGTTGTCCAAGGGAAGTCAATTGTGCATTCCCATAATTTCTATGAGAGATAATATCATTAAGAAGAAGCATAGTGGATGATTGGCTGGACACTTTGGCAGAGATAAAACCATTGCTTTGGTTGTTGAGAATTACTACTAGCCACAGTTGTAGCAAGATGTGAAGAATTTTTTGCATAGTCATAGAGTATGTTAGATGGTGAAAGGAGTGAAGCAAAAATATGGGGTTATATCAACCATTACTTATACCTAAGAAGCCGTGAAAAGATGTCAGAATGGATTTTATTCTTAGTTTACCAAGGAAATAGTGAGGGCATGATTTGATATTTGTGGTGTTTGAAGGATTTCCAAACATGGTACATTTCATCCCCTACAAGAAGACTAGTAGTGTTGCTCATGTGACAAAGTTGTTTTTCAAAGAAGTGGTGAGACTACACTATCTTCCAAAGAGCATAGTTTTTGATCGAGATACCAATTTTGTTAGGTATTTCTGGTGTACATTATGGAAGAAATAGAAGACATTTAAAGTTTAGTTTATCACATCATCCATAGATTGATGGAAAATAGAATTTTTGAATCAAAGTTTGGAGATTTTGCTGAAATGTTTGGTTGGGGATAAGCCAAAAGCCTAGAATATGATCTTACCACAAACAAAATTTACACATAATGATTTTTTCAATAGGAGTATTCTTATATTACCATTCCAGATTGTATATGGGACCAATCCAAGAAATGATTATAAAATAAGGAAGTTTGATAAAGGAGAAATGAGTAGTGCTGAATCATAAGATTTTACTAAACATTTGAAGAAAATCCATGAGGTGGTGAAGAAGCACATTATACAAATGAGTACATAGTATAAGGCTAAGGAAAATGTGAAAATAAGGTATAAGGAATTTTAGATTAGAGATGAAGTCATGGTTTATTAGAGGAAGGAGAGATTTCTAGTGGGTACATATAATAAGCAATATCAATATCAATATCAATATCACAACATACAATAAGCTGAAAATTAAGATGTTTAGACCATGTGAGATAGTGAAAAGGCATGATTTTGGAAATGCCTATGAAGTTGAGTTGCCTATTGAACTAAATATTTTACCAATATTTAACATTCATATTTAATAGAATATTCTGAGGAGGTGATGATGGACTTGTGGAAGACCAATGGATTATTCCAACATCTACTTTAGTTACAAAGGAGATTGAGGAAATATAAGACATTCATGTGGGAAGAAGCTTAGGGCCCATTTGGTTGCTGGAATATGATGGGAATGGTCATTGAGAATTAGAATATATTTTTGAATTCTTTGTTTGGTGCACAAAATGGGAATGGGGAATAGGATTACATATTCCCATCTTAGCCCAAAATGAGCATAAGTTCATTCTCAAAAATATTAGTTATTGGAATGGAGAATAGGATTTTGCTAGAGGAAGATTAGAGAAAAGGAAAATTCTTTGGTTGCTGATAAAAATGCCTTTCAAAGAAATTGCAATTGGGGGGCCACAGGAGGCCATGCATCCCATGACCCTCAAAGCCGCTTTAGCAAAGTTCATTTCTAGTCTCATCTTTGTCTTTTTAGGAGAAGGCTCCAACATGGCTTTTGGTACCATCGCTAACGTGTTAAGGTAATGCATCAGATCGAAACAATCAGAGCTGTAAGACAATCAACACCCAAAGAATTGATACATGCCCAAAATACATCCCAAGTACTATTTTTTAAGGAAATAAATCACTGAAGATATATTAATTGCATGCTAATAAACTTCTTCTTAAATCGTCACCTAAATTGTAGCTTAAATTGTAGTAAATTTTTTGTATAGCTGCATAACTGTTTAAAAAGCTCATTGCTTAAACTCTTGCTTAAATTTTAACTTATGTGTTACTTATTTTCAAATCACAGGTTAAATCATCACTTAATTAGTCTATTAAATCATTGATTAAATACTCGCTTAAATCATTGCTTAAATTGTAGAGTAAATTTTTGGCCAAATCATAGCTTATATCGTGGCTTTACACTTCTTAGAGTAAATTGATGGCCGAATCGTAGCTTATATCGGAGCTTCATGCAACAGCAATAGAAAAACCCTAAAAATATTGATTGCAAGAAATGGTAAAGAGAAGCCATAGATCTGGAGGATAGAAGGATTGTCAAACAAATTCTCAAATAGATTTTAGGTAAATCAAACAGGAATGGGATTGTCATTTTCCATTCCCATTCCCTACTTCGACTCCCTTTCCTATTTCCTATTCTAATTTTCTATTCCTATACTTGTCACCAAATGGACCCTTAAGGAATGAAACATATGAAGAGTATTTGGTCAAATGGAAAGGGAGGCTAATAGAGGATTCATCATGGATAACATGAGAGGAGGTTGACTATATTGGTTTTCCTTTGACTACTTAAAATGTGACAAGATTACTTCTCAAATTACCCTAAGTGTCTGATGTAGGAGCATCTTGGGTGTAAAGGAAATCTTGCATCACCCAAATAAAATTCTATTTGCAATTTTCTAGTTTTTTGTTTTCAATAAGGGCTATTCCTATATAAAGTTGCTATTAGAGAGAGCTTTCTAATTTTATTAAGTTGATATCATGTTCTTAGATTATTCTAATCTCATATGTGGAGGTTCATCTTAGACATATCAACCTATCAGATGAGTTTCATTTTCATATCATATGTATTAGTCTAGTTATTGTAGATCTTCAATATGAATTTTGGCTATCCAAACTTCAGGTCTAGTGATGAAGGCCTAAATGTCTCCAAAACAAGGTGAAATCTTAACTAATAGATGCTTGTGCAATTAGATTTTGTAGATCGCTACCCAAGGATTTTAGAATGGGGTTATAATAGCCCACCAGTTCAACAAAATACTAATTATGATCTCTTAAAGTGCACCCATATGAAAAAGTGATTTGTAAATTATTTTGAGTCAATCCTATGTAATAAAGTGCAATAAAATGATATAAGATGAGGTTTGTTGACCTCAAGGGTTAGGGCTTAGTGTCTAGAACCTTCTCAAGCGGTAAAAAGTGGCTCTATAAGGAAGGCTTGTAGGTTGTCTAGGGAAGTTTTGATAGATAGTCATATCTCTATCTTGTAAACTCTTGTAAGGAAGGTGCCATGTGGGTTTCATATTGTAATTCTATAATTTTACATTTACAACAATAATAAGAAGCCCATATTTTGTTCTCTCAATTTGTGCTTTTCTCTATTTTTATTGTGTATTGTGGTATTAAGGTGAGCACTCTTGATCACATGGTTGCATCCAAAATATCCATATTTGCTTATGACTAGCCACCAAAAAACATGTAAAATGGAGTTTTTTATCCTTTTCTTTCGAAGAAGTGCATTCATGCACAAATGCATGCACCCTCAAAAAAATAAAACTCTTGGTTATTTTTTCCTAAGTGAATTTTCACACATGTTTCTAAGGTAGTTATAAAATGCATAAATTTCCTTTCCCATAGAATAATGATGTTATCCCTAAGAGGCACTAGATCTATAAACTAAAACTTCATTGTTCCACAAAATAGATTCATGAAAACCAAGTTTCATCTTCAAACAAAAATGGTAAAAATAGGTAGCAATGGATGGGGCCACTACGCAACACAATGAGTCTCCTTAGGGTTATTCTCCCCATAATGCAATGAGAAAACTGCAAATGCACTATGTGTCCATATTGTCTATTTGTTGGAATCAATTATTCAATAGTATATTGTCATTGATGTTTACACAAATGTCAGTATTAACTAAGACATATTGAGTTTGCAATATTAACCTTGCATATCCCAATATTGACCTAGCAGTTGGGTAATGAAGACTTTCCAATATTAACCAAGCAATTCATTAATGAAAGGGTTCCTACTTGCAGTATTAACCGACTAGTTGGGTATTGAAAGAGTTAAGTATTGATCAAGTGTTTGGTTAATGAAGAAGTCATAGTGTCAAACGAGTGTTCAGTTCCAGTGTTGACTAAGTGACAACAGATTGAAATTACAAAATGTTTTATTAATTAAGGCTAACTATTTGGATGTTTATTGGTATTTTGAAAGGGTTTTCAAGCTGAATTTTCTTAGCTTATGATATATACGAAAGGTCAAGTTGTGAGGGAAAGAAGGGTATCAAGATGAATATGAAAGAGATGGATATGTGAGTGAAGAAAAGGCAAACTAGGTAAGTATGAAAGTTAAGTTGCAAAGAAACATCTGATCAAGAAGGATCCAGAGATCAAGCTAGGAGAGAGATTTGAATCAGCAAAGAAAGTTACTTCTTAAATTAGGTCAAATTTCTATTGCTTTCTAACCATTGTATTAGTAAAGAAATCTCTTAACGGAGTTGACTTAATAGTCATTTTGTAAATCCTCTAACAAGGTGACATTTCTAGATTGAAGTGTTTGAAGACCTTGAACCAGGCCACTCCTAACACTATGAACTAAATCCTCTAACAAGGTCATACTTAACAGTATGTTTTGTAATCTTTAATAGGGTTGGCTCCTAACAAGGCTCACTTCATAAGAGTGAAAAATTTTGTGACTAGTTGCAAGGTGATTTTTCTCAAATTGGGTTTCCATGTTAAATCATGGTGTCATCTGTGTTCATGTTATTTACTTATGCTTTATATTTCTATAGCTAAGTCACTAAAGGATAAAAATGATTAATACATCTTAAGATTGTTTTGTTAATTGAGCATTAGTTAAATTCTAGTGTTAACCGAGCTACTCAGTAGTGTATGATAAGTGGAAGATTCTATTGACATATAAGGGACAAGAATTTGTTTTTGTGGTAACTAATTTACTCCTCCCCTCTTAGTTACTCCTCTTACATTTCCAACAATTGGTAGCATAACAGTTGGTGCTTGCAATAAAATATTTTGAGGACCTAAGCTAAAGATCACGATGTCTTATAGAAGGGAGATGCCTAAACTTAATAGAGAAAAATTTTCAACATGGAAGGAGTTGATGAAGCTTCATATATCAAGCATCACTGAGGTTGGTGTATTCTACCTGGAGAACAAATATGTGCCACCACCCAAGCCTATGACTATGGAGAAAATAAAAGAAGCAAAGGATCACAATATTATTATGATTGATATTGCATCCTCTTTGAACTATTTTGAATTTGATGAAGTCAAGGATTGTCCTGGTACATTTGAAATGTGGGAAAAGCTAAAGAAAGTCTTTGAAGGTGACACAAATGTGCAAAGAGATAAGGCATAAATTTTAATAGGAAATTTTGATCAATTGAAAGTGAAAGAAGGCAAGAACATCACCTAGTATAGTGAAAGGGTCAAAGAAAGTGTTAGTGAAATTAGAGCCACAGGAGGTAAAATTGATGATGAAACAATAATCAACAAGGTACTAAGAACTCTTCTTCTTATTTATTCAATTATAGATTCATCTATTCAAGAGATGAGATGCAATCTAACACATTATCTAACCCTAGATACTCTTGTTTGAATATTGATTTCTTTTGAGTTGGATAGAATTGATAATTATACTCCTTTTAACAATCTTGAATTTACATTCAAAGCTAAAATAATCCTTGGTAGAAAAGGAAGAAAACAAAAAGGAAAACAAGTTGACACTGAAAATGAAGATGATTCAGATGATGATCTTGAAGTCATTGAAGCTCTCTTGGCAATAAGGGAAGCAAGAGGAAAAGGAAAATTTAGAGGAAAGATCCCATTGATTTGGTTATGATATGAAAAAGCTGGTCACATTGCTGCAAGGTGTCCAAACAAAGAAGACAAAGATGAAAAGAAGTTCAATAAATTCAAAGGAAAGAAAGACTTCAAAAACTACAAAGACTTCAAAGGAAAAGATAAGAAATCATGTTACATTGCAAAAGATTATGATAGTGATGATGATGAGGATAAAGTAGTTTATATTGTTGTTAAAGATGAATTTGATGATAAGGAAAATTAAAAGATGGTACTTATCTCTCATATTAGGAAAAATGATACATGGATCATTGATAGTGGGTTTTCTCATCACATGAATGACAATGAAACAAATTTTGAACATTTAGAACACTATGATGGTGGAAGTGTTAGATTTGGAAACAATGAACCATGTTATGTAAAATGAAAAGGAATCATAGGCTTAATTATTGGAATCAAATGTGAGAATGCCTATTGGGTTGAAGGATTAAGACATAATCTAGTTAGTGTAGCTCAGTTGAACAATATAGGATACAAAGTTGAATTCATGAAAGACAAATCCAAACTACTAGATGGAAAAGGAAAATTAGTTGGAATTGTTAATTAGACAAAAGCTAATTTTTTTAAACCTATATCTTAATGAAAGCTCTTCTTTATTAGTTCAAGTTGAAGAAAGTTGGATATGGCATAAAAGAATGTGTTATGTTAAGTTTGATAACCTGGTCAACATAAGCAAGAACAACAAGGTAAGAGACATACCTTATCTAAAGAAACCTAAGGTAGGAATGTGAAAAAAATGTCAAATTGGAAAAATAAGTAAAAGAAGTTTCTAAAGTAGGTCCTCTAACTCTGAAGAAGTTTTGGAACTAGTTAACATAGATCTTTGTGGGCCAATTAGTTTAGAAAGCTACCATGGGGATATATATGTCATTTTATTTGTTGATGATCATTCTAGAATGATGACTGTAATGGTTTTAAAATATACATTTGATGCTTTTCAAAAGTTTAAATGGTATTTGGCTAGAGTTGAGAAATAAACAAGGAAAAATTAAAAATGCCTAAGATTAGATATCTCGGAGAATTCATCTCAAATGAATTCAATGAGTTCTACAATGAAAGAGCAATCAAAAGATAGGTATAAGAACCCATAACTCTAGAATAAAATGGAATAGCAAAGAGATGGAACAAATCCATCATGGAATATGCAAGAACATTATTATTAAAGAAGAATGTTGCACCATAGTACTAGAGAGAAGCAATGAGCACAAGAATTCACACACTAAATTGAGTTCAATTGAAGAAAGGTGCAAACAACACACCTTATGAATTATTGTATGGATATAAACCTAATATTTTCTATTTTAGAGTGTTTGGAAGAAAATGTTATATCTTAAAAGATGTAAGCAAAGGAAATCTTGATGCAAAAAGTGATGAAGGAATACTCTTAGGGAACTAAAATAAAAGCAAGGCATACAAATGTCCGAATCTTTCTACCTGAATTACATCAAGTTCAACCAAAGGAACCCTAGCATCAAGATTAATATCTTTAAGAACCAAGTGAACCAAGTTTTGAGAAAAGAAGGAAATATCCAATGCTTTCCAAATATGTTAGGAAACATCATGCACTTGATCAAATAATTGGAGGAGAGGCAAAAGACATATTGACAAGGAACAAAGTAAAAGGTACATGTTTACTTAGTGAAGTTGAACCTAGATCTATAAGACGATTTAAAAAATTAAAGATGGATAGAAGTAATGAATGAAGATATTGAGAAAATACAAAAGAATAAGACCTGGTCTCTTTTTCCTAGATCCAAGGATAAAAATGTGATTGGTACAAAATGGATATTCAGAACTAAAATGAATGAGAAAGGTGAAGTAACAAGAAACAAGGAAATACTTGTTTGTAAAGGTTATGCTCAAGAAGAAGGTATTGATTATGGGGAAACATTTTCTCTTGTTACAAGACTTGAAGGAGTTAGAACACTTCTATCATTTACAACACAAAAGGGATTCAAAATATATCAAATGGATGTCAAATCAACTTTCTTGAATGGAGTCGTAGAGGAAGAAGTCTACATTGATAAGCTTGAATGTTTCATAGATCCAATCCAAAGAGACATCGTATGTAAACTTCATAAAGCCCTTTATGGATTAAAGCAAGCTTCAAGAGCATGGCATGCAAGACTTCATGGATATTTAGTAAAAATTGGTTTTGAGAAGACAAATGATAATAGTAATTTTTATATCAAGGAAGGATCTCTAGAAAAGATATTGCTTGCAAAAATATTTGTAGATGATATCTTATTTACAGGACATGATAACTTATGTAAATCATTCTCTAAAGAAATGAGGAAAGAATTTGAAATGTTTATGTTTGGAGAAATCAATTTTTTTGTGGGTCTACAAGTCAACTAAATGAAGGATGCGATATTTATCACTCCATCAAATTACATTAGGGAAACATTGAAAGTATTTGGAATGGAAGATTCTAAACTAGTTGGAACAGCTATGTCTACTTGACATAAGATCTCAAAGAATGATGATTCAAAGGAGGTAAAATAGACTACTGATAGATCAATGATTGGGAAACTTTAGTATGTTGTTCACACAAGAAATGATATTGCATTGGCAGTTGGTATAGTTGCAATATTTTTTGCTAATCTTAAAGAAAATCACATGATGGTAGTCAGAAGAATCTTGATATATCTAAAAGGAATTGGAGACTATGGGTTATGGTACAAGAAAGGAGGAACTCTTGAATTAAGAGCCTTCATTGATGCAAATTGGGCATGAAGCATTAATGATAGAAAAAGTACTCATGGAGGAGCATTCTTTCTTGGAAATATGCTAGTGTCTTAGACAAGTAAGAAGCAAAATTGTATTTCTCAATCCACAATAGAACTAGAGTATGTTGCTACAGTAGTAAATTGCTCCAACATAACGCAGACCAAGTAGTTGATGTCAGGAATGAAGGAAGAAATCAAGGAACTAGTGGTTATCTATTGTGATAACTCAAGTGCAATCAATATATCTAGTGGTGCACTCAAAGAAAAAACACATTGCAATTACATATCATTTTTGAAGGCAATTGGTTCAAGACAAACTGGAAAGATTGGAATATGTGAACACCAAGGAGAAGATAGAAGATATATTCACCAAAGATTTACCTAAGGATGCATTCATGCATCTAAGAGGTAAACTAGGGGTTATTCCCCTCTCTGATGCTCACTAAAGAAAAAGATAGCGAGACATTAACCAAGCTCTATTGAAGATCAATCAAGTTGATGTAGTGAAATATAGAGCATATTGCATATGAATTAGTACTTAAGGTACATTTTAATTTCAAATGTCTGTATCCTTTGGAAAATGATGTCAAAGAGGGAGATTTTAGTGTCAACATGGAAGAGTGACATGAAAGTTTTTGAAAACCTTAGTATTAATGAGATTGAGGGAAAGTCTTAATGATGTAGTCTACAAATAAGAGGGAGAAAATGACAGAAGACCAATGACAAGAAAACAACATAGAAAAATCCTGTTAATCTCATTGTGGTTGAAAAAAAGTAGTGACAAAAAACTTAGTCATTATCTAGTTGAGTTAGTCGGTCATCACTGTGACTGGGCTACTATGCAAGCCAAGTGAACATAGCAAGCTAAGTGAATAGAGCATGTTATAAATAGGGATTACTGGTGGGGGGGGGGAGGGTGAATTAGTAATCTATAGACTTTAGTTGCCAACTAGATATTATTACTTACTTTAAACCATGCATAATAGATTAATAAAGTAATGCTAAATAGTAACAGTAACAATGCACAAAGATAACTTTTAACACCATATTTTGTTAAGTAGGGAAACCCTAGCCAAGGGAAAACCTTGATGGGGATGATACCCATTAGATAATATACAGATATATATGCTCCTTGTTTGAGGATGGACCCTATTAGGATTCAATGAGAAAACTCAATATAATCAGTCCCTATTAGGAGACTTTGAATCCTTGTTAGGAGATTCGAACCCTGTTAGGAGTTGTAGTACAATGTATGCAAGAAGAGCCCATTGCCCAAACATGCAATTTCAACTACAAGAAGAGCTAATTGCTCAATCAAGTAATTTACTATTATTTTCTTTCCTTTTAAGATCTCTGATCTTCAACTCAATCTTGGATCACCAAATAGCTCATATAAAACTTTGCATATATCACTTTCAAATATAGTTAGAATTCACAATTCACACTTGCACTTTGTGTACATAATACTCCAAGATAGTAATCTACTTATCACAAGAAGTCCTTTACATAAATACCATGCCTTTACATAGATTATTGCTAGGTCAACTAAGACCAAAATTCACTTTTTCAAGTTAGAGTAAACATCTAGGATGTTGGCCCTAATTGGACAAGTAATTGTTTTGTAAACAAAACAATTTTCTCCTTCAATTCTACTCTCCTACTTCATCAAAACATGATTAACTCTATTCCATATAGTTTGTACAAACTTTTAAGGTTATACATGTCATAACCAACATGTATACTATCTCCACGTAACTTCGCATGTCATAATATGACATCTGCAACATGTTATAAGAAAAATAATACACTACTAGCCAATTACAGCATGTACATCATGTGTTTCCATTAATGAAAATAATTACATATCACTATTAGCCAATTATAAACAATCTCCCCCTTTGGCATTGCTGGCAACAAAATAGAAAAAATTGACTAAGTGACAAAAGAAAACTATCAAAATAAACATTACATCTATTACAGCTTGTTCAACTTTACATATATGCTCCCCCTTACACTATACTTTATATTTTTACAATCTTGACATGCATCTCTCCTAATAATGACATGTATACAATTTTCACATGTATCTCTCCCACTTTGAAATCAATGACAAAGGTCAAAATGTTAAGATACTATCCAAAAACTATCAAAATTGTTGTCCTTCCTTATGCTGAAATAATCTTCATACAATCATCAAAAATAGTCTTCAGATTGTCCATATCTTTGTTCCATGTCTCTTTGGTAGACTTAGCTAATGTGAGAATTGCACATAAAGAATATGATGCAATCTCAACTGCATTAATATCTAAATACAAAAAGTTTGAATATGTGTCCTTGGCCTCGACACATTCCTCTAATTGCTTCTCAACAAAAAGATAGCTTTAGAGTAATAGATTCTCTGAAATTAGATGTTCTCTTCAAAATATATTCTTTCTGAAGTTCTAGTTTCTTGATGTCACTATGAATATTGGCAACTTGACTTTCAAAATCATCTACTTTGCTAGAGGGATGTTGGATTTGGCTGGATAAAGCTTCTAGCTCACTCATCTTTGTCTCTATCTGACTATCCAAGTCTTTAGTTAGCTTGTATGATAAGGTACACTTAACATACAAAGTTTTCGCTTCTTGCTAACATTTTTGAATTTAATTTATACAAGTGAAAATTGTATACATGTCATCACCAACATGTATACTATCTGCATGTAACTTCCATGTCATAGTATGATGTATGCAACATGTTATAAACAAAATAGTACATTGCTGTAAAAAAAATTCTATACTTAGACAATTTTCTTATTGCCAAAAACTAAGTATCTTTATTTCCAAGGTTTCCTGTCAACATGTACATCATGTGTTGCCATTAATGACAACAATTACATATGACTATTAGCTAATTTTCAATGAAGCATAGCACAAGTGTTTTCAGATAATACATGCTGAGTGATATGATAATGCAGTATGTGTTGAGTCACTTAGGTGCCCAAAAAATAGTGTATGCTAAGAAAAATTATGTGCCCAGTGATTCAGGAGCTAAGAAAATAGTTAGTCCCAAGCTATTCAAAGGCCAAGTAAACAACAAAAGACATAGTTAAGGCCGAGCATCAAAAGTCTATTGATGTTGAGTAACTAGACAATGACATAGAAGTTTGTAATGGAACAAAATCCTATGTAAACCATTTTTGGCTGACATAATCTTGAATTTTTGATATTGTGAGATAAGAAAAAAGTCATATCATGCATCCCAAGGTAACCCATGCAACCAATAAGAAAAAGGGAAGCATTAAATGACAATAAGAATCAACTAGAGCCATTGATTATTACCTAAGATAATCTCCAAATGCCTATTCAAAGAGGTAAACTCTAAGGGGGACTATAATGACGATAGATATATGAAGAAGAGTATCATGTGTGAAAGGAGGCATGGAGAAGATCCTTAATTGAAGGATCAACTTTGCAGAACTAGTTGAGAAGACAAGCAATGAAGGGTCAGAGATGAGAGATTCGATCAAGAGGATCAAGATATAATTAGTAAAGAGGAGATCTAATATCTAGCAGAATGGTGCTAACCAAAGGATCATGTACTGAATCATTTTGACAAGTGGTGAAGGTTAAATATTTTAACAGAGTAGTCCTAATAGAATTTTGTAAATCTCCTAATAGAGCGCTTACTTAATTTTGAGTTTAAATCATTTAGTCAAGGTAAGACCTAACAATATTTGTAAGCCTTTAATAGGGTAGATCATAGTTTATGATCAAAATTTTATAGCCATAATTGGCCACACTTTATTGTTACAGTAGTGAAGATTTGTGGATGTCATCCCCACCCCAGTTTTACCTTCTCCTTGGAGGGTTTCTGGGTAAGCAATTTAAAAAAATAAAAATGTTTTGATTTACATTATGTTATGGATGTGATGCATGGTTAGGTATTTTAATTTATTTGATAAGTTATGAGATGGATGAATGGTGAAATTTTTTTATGGTAAAATTTTAAAGTACTAATTCACCCCCCCTTTGTCTTAGGGTTACTTTCCTATTTATATTTCCAATAATTGGTATAAGAGCCTTGTTCTCTAGAAAGTAAAGTTTGACAGCTTGAGAGGAAAGATCTTGAAGATGGAATTCTACAAACTAGGAAAGATTATTGAGAACCAATAGATTGAAAGAAAGCTTTCCCTACATTAATTGAAGGAAGCAAGAGATAAACTACAACAATCTTTAAGGAGAAGAAAGGATATTACCATTCAACAAAATGACACTCAATATCAAGAAGAAGACACTATATGATTGTTTGAAGACAAGAACTCCAAAGATTTTGATGTAGAAATTGCATATCTGATGGAAAAGAATAATGCCTTAAATGAAGAAGTTAGGAATTTGAAAAGGGAACAAGAAGCTCAATCAGTAATGTTGTGTGAGATATCTAAACTAAAAAAGAAAGTAGAGGAAGATAAAGTCATGATTGAAGAAGATAAAATATTATTGGCAAACAAACTTAAGGAAAAGTCATTAGATGTGCAAAAACTTACAAACATGCAACTAGACACAATGAATCAACTGGTTATTGCAAATCATGAACTAAACAGGAAAGACATTGAGATTGCAACTTTTAAATCACAAAATGATCTACTACAAAATGAATTGAAAGAAGCAAATGAATTCATTGAAAGGTTTAATAAGCCTAGTGAAGCCATAAAGTACTTTAAAAACTAATGAGAACATCAAGAGAAAATGATGAGATGACTGGATTGGGATATTCTACTATTGAGGAAGGAGAATCATCTAAAAGTGGTGAACAAAGGAATAATAAGGGAAAAAAAAAACTCACTTGTCATCATTGTGGAAAATTAGGTCATACAAAACATGTCTACAAAAGTAATACTAGTAATCAATACTATAAGCAAAAATACAAGGAACACTATCATAACTAGAAGAAGCAAGGACATTAGACACATGAATGTATGACCAAGACCATCAACACTCAAAAACTTGAAGTATATTGTTACAACTGTCAAAAGGATGGACACAAAGCACATGAATGAAGATCCAAACCCAAGTGGACATCAAACAAACAAACAAAGGGACATCATCATGGGAACTCTTAGTATTTGGATTACAATACAAGTTATAGTTGTCACTATTGTGGAGAATATGGCCATATTGCTCAAAATTGGATACGAACTCACTTCAGAGATAACTACAAAAAGTGGATGAATGGAGAGATTGTATGCTTTAGTTGTCTTAAGGTTGGTCATCTAATCAGAAACTACCCAACTTGGTCACTTGCATCGAGAAATGAATTCAACAAAGGAAAAGGAAGGTAGATGCTGAAAAGGTAAAGATTTAGATGAACAAGACATGGAGAAAGAAAGAAGATTGCAACACATCAAACCAAGATGAGGTCACTTTATCCAATGGATTAGGTGATCACATCACCCTTAAATAAGGAATCAAAGGTATGTATGGAACTAACATTTAAAATGATATATTTTTCATCAGTTCCAAGAATTTAAGGTATGAAAAGGTTTTATCAACATAAATTAAGATGCAATGAAGTGATTAGAAGGTTGGGATAGTCTATCATTATGATATTTTCTATGTTGTTCCCAAATATTGGAAGAATTTCTATACTTTTGGAGTTAGCTATATTGACCAAGCACATTATGAAAGACTTATAGTGATTGAGCTTACAATTGTTTAGGCACTAAACATTAAATGCATGTTTTTCAAGGTTATATAGTTGATTTTTTGGGTCATTGTAACTTACTAGATCATTGAAGAGTAATAAGTTGATTTATGAAAGAGGATTCTAGGAAGTACAAAGATGATTCACCTACTACATGACTTTTTTCATCAAATCAAAAGGTATTTCACTTGTGTTGAGTTACATTATTTCACAATTTTCAAACCCTAGCAAGTCAAAATGACAAAATGTTCTTTAGTAATAGAAAGGAATGAAGGCAAAGAGGTTACTAATGTTCAACCAATTAGTAATGATGTACGATATCCTCCTAAGTTTCAAGAAATACCTTAGATAGCATATAAGGGAGATTCTTCAGGTGCATTGCCAATGATTCTAGCAAAATTTTTAATGATACATGATGTGAGATGTTGCTACATGTACAAGGTAGGAGAGGTTGGAAACCTTGAGATTAAGAAAAACCTATAAGAAGTTATGTGAAAATGAAATCTTAAAGGAAGAAAACAAGATTGTTTAGAGTAAAGGGTTAACTCGTGCCCTAGATTTTCCCTAGGTTTTAAAGACAAAATGGATTAAGATAATTTTGAGCTGAATTCATGACAACTAACTATGGTTGGAGGATGGTCCTATCAAGATCAAAAAGTGAATAATTCATAAGGCAATAAGGCATCCTTCCCTAGACATACACAAGATCATGACGAGCGATGCCAAGTAAGCAATTGAAAAGGCTATGAGAGCTACCTAGAATAAAAGGGGAATGCCCATTGATATAATCACAAACCCCATTATTTAATTTGTAGTATGTGCAATTGCACACAAATTATATTAGTCTAGCCAACTCAATAGTGTTCCATGTATTTTAGTAGACCTCGGTTATAAGATTATGAAAAGAGATCATAGTTATGCTAGCTGAGTTACAACTTCAACAACTATCAAAAAACCTTGAAGCAATCAAGAAAGCTAAGAATTCATAGTGTAAGTTCGGCTCACTTATAGTTTGTATATTATTCTATGTGAAAAACACAGTTCCTACATTTGGTAAAGTTGTATGGAAGACTAGTTAGTCCATTACCTAGAAAATAGGGGATTACATTGATTAGCTAGGAGAAAATTTTAATTTAGTTATGACTAGTTAGTTTAAATATTTTAAGAAGTCAATGAGGAAAAGATCAAGGATAATTGTATCTCTAATGGAGCAACATTATAATGATGTTTGTTTCCTAGCAGATGCCAACTACACATATGTACAAACAACTATTCCTAGGGTGAGATGGCTAAAACATTTATCCTGTTAGGTGAATGTTGTTGAAACATCTACATCCATCACTAAATTGTTAGAAAAGGACATTGACAAGAATGCTAAAGAATTTGGTAACTATAATGAAGAAAAGGAAAAGATTACTATTAACTTGGAAATTTCCACCATTGAAAGGAAGAAGAAGAAATTAATGAAGAAGCTTAAGGAACAATTTGGTGAAGAAAAAGAAGAAGAAGGTGAAGGACCTTTATAGTTAAGTCAAGGGTTAGACGAAGACCATGATGCTAATGAGAAAGAAGCTGAGGAAGAGGCTAAAGAAATAGGAAATAAATGAAAAGGATAGAAGAAAATTTAAAAGCCCAAGAAGACCCCAAAGAAGAATAATTAGAAGCCTACTACACCTTTGACAAGGTAAATCACTAGAGTAACCACCACACTAGCAAAAGAGACATAATCTAAAGGCAAATAAGAAGAGTGATATTGTAGAGTTGAGCCAACTTGCAAAGAAGCCAAGGAGTCTCAAGCTCCAAGATGAATCACATGAAGAGAGGATAGAATCAGATGACACAAGTCAATTAAAAGTGGTAAGACATAATCCCTCATCTAATATAGATAATCTATGTGAGAATTTAAAGAATAATGCAGATTTGTCAAGATTTCCACGTATTGATTATGATAAGTTAGACAAAGGAGACAAGAACAATATCGAAGAAGTTATATATAATATGATCGCTAAATTAAGACTAACCTTTAGAAATTGCTAATTCAATTCCTAAAAGTTTATATGAGAGAGTAGAGAAAAAATAGAAATTCAATATGATGACTAAAAGATAGATAAAAGAGGTTACTTTAGCTCAAGTTATGGCCGCTTTGGATAAGAAGATGATTGAAAAATATGTAGAGAAGTATAAATAGAGATTTACTCAAAAATATAGGGCTCTTCACATTTTAAGGAATCAAGTTGAAGAGGTGGTAAGAGAAAGTACATTATTTTGGAAATCAATCTATGGGTTGACCACAAAGGCAATAGAAGAGAAAGAAGATACAATGGAAGAGAAAGAAAAGATAGTGGAAGAGAAGGAAGATATAGTAGAAGAGAAGGAAGACACATCAAAGGAAGACACACAAGAGGACATAGATAATAATATGCCTAACATCAGTTTACCATAGGAAGATAAAGAGAGTCAATAGGACACTTTAACCATTGAAGACATCCCTAACAACACTACACAGAAGGTCAATCCACTAACTCATGATGACATCAAGAAATTGGCACAAGAATCCAATGATGCACCTATTCCATGTGAAAATCATATATTGGTAAGGATTGATGGATATCCCAAGGTTGAGATCTTATCCACTTAGAAACAACAACTAGATATAGCTATTGTGCCCCCACATGTTGTAGAAGTGAAGGAGAAAGAATCACAAGAGAAAAAAATAGGTTAGGATAAGATTTTGGAGAAGAACGATGAGCTTAATAAGGAACCATCTTCAATGCCTACATTTTTCATTGAGTTTAAAGAGAAAGAGGCAGATACACCAGCCATATCACTTCCTACTCTACAAAGCTTAGGTATACCAACAATTGTGGTAATTGATAAAGAGGGACGTGAAGAAAATAGGGGTAAGGAAGATATTCCTAAACCCACCTCACTAAAATATATTGAAAATCAAAAGGAGGATGAACAAGAAGAAAAGGATAAGAAGACTATTGAGATAGAGGAGAAAGTAGCTATATAGACATTGGTTACTTTGCCAGTAACTACATCACCTCTTAGTAGCTACACTCTTCGAGGATCGAGTACTCAAGCAAATCCATTGCCAATATCAATATCAAGTACTAGCACACCCAAGAGTGTTGACACTACATCACTGGAGGATGTTATTTTGGATGAAGTGAGTGTGTTGCCACTATTCAATCCTACAAAAATGACACCCAAAGAGATGGAAGTTCTTCAAGAAGCTCTATAGTGGAAGTCAAGGAAAGAGAAGCTTAGGAGAGAGCATAAACAAAAATAGGTTTTGCATGAGATTAAATATATTTTTGTAGATGCTTTTGACATTTTAGATCAACTTGTACACATAGTTGATAGGATAAAAGATGAGGACATAGAGACTAATGTCAAGTAATTGGACTAGTCTAAAAATAAGTTTTACACTAAGGCCATGGATACAATTTTCATTTTTATAGAACTTAGACAAGTTGATTTATCCACAAAGATGGAGACTATGAACAAAGTTTTGGATAACATATATATTCTATATAGTAAATTGTGCAATGTTGATATATTTTCTAAATAAAATCAACAAACAATTGATAGGTTGCAAGGAGATCTTAAGTCTACTATAAATTCTTTGAAGTCATCTCTTAGCACCACTCAATTACATTTCAAAGATTATTGCTAACATAGGGAAGACTTGTCAAGTTGCAAACCAAGAATGCTAATATTAGATCAACTTTGATCAGCATTCAGTCCATGTTGACCCCTCACATGGAAGTTTTGAAGAGAGAACTAGAATTCATAGAGAAATCAATGAAGAAATATTCCCATCTTTCAACTCAAGAAGGCCTAGTGGACATGGCAACAAATTTAGAAATTCAGATTCAATCTCTAGATGCAACCAGAGATAATTGGGATTCTGCAATAGGAATCATTATGCAAATACACAAACCATTTTTGAATAAATACACTTTAAGTGTATCGCCCATATGACATAAGTGTCAAAAAAGGAAAATTTTGTCAAGGCGCAAGGTAGGGGAAATATATTTTTGAAGCATAAGTTACAAAACCAAAATGAAGTAGTTATTCAGGGGAAGTAACAAGGTAATGAGACAACATTTTTGCAAATTTTGAAGGTTTTGAAATTTTTTATAGTGACCGAGCAACTATTATAGATTGTATGACTTATGCTACAAGATACTATATGCCATGACAACATATTTTTTCCACTTATGTAAAAGTGGGAGATTGTTAATCTCATTGTGGTTTTGATAGAGTAGTGACAAAACACTTAGTCATTATCTAGCATAGTTAGTTGGTCATCACTAAAACTAAGCTACTATGCAAGCTAAGTGAATAGAGCATGTTGACCATAAGTGTTCAGACAATACATGTCGAGTGATATGACAAGGAAATATGTGTTGAGTCACTCAAGTGCTGAGAAAATAGTGTATGCTAAGGAAATAGTATGTTCCAAGTGATTTAGAAGTTGAGAAAATAGTTAGTGCCAAGCTATTTAGAGACTGAGTAAATAGGAGAAGACATAGCTAAGGCTGAGCATCAGAAGTTTGTTAATGCTGAGTAACCAGTCAATGACATAGAAGTTTGTAACGGTACAGACTCCTATGTAAACCATTTTTGGCCAACATAATCTTGAATTTTTGATATTATGAAACAAGGAAAAAGTCATATCATGCATCCCAAGGTAACCCATATGAATAATAAGAAAAAGGGAAACATTAAACGATAATAAGAATAAACCAGAGTCATTAAACGATAATAAGAATCAACCAGAGTCATTGATTATTACCTAAGATTATCCCCAAATTCCTATTGAAAGAGGTAAACCTTAAGGGGGAGTATAATGATGATATAGATATGAAGAGGAGTATCATGTGTGAAAGGAGGAATGGATAAGATGATCAATTGAAGGACCAACATTGCAAAACTAGTTGATGAGAATAGAACTAGTAAAAGAGAAGAGAGATTCAATCAAGAGGATCAAG
Source organism: Cupressus sempervirens (assembly GCA_028749045.1). NCBI lineage: Eukaryota > Viridiplantae > Streptophyta > Pinopsida > Cupressales > Cupressaceae > Cupressus > Cupressus sempervirens. The sequence continues at coordinate 8,523,756 of JAPHAW010000014.1, read as the reverse complement.
ATATAATTAGTAAAGAGGAGATTTGATATCTAGCAGAAGGGTGCTAATCAAAGGATCAAGTATTGAATAATTTTGACAGGTGAAATAGGGTAAATCTCTTATTAGAGTAGTCTTAAATTTTTTTTAAAAATCTCCTAATAGAGTGCTTACTTAATTGTGAGTTTAAATCCTTTAGTCAAGGTGAAACCTAATAGTCTTTGTAAGTCTTTAACAAGGCAGACGTTTCACAAGGTAGATCATAGTTTATGATCAAAATTTTGTAGCCATAATTAAACACATTGTTGCCACATTAGTGAAGATTTGTGGGTGTCATCTCCACCCCAGTTTTACCTTCTCCTTGGAGTGTTCTTGGGTAACCAAAATATTTTGTATTATGTGTTGATTTACATTATGCTTTGGATGTGATGCATGGTTAGGTATTTCATTTTATTTGATAAGTTACGAGATGGATGAATGCTGAAATGTTTTTATGATAAAAGTTTTAAGTACTGATTCACCACCCCCTCTCAAAACTTACTTTCTCATTTATATTGCCAACAAATCCAAGAATATGGAGCTAGTATGGGTTAGAACTAAGGATATTATACAATTTCTCATACTTTTATCAGTTTATGTTGACATGTTTTGTTTCCATCAATGCCAAAGAGGGAGTTTATTGGAATCAATTATTCAATAGTATATTGTCATTGATGTTTACAAAAATGTCATTATTAATTGAGCAATATAGAGTTTTGTAGTATTAACCTTGTATATCTTAGTATTGATCGAGCAGTCGGGTAATGAAGACTTTCTAGTATTAACTAAGTAGTTGGTTAATGAAATAGTTCCTACTTGTATTATTGACCAAGTAGTTAGGCATCAAAATAGTTCAATATTGACCAAATGGTCAGGCAATGAAGAAGTCATAGTGTCAACCGAGTGTTTAGTTCCACTGTTGATTGAGAGGCAATAGATTGAAATTAAAAAATATTTTATTAATTGAGGTTGACTATTTGGATGTTTATTGATGTTTTGAAAGGTTATTTAAGATGACTTTTCCTAGCTTATGAAATATAAGAAAGGTCAAGTTGTGAGGACAAGAAGGGTATCAAGATGAATATAAAAGAGATGGATATGTGAGTGAAGACAAGGTAGAGTAGGAAAGTGTGAAAGTTAAGATGCAAAGACACATCTAATCAAGGAGGATCTAGAGGTCAAGCCAGGATAGAGATCTCAATCAACAAAGAAAGTTGCTTCTTAAATAAGGTCAAATTATTGTTGCTCTCTAACCAATGTAGTAGTAAAGAAATCTCTTAAAAGAGATGACTTAATAGTCATTTTGTAAATCATCTAACAAGGTGACATTTCTAGATTGAAGTATTTGAAAACCTATAACCAGACCACTCCTAATAGGGTGAACTAAATCCTCTAACCTAATCAGACTTAACAGTATGTTTTGTAACCTTTAATAGGGTTGGCTCCTAACATGGCTCACTTTAGAAGAGTGAAAATTATTGTGACATTTACAAGGTGGTTTTTCCCAAATTGGGTTTTCCACATTAAATCATGGTGTCATCTATGTTCATGTTATTTACTTATGCTTTATATTTCTACAACTAAGTCACTAAAGGATAAAATAGATTAATACAAATGTTAAGATTGTTTTGTTAATCAAGCATTAATTATATTCTAGTGTTAATTGAGCTACTCAATTTTGTATGATAAGTGGAAGATAGGGAAAAGGATTCATTTTTGTGGTAACTATCACCCCTCCACTCTTAGTTACTCCTCTTACATTTCTAACACTATATCTCACAACACCATGTGCCTCAACTTCCACCACATCAAACATTAATAGATGTTTAAATATGGGTCCAACCTTGGGATGTGTCTTCACATACAATAATGGTAATCAACGGGGACATTTTATTAATCAATTTTCATGCATCTCTAGATTTAGATTCCACCACCTTCTATAGAGGAACAATAAAATATTAATGACTTGCATAGTGTATCATCATCTCAAATAGAGAGTTTTCTGGCATATGTCTGATGTTGAGAGGATAAGCATAGGATGATAATGACCTAATACATATAAAAAATGATGACTGTGAATTTTTCATTGCCTATGATCATATAGGAAAGGATACACCTAGGCCTTCAAAATGGGGAGGGAAAATCATTATAAAGGAAGTGTGAGAGTCCAAATTGGGAATTATTACTGGAATAGTGAGGATTACTCTTTATAAAGCCTTAAAAATTTAATCAAGTTTTTAAATTGTCAATATAATAGATCATACCTTAGGCCCTTTGGTATTTATTATAAATCACATTTCCTTTAGCGAAGTATGAGTTTATGAGATAGGAAGTTGAGTATAAAAATTGCATAATTTTAATTGTTTGAAATTTGCACAATTTTTGGATGGGATGGGATGACTTGTCTTATGCTTTTCTTTTTATTGTAGCATCCTTATGTCTCTTTTGATCTTTGTTGACACATTTTTTAATAATTTATGCAAGTGTACTGAGATAAAGTGTCATTTTTCATTTATATATTTGACTTTAGTTTTTTTTCCTTTGTTTGCCTCTTGATTCAAGTAGTATCATCCAAGGCCACTCATGCAAATTACTACCTTCTTGGATCTACCATATCTCATGTTGTATTATACATGCACTAATATAATTAAGTTCCACATGGGGGGTTGATATTTGCCTTTTTTTTCCATCTACCTTATTCAAGTGAGTTTCCTTCCATGACATTAGCGTCATGATTTTTCTAGAGATTAATCACCTCACAACACTATTGTGTATTTCATGTGCATCTTGTTTCTAGTTCCTTAATATGCATTTATTCTTGGTCATCTTTTTTAGTTTCCTATCACCTCTCCCTTTTCTACATTAGAGATGGTTTCTCTTGTTGGTTCTTATGCTTCCTTGGGTATATAGAGCAAGCTATGTGTACAATATATGTTCCTATGTACTAGGAAGATGCAGTGGCTAGGTACCTATGTATTTCAATAAGATGGTTCATTTAATGGATATCATGGGCACTTTTTTCATTTCTATTTTGGAGGCAACCTTCCATGTTCATTGATAAACTCTTTAGACTTTGGTGTTCTATGCCATCTATATCTTTGAGTTTAGTTGTTTTCCTTTGTTTTCCTCCTAATTTGAGTAGTTTCATTCAAGGGCACTCATATAGATTAAAGTTTTCTCTACCTAGTCATATTTCATTTTCAATTGATCATCTCTTCAAGCTTTGGTATTGTATTCCATATGTATCTTCAAGTTCAATTGTTTGCCTCTTAATTTGAGTAGTGTCATCTAAGGGAACTCATGTAGATTATAGTCTTCTCTACCTGGCCATATTCTATTTTGTATAGGTTCTTCAGATCAATGGCTACTTTTTGACATATCTTTGCAACTTCTTCATGCTTTAGTGGTATTCTTCATGATCATTCTTTTGTTCCTATTTTCTAGGACATTCTATAGTTTGAAGGCTTATGTAGTCCTTTACTAGTTTTTTGACATTCTTTCAATCTCTTCTTGGAGTAGATTTTTTCCCATGAGCTTTTCTCTATTTCTCTACTTTAAAGAGTTTTGGTTATGTTTGGCTACCTCATTAGCCCATATTGTCGAGACCCAAGATTTCTTTTAGCTTTGTAGTTTTCATTTTCTTTTTATGCATTGTTTATAGCTACATTGTCTCCTATATTAGTGGGGGTATTAGAATAAATCAATAAATTAATTATGAAGTCATCTTGACTTGATCTTTAAGCTACTTTTACTTGTCTCTTAAGATATAGTGACATTTAATAATTATATTCATTTTTATATGATTAATTTTTGAGGTTTCTTAGTTTAGGTTACTATTAGCCATTTCTACCGCACCCCTTTTTTGTTCCAATGTTATCATCCTCATGAACACCTTAGAGATAATCATGTCCTACGTTCTGATGAATTATTCAAAAAATTTTATGTAATCATAAAAAGGGATACTTAAAAACTTTGGTTATATGTTCTTTTCTTTTATATCCCTAAGTCTTTAAATTCTTCATATTGTATGTCAATATCTTCATGAGTATTTCAAGTTTTCGATGATGTGAAATCATTTCAATCAACTTGTTGCTCCATTTTGTGATCTAACTATTGTAAATGATGTGAGGATGCAAAATAATCAAGATAATAGTCATCACAACTTCACAACTATTAGAAATAACTCTTAAATTAAGGTTGCAAAGGAGCGATCCAATGGAAATTACATGATCTTACTAGGTTTTGTTGGAAATATAGATGGAGTAACTAGGGGGGGGGGTGTGAATCAGTTACCACAAAAAAAATCCATAGATCCCTTAGATGTCTAATAAAACTAGTTATTGCTGTCACTCAGTAAACATACTTAAAATGTTGTTACTTGGTAAATGCAGTGTATGTTAATCATTAACAGATCTTAAACATTTACAGTGATTAAGTTGCAAGCATAAAGGAAATAATATGAACACAAAAGACACTAGATTTAATGTGGAAACCCAATATGGAAAAAAACACCAAGTAACTAGCTACTGATTTTCACTCTTCTGAAGTGAGCCTTGTTAGGAGCCAACCTGGTTAAAGGTTACAAAAAACACTGTTAGGTGTGACCTTGTTAGAAGATTTAATCACCTTGTAAGGAGTGGCCTTGCAAGAGGTCTTTAGAACAATTCAATAGAAATATCACCTTGTTAGAGGATTTACAAATGGTTGTTAGACCAACTTTGCTAAGAGATTTTGGAATCATTGCTACAATGGTAAGAAAGTAACAATGAAATGATGTAAATGAGATGCAACTGAATTGCTGATATAGATCAATGTTCTGCTTCACTAGATCCTTCCTGATCAAATATAACTTTTCTACTTCTCAAGGATATCTAACCATCCTTCAAAGTTCACTCACCCTTTCCTTCTCAAATAATCAATATGCTTGCATACTTGCTCATCTGCACTTTCGAAACTCAACTTGACCTTTCATATATACCATTCAGATTATCAAGTTAGCTCATTTACAACTTATAATTACCAATAATCATTACCTCAATCGGCTAGAATCAATACATCATAAACCAAAATCAACAAGATCCTTCATTAGCTGACCCTACTCGATAAACACTATTCCAAAAATGATTTCCTATGTTAACCAACAAAAACTCGGTTAACACTACAAACCTTGCAAAAATCCTTTGGAGATCGAGTGAACTTGGTAGACACTAACTTTCCTTCATTAACCATGTGAGCTCGGTTAACACTTCTTTTTGTCACGTTTTCCTTCGATGCCTGAGTTAGCTTAGTAGACACTGTCTATGCAGAGTAATTTCCAAGAATGCTCGGTAGACACTAAAAATCACCTTGTTGATCAACTGAGCTTAGTAAGCACTGTTTGCCAACTGATATGACATTTGTATAACATCAAAGACAACACATAATTAGACAATTGTATCGAATAGGTTTCTAGCTAAATGTTTTAAGTTATGAAGGTACGAAAGTCAACAAATTAAGTCAAGATTCATGGTTTTCACTCCATCACAAGGAGTTTTCAGTGGGACCCAGTGGTGGTGACATAGTGGGGACAAGTGTCACCATTTTGGGAGTTCATGGAGCATTAAAGGAAGAAATGTCTCAAAGTCCCATGATCAATCATGACTATTGATATGGAAGTAGATCAACACTTGTCATATTCTCTCTTTCTGAAGTTGCACAAAGGATAGCCAAAGAGAGAAAGAAATCATTCGACATGTGGACATGGTGGGACCAAAATCAATTGTGGCCCACAAAAAGGAATGTGTCTGAATAAGTTGTCAAGATGGCATGCTCAGGTTGGTTGGAGTTCTTGACTGTGATAAAATATCTTCACTTTATGGAGGCTATCGATCAAAACTAGATCAATGCCTTTTACTTTCTCACTTTTCAAAGATACATGAAGAATAGCTAAAGAAGCAAAGTGATGGGATGACACATGTCCTATTTTCCAAAAAGGTAAAGTTAGCATTATCACAACATCAGTTCCAGCCAGATAGACCCTAGAAATTAACTTGCAAAGGTGTGAAAGACAACAACAGTCAAGTCAAATGGTCATCACAACATCACACAGATAAGCCACAAGCATTAATTTTAAATTGTGAAACTGTGATGAGAATTTGGAAGTTAAAAGAAATGACCAATGCAACATTTTAGGTTTTCATCTGTAGTTAAGGTTTTTGGTTGCAAAGCTGCAAAAGATAGGAGGTGGTTAGTTAGAATGGTAGTCACAATATCACACAATTTTAGACAAGCTTGTGTTTGGTAGTTGTGAGGAGGTGACACAATTAAAGATAAAGCCATCACAACATCACATGATTAAAGAAATGTTAATTCTTAGTAGTTGTGAGGTGTGAAGCAGTTAGTTTGATATTCATAAGATTGCAATGGTTAGCAAGATAAAGTGACAGACAACTGCAAAGCAATGATAAGGCTTAGAATAAATAGGTTGTAGTTTTGCAAGGTCAAAATTTCAATGAAGAAAGGGAGTTGCAAAGTGGTAATTAGAGGAAGGTGCAACATCATAGGTCAACATGGAAATTAGAAAAGATGGGCATGGTAGTAGAATATTTTAAAGGTTTGAGGTTGCATGGCAGGATAGACTATTGAATAATGTCACAATAGACCTAGCATGGTTCTGAACATGAAATCAAGAAAATCTTTGATGGTGGAAAAATCCCTTGATCACCTACAACCACCCTTTTTGGTGTTCTCCATGCTTGATAAGTGAAAATCTCATCCTACCACCACCTCGGTTATCCATCTACCAACCATAACAATTATGGACATCATTTCTATTTCTTCAAGGCCAGGTTTGCACATAAAGATTAGAATTTTCTACATATGGACATGTATCCAATAAAATCTTCCTTGGATCAACATTTATTGTTCTCTGTAGATTGAGGGCAATAGTTGAGTTTTGGCTTTCAGTGGAAGTCTTCTTGGTTATGCTTAAGCTATAAAAGAAAATTTTTGTAACCTTTTCAAGGGTCGGTCTCTTCTCTAATTCTGTATTAGTTGTATTGCATACTCTACTACTATAATTTCCTTTTCCTTTGAGTTAATATAATTCTCTATTGTATTTCTTTGTTCCGTTAATATATTTTGCAATATCTTCTTGCCATATGTTGGTGTATTGCCTCCATTCTTCAACCATTTGATTATATCTACTTGGCCTTTGAATGATATAGAGTGAAGCTCCTTCCTTATAGAATTATTTTAGTTTCTGATCTACATATGGTTGTTGAGTTAAGCAAGGATTGAATCTATGTATTTTGAGATTATATTGATGAACTATGCTTTCCTAGGCAGAGATAAGACTAAACATACTATCTGGTGTATCACTCCTCTAGATTAGATTAGGTAGTTTGATTTTCATGCATTTCCTTATCCATTTTCCTCTTAAGAAGTAGTATGTGCATCCTAATAGTGAGGAAGCCAACCTTCTCTAGAGAATCAATCTCATTGTATAAGTCCCACAACTTGGATATTTTTTCCAAATTGGATAAGGTTGCCTTTAGGTCAAACTTCTAGAAAGGGTGTAAACTTTTGTGACAATAGTTATTAGATCTCCTATATTAGGATTGATCATTGAACTATTTTGATTAATTTTGATCTTATAGTATAATTTTGCATTTTTTTTATAGCCCAAATGCTTTCTTTTTTATTTCATTCTTCCCGATGATAGGTCATCTTTGCATGTAGGTGATCTTTGCTTCATGAAGTTGGATTGACAACTTTTACTCAAACCTCTTTCCCATAATATGATCCTTCCTATCTCTATCTATAATATCTAGGCTTGAATCAAAATTTACCCCATCTACTACATATTTTTCATCTTATACTACTTATATCTTCAACTTTATACTAGGAAAAAGGATACTCACAAACATTTTTTGCTTTTTATATTATTTATTATCTATTGTTGTTTTTCTCTAGAAGAAAATTGTGCTCCACAAGGGAGAAATATAAATAAGGAGGAAGCCAATTTCTTTAAGTAATTGCATGTTATAACTCCATGTATACCCTATTGAAACCCTTATTATATCTAGTATATGGTACCCTAGGGTTGTATCTCTTCTTGACCATTTATGATTCTACCATACCCTTCTTTGCCTAGGGTTTAATCCCAGATTTTTCCTTTGTTGTAGAGGGTTCATAACTCTCCTCCAGTACATACTCATAACATTTGTTTCATTTAACTACCTTTTGTCCCACTCACCTTTTTAGGAAATCTATATTTTTTGCAACCTCTAGTGTTCTCTCCTTAAAGGCTCCTTTATCCTTTATGGAGGGAATGGTGCCTTCAGAGTATTGGGAAAGTTGGGAAAAACCATCTCACTATTTTCACTTACACATCTTTGAATACATAAACCTCAATAAACTCAACCACATTATTCTCTTTCTTCCACTTATATTGAGTTCAATCACAAAACCCCACAATTTACCAATGTGTCAATGTAATTATTTGGTATTAAAATATTGATTGAAGAAATTAACAAAAATTTAAAGGAATATGGAAACTAAAAGATGAAAAAAGAAGATAATAGAAAGAAATTTAGCTATAGTATTGTCCCATTATCCAAAATTTAATCAACATAGGCTAACATGAAAGTTCCAAACAAAGCACATTATAACAAATTCATTTTTTTTTCAACAACTAGTTGGCATTGCAAACACTACTTCACTTGTGACCTTCAATTTAATGTCATGAGACTCTTTGATGAAATACCTAGAATAAAAACACAAACACTTTCATCCTAGTGAAGACAGTAGCTTAGCTAGTGTAGATAAAACCTCAAGCAAATATTTGAAATAATTTTTTTATTGATTATTTCTCTTATGAGTGTGAATTCAATTCTTGATTTTCATGTCATAAGACATTCAAGATCTAATTTATTTCAATAATAGCATACAATTGTTAGAAAGTAAAGTCCACTAAGATAACTAATAGGGGGGTGGGGGTGAATTAGTTATCAGATCATTATAAGTTTTATTAACCTTATTAAACCTTAAGAATGTGAACAATATAATCAAAAACCATAAGAAGATATGCATACATAATAACACTAGATATGTTAACTAGGAAAACCCTTGATCAGAGGGAAAACCCTAGTGAGAATGGTACCCACAAAATGATGTACTAATATAAAAATTCCTTGGAAGAGGATGAACTCTATTAGGAGCTAATGAATTACATTCAATACATAGTAGTCCCTATTAGGAGGCTTAGAATCCCTTTTAGGAGATTCCAACCTGTTTAGGAGTTGTGCCAACCCTATTAGGAGTTGTAGAATGTAGGTGGGCCCATTGTCCAAACAACTTTAGGGCAAGACCACCTAACACACTCTCCAACTAATCTTTGTATTTTTCCTTGTAGAATAATAGAATTAAAATAACTTGAAATCCTTCTCTGTCCTCTTGACTAGACCAAACCTCTTCAAATCTTAATATCAAATCTTCAAACTCACATCACACTAACCCCTTTGATCGCTTACACATATTTACCAACTTCACATATCACTTCCTTAATTCACACTTATAATCACTCACATATCTTTTCCACACTTCACCGCAACAAAAATAACCTTCCTTTATACCACATTCTCAAGATAATTCACTAAGTTGGCCTTGAGGCTTTTCCAATCAATTATAATAAGACCATATTAAGATATTACAATTCATTACATATTTTCACAATTAGAAAATATTGTTGGCTCATAGTAATTACAACTTATCACATATTCTGCATGTGTGATATTCAACCTCTCACACTCACTAATTACATCATTAGGATATCTACTATTACTATCTAAATTTTCCCATCATTATTCTATCCCTGTTAAGAGATACAATCCAATCATCAGGAACTACTTATCAAGTACTCTATCTGCATACTGTCCTCTATAACTCTTGAATAACTCTCGCATGTCTTCACCTCTTTGCACACGTACTTGTCCAATTCATCAAGACACAATGTAAAAAATATCCTCAACTTCACTTAACCTTATCTTCACTAGACATTTCGTATGACCTCATTCTCTGTCTACTACTTTGTTAGTCTTTACAGAAATATTACTATATTGACATCAATGACAAACACAAGCATAAATGCAACATGTTAATCATGATAACTATATTTCCAATGCTTAGGATACTTCCCTAAAGGAATACCATAAAAATTCATGCTAACAACAATTACAAGAAAAGGTTGTGGCATTTCCCATCAAGAGAGATATTTCATTATTTTGTTGGTAACTTCATAAGTAGTACAAAAAAATTAGTACAAAGCTTTTGAATTTTAAGTTTAAGGTACAAGATAACATTAGAGAAAAAAACTAGACAACATGTTTTCAAAATAAATTTACTAATCACATGTGTACAAGTGTGGGAAATAATATCAAAGGAGAAGTGTTAAGAAGAGATTCTTTCTAAGACCAGACCCAAGGAAATGGAATGGGTGGAACGGTTAACAATACATGTTGGAAATAAAGATGGGAAATTACTTTGAGATGGTGGGGGGGGGGGGGGGGGGGGGGGTGGTGAATCAAAACTTCAAAACTTTAACCATAAAACATTCACCACACATCCATCTCATAATTTAGCATATAAACTAAAATAACTAACTACACATTTGCATCTATAGCATGAAACAAATAAGACATGAAACAATAAATTGGTTACCTAGAAACCCTCCAATGAGAAGGTAAAAATTGGGTGGGAATGACACCCAAAAATCTTTACTACTATAGTTGTAAAGTGTGGCCTATTATGGCTACAATGAGTTTGACCATAAAATATGATCTACCCTATTAAAGGCCTATAAAGAATGTTAAGCCTCACCCTGTTAAAGGATTTCAACACCTTGTTAAAAGTGTACCTTGTTATCTTAAACCTACAATAAAGAAAGCACTTAGTTAAGAGATTTACAAAAGCTAGTTAGACTACTCTGTTAGGAGATATTCTATGTATCACCTATTAAAATTATTTAGCACCATGATCCTTTAGTTAACACACTATTGCTAGATGTTAGATCTTCTCTTTGCTGATAAGTCCCTAATCCTTTTGATGAGATATGTCTCTTCTATCCTATCTTTGATTTTCTCTATTCTCTTTGATTGGTTTTGCAATTGAGAAAATAGACATAACCTCCATAAGCACCATGAATGCTCTCTTTACACTTAGCATTCATCTCCTTCCATGCATACAAAATCTTAAATGTTTGCCTTGTTAAATAAACATAGATGGAATGGGTTAGGAAGGAATCAATGGTTGTGGTTGATCCATATTGCCACTTAATTCCTCCCTTAATTTGATTGGTTGCATGTACTCCATAGGGATTCATAATACACCTCCATACTTCTCTTCTATAATTGTAGAACAATTATTATGTTAGCAAAAAATATTTTACAAATAAATTTGTACAATTACAAACAAGCATGTCAAAAAATATTCACTCGACATCCAAAGGTTTTGATGCTCGACATGCACTGTACTCATTATGCTATAACTCAGCTTCTAAAAAACTTGACACTCACTATTTTCTTAGTTCCTGAATCACTTGGCACATACTATCTTCTCAACATGTATTGTCTAGAAACTGATGCTCAACATGCTTTGATCACTCGAGTTACATAGATTGCTTGAATTGCTTTGATCACTCAGCATGCACTGTAATACTGATAGAAAATGATTAAGTGTTTTGTTACTGCCTTGTCAAAACCAATCTAAGATTAACAATCTCCCACTTTGACATGAGTGGAAAAAACACTTTGTCATGCACCTATAATCCTTATTATGAGCATAACTTAGACAATATGTATACATTAGTTAGCTCTCATACAATATCTCAAAATTTGCAAAATTGCAAAACTTTTGACTAACTATCATACCTTATTTCTCCATTACGCCCCCTCAGTGAATGTTTCCTTTTTGTATTTGAATATGATACTCCTACTGAGTAGATTTGATGTCCCTTGTTTCTATATTATTACTTCCCCTTACTCAAAACTGTATTATTTCATTTCTCATTTTCCCCTTTATACTCACTTGTGTCTTGGGTGGTACAATGATAGTGTATTTATCCAAAAATGGTTTATGGATCTCTATGATATTTTTCAATGCTACATCCCAATTTTTGCATGCTACCTCAAAGAGATTGATATTGAATATCTAGTTGGACAACAAGGTCAACTAAGCCATCATGATTTGAAAGTTGGTTATCTTTCTTCATCAATGTCTTAGCATATGCTATTTCCTTATGCAACACTTCCATGTGTGGGGTCAACATGGATTGGATACTTATCAAGGTAGCTCTAATAGTAGCATCATGTTCTTGCAGCTCGACAAGCCTACCTTACATAGACAATAATCTCTAAAAATGAGATTGAATTTGACTAGGAGATAGGTTTAAGGTATTACCTATAAGCCGTAGATCTCCTTGTAGTTGGTCAATAGCCCTCTAAACTTCTTGTTTGAATAGATTTACATCACATAGCTTGGTGTAGAGAGAGGAAATATTCTCTAACACCTTTGCACTCTCCACTTTGGTTGCTAGATCAACTTGTCTAAGTGCAATACCACTAGATTTCTTTTCAAATACCTTTGAATGAAATTTTCTTTCAGACCATTCTAAGAGTTTAACATTAGAATCCAAGTCTTAATCTCTAATATTATCAACCATATCAATGAGTTTCTCAATGATAGGTTTGTCTTCATGTGGCATAGTAAGGCTAAAAGAACTAAGAAATATATCTTTGATGTCATGTAAAACTTTCTTTTTCCTTTTCTCCCTTCTCAACAACTCTTGCCTCTTCTTTTATTGTAGAGCTTCCTATAGAATGCTCATCTTTTCTATAGTGATTGTGTTTAAATAAAACTTTAGCAAATCAATCGCCTCATCTAAAATGACATCCTCATATGAAGTCTCATCTATGCTCCTTGATATATTAGCACTTGGCCTTGATATTTGCAAAGGTGTCACGTGTGCTTGACCTCTAAAGAGATTGACTACGTGGAGGAGTAACAAAAATTGGTAGGGTAATTAGAGTCTATATGACAATTTTTTCTTCTGGTGTCATAGTCACCTTCAAATCTTCAGTCTTATCATCATTATTCTCTTTCTGTTGTGCTTTACCTTGTATCTATGAAATAGGTGCATGACTTGCTTCCGAACTTGTGTGAGCTTCAATTCCATATTTCTCAATAATTAATCTAACTGGCATACCTAAACTATTTAGGTTGGGCAATGATGTATCTATTTTTTGTGCCTCGACCTCTTTTATCTGACATGCAACTATAGGCATTGCAAATTGTGTCTTAGTTGTAACAACTATCTATTCCAGGTTTGCACTTTGATTTGTTTGTAGATCTTTCTTTTCTTTCTCCTTAGCTTTTATGGATTAAGGGGGAACATTAGATATGTCTTTTGGTTTCTCCCCTACCAATGCAACTTTTGTATTCTAGATCTTATCAACTCTCACCAATATGGGATTTGAGCATAGTTGCGTTGATGTGGTGGAGTTCTTAAATGTCTTTTTCAAATCTTCTTCAATCAAGGGATTGATGTTTTGTGCTGAATTATCAGAAAGATCCTTCATTTGTATCGATTCTTGTTGACTCACTTGGTCATTATGTGGATGATTGGCACTTGACACCTACACATCTTGTACATTCTACTACTCTTCATCATTTTTGGCCTCCTCTACTACTGTCTCCTCAATGCCTTCCAAATTACCATCCTTGACTTGGACCTCTTTTGTAGTATCTACTCCCTCTTGTTCACCTTTATCATTTTCCTTTTTCTCTTCATCTTCTTTCTTTTCTATGGCCTTGGTGGATAGACCATAAATGTGCTTTGAGTTACCACTTCTTCTATCTTATTCCTCAAAACTTTAAAAGCTCTATATTTGGGCAAAAATCTCCCCTTCTATTTGTTCATGGCTTTAGCCATCATCTTGTTGTCAAAAGTAGGCATAACTTGGGTTAATTTTTCCTCTCTTATTTTCCTCTTAGTGGTCAAACTATATTGCTACTTTTTCTCAATTTAGTCATATAGACTTCTAGATAAAGAGTTGGAAATCTCTAGTGGAGTAGATTTAAATGTAGCCATTATATCATATATGACTTCTTCAACCTTATTTTTATCTACACTCCTTAGCTTATCAAAATTAACATGTGTGAACCATGACAAATCTATATTTTTATATAAAATTTTCACACAAATTATCCATTTTAGAAGAGGGATAGTGGCTTACCACCTTGTATTGGCTCAAGTCATTTGACTTGGTATTCTCTTTATTTGAATTTAGTTGAAGCATTGACTTCTTTTTCAATCTTTTGCATGTCTTGTTAGTAGGCTAGTTTGGCTCTACTATGGCAATAGTCCTTTTTCCCTTAGGCTTATCAACTTATTTTTCTTGTGTGATGGCTGCCCTAGTGCTAGACCTGCTAGTATGTATTCCTAGCTTCTATTGTGTTTAATTCACAAGCTTCTTTGTAGGTTTCTCCACTTTTGTCTCCTTTGCCTTTCTCTTCATCTTAGCTAATTAAAATGCTTCCTCAACTTCTTCTTCCTAGGTATGTTATGCTTCTTCTCCTTGATCTTCCCTCAGGCCTTGAGTTAATGTTAATGGGGCTTGGCCTTGCTCTTCCTCTTCTTCATCATCATCATCATCATCATCTTCTTCTTCTTCTTGTTCATCTCCTTCACCAAATATCTCCTTCAACTTTTTCACCAGTTTATTCTTCTTTCTAAGAACTATAGCTATCTATAGGTCTATTGTGATCCTTGATTTGGCTTCCTCATAATTACCAAATGAGGTGAAACCCTTGTTAATATATTCTACTAGTAGAACTGTAATAGCTATAGAGGCCTCATCTACATTGATCTCATATGGGAAGCGTTTTAGCCATCCAACTCTTGGAATTGCTACTTGCACATATGCATGTCTTGCATCCACTATGAAAATAACATCATCATAATTTTTTTCCACTAGGGCTATAGGGATCCTCAACCTCTATTTCATGTATTTCTTTAAATCCTCGAAATAGGTAGTCATTACTGACTCAAAGTTATCTCCTATCTATTCTATGAATTCTAAAATGTGTTGTGCAATTGGCCTATTGGTTGTCCAAGTAGCTATGTCAAAGGTTGGGAAGGTGTTTTGTACATAAAATAATATGCAAACAAGTAAAGAAGCAAATTTTTATTATGCAGTTTTTTTTCTTTCCTGATGCCCTCCAAGTTTTCCAGATAGTTTTTGTAGCTGCAACTCAGAAAGGTCATAGGAATGGTCCCTCTTTACTATCTTGTAACCCAAATCAACAACCATACATGATACACTATTCAGTTGGCTAGACCAAAAGAACTTGTGAGAAATCACTCTCATTGCAAAGACAATTAGGGGATTTGAGATTGTGTCAATAGACATCCCTCTTTTGTTCCACACAAAACTTTCATTCTTTTCAATAGTTTCCTTCACATCACTTCACATGCTCTTAGGTTGATTAAGGTTAGGGTACCCTGATACTCAATTTGTGATCCACTTAGTGAGCTTAATTAGTCAACCTTCTAATCAAATATAGTTATCATGTATGTAGCTCAAAATAATTCTAATCCATTTAGTTTTAAACACTTAGGGAAAATCTAGGGCACGATTTAACCCTTTTTGTTCAATGATCTTATATTCTTCCCTCAAGACTCCATTATCACATAGTTTTTTGTAGACATCTCCTATCTCCATGTCATCTACTTCTCCAATCTTTCCCATATAACAACATCTAACATCTTGTATCATCAATACTTTTGGTGGTATCATCGATAACAAATTGAATGATTCTCCTTTATATCCTATCTAAGAAATAACTCAAAAAGGGGGCTACCTAAACATCATTACTTATCAATTAAACATTGAAAAATTCCTTCCCCTCTTTTCTAATATTTGCAGAAGAACTAGACACCATTTTAAATACCTAGGGTTTGCAAAAATTCAAACAACATAACTTGACAATAGTTAAATACCTTTTGAATCTAATGATTGATTATGAGTAGAAGCTGAATCGAGTTCAAAAACACTTGAATCTTCTTTCTTAATTTTCCTTCATGCTCTTTGTGCACTCTATAAACTATAGTAACTGAAAATGAGTCAAAAATCAACTAAATAACCCTTAATATTCAACAATAAATGCTCAGTGCTTACACATCTATAAGCTTGACTATCATAGGACTTTCAACACACTTGACTAACACATGCTTTCCAATATGCTTGGTCATAACTATAATATTACTCATGCTTGACAACAACTGTGAAACTTTTCATGCTCAACACCAACATAAAAAATAAAAAAAACTATAGATTTCATCTAGGTTCTAATCACTATAGTACATCTTAACTCATGCATATATAATCTTTTCAGATCTTAGACTCTTGGAATTGATGTACAATATAACTTTTGAAATATCAATCCTACACATACCTCTTGATTGCCTAGTTGGGGGTGATGTGATCACCTAATCCATTAGATGAAGTGACCTCATCTAAGCTTGATGTACTAAAATCTTCCTTCTTCTTCCATGTCTTATTCATCTACACCTTTACCTTCTCAACATTGACATTTTCTTTTCCTTTGTTGGTTTCATTACTCGATGTTGGTGACCTAGTTGGATAGTTTGTGTTGACATGACCAATCTTGAGACAACTAAAGCATGTAGTCTCACTCAACTATCTATTGTGTTGCCTCTTAAATGTTTTCTTATGCAATTCTCAGGAACATGTCAATATCCTTGAAAATGGTGACAACTATACCTTGTGTTGTAATCCCAATCATATGATTTTCCATGTTGTTGTACCTTTGTCTACTTGTCTAACGTCCACTTGTTCTTGGATCATGCTTTGTGTCTATAATTATGACAATTGTGGCAATATCCATAAATTTTTTGAGTGCTCATGGTCTTGTCTTGCATTTAGGTTCCTGATGTCCTTGCTTGCTGCACTTGTGACAGTAACTGTCATGCCCATAATTCAACAAGGAAAAAAACACAACAAATAATTTTTTTTTTGAAATGTAGAAAACTAAAGGTAAGAAATTTAATCTATCCTCAAACCTAGAGGTGATGAAGTAAGATGATGGAATGGAGTTTGTTCCACTTGAAATATGGATTTGCAAGTTCCCTATGAGATGGTCACCGGATTGCTAAATATTGGATGAAAAAATACGTTAAGGTGCTATGGTTATGAACCCTCAATCTTCTGCACCCAATATGAGATGCTCTAAAGTGCGAGTAAATTTCAATTGTGTCTATTGTAGTGATAAAAGATCTAGGGATTTCAACAAGAAGATGTTTATCAATTAATCATTTTATTTCTATTAATATTTGGATCATTTTCATATTAGTATTATTATTATTATTATTTTAATAAAGTCACCTATACCTTCTTTTCTTAATATACATATCTTATTTTAATTGCTACGTTATCTTTATATATATATATATATATAATTTTAAGTACTACATTTGCGAATAATGTTTCCAATTAATTGTCAGATAAAACTACCATCTAATCCTATACTTTCTTTTCCATAACATATCACCTTACTTTTAATCACATGTCAAATTTAATACAATTTTTATGTATATTTAATATTTTCCATAGAAAGAATAAAAATAAAGTAACAACTAACTATCTAACTTCAAATACCCTTTTACCCAAAAAATTATATATATATATATATATATATATATATATAGACACACACATATAACACATTAAAACCAGACACCCCAACTCTTTTCTTTCCATATCCTATATGTAGCTTAACACATCAATAATAATTTTTAAAAAAATGTTATACTAACATTAAATAGAAAGTTTTACATATTTATTTATACTTATGAAACCCCTAAAAGTAATTTAGATTATCAACATGTTCTATTTTTAAACTTGCCAAGAAATTTGTTTTTAAAAATAATAATAATTTAAAACCAACCTAACTACTTCACAACCTTCATTCCCATAAAATGACATCTAATATTTTTTTTCAAATTTTAAATCCTAAAATATTCTAACTTCCTAAAAAACCCCATCTTACCTCTTTCACGTTGTAACAATAAAAAAAAAAAAAAACTAACTTACTATTTACCTATCTACCTACCCTCCCCACTAACCTACTTCTTCCCTTTTCAACGCCTACCTCCCACCTCTCTCTCTCTTCCCACATGGGGAGGAGGAGAAAGAGGGGTAGGCATATTGTACTAAGATGCTTGTAGCAAATTAAATGTCTCCCACTAATTGATTTGGCAGCCTAGTTTAGGGGAGGGGAAGGTATGTCCTTCCCCCCCCCAAAAAATTGCCTATGTTTAATTATTTTTTTATGATTATAAATCAAATTCCTTCAATACCATGACATGACTATTGTGCAGGCCACCTCCTAAGGGGGAAGTTATATATATTTTTATTTCTCTTTATTTAATTATTTATTGGGGCTGAATTGACATGGTACTACATGTACCCATATGTCAATATATATTATATTTTTTTTGTTGACTACTTGGATATCCTTCATAACTATGATGTTTGACACTTATTATTTTATATTTCTAGGGTCAAAATATGTTTATTTTATTTTCATAATATTATTTTATTGACTGTAATTTCCTTAGAAAGTGATTTAGATGAATTGCCATACATTTTCTAGCAAACAATTTTGCACCTACAAGTTACTTATGAAGTTAAATTTTTTGACTAGTTTTCTTCATGGATTCCTATATTTGGTTTAAGATCAACATGAGATATTAGAACAATTCTTCCTATCAATGTAATTTTCATGCTATTTTTTTTTCATTGAACATATTGAAATCTAATTGCATGGAAACCTCAAAGAATGTCAATTATGTTGAATCTATTATAAAAAATTAATCCATTATTGAAAGCTGAATACATAGTTGAAAACTAATACATTTTCAATAGCTTCTAAATGCATTTTTTTCTATATCTATTCATCATTCAAGAATGAACATGATTGCATCTATTTTTCCTATGAGAGTTGAGAGTAATAGGATAACCAATTGAGATAAACACCTTCACTATCTACAATGATGCTTGATCCATTCCTTCTACACATTCAAATACAAGATAATGAAGCTATAATCACAATACAACATGGTTCCCATTCTTAATTCTCTCATTACTTCCATACAATAATCTTCACAAGAATGAACACAAGGTGGTGGATTCTCCATTAGAACTACACATGAAAAAAAACTTGCTACAACACATAAGTAATTCACAATTTCTTTCTTACAATATGGTAAAACACACAATAGTGATCTTCCCACCCCTAAACTATACATGAATACAAGAAGGGGATTACTTTCTTCATCACATCACAAATTGACATATCTTCTTCTTCTTCAATGCAAGGAAGGTTCTATTAGCTCCATGAATCTGAGAGCACAACCTGAAACAAAAATGACAAGGAGCCATGGAGGCTCACCTTCCAACCTAGGCCTCAAGGAGGACACCCACCGAGCTTGGGGAAACAAGGCACAAATGGTTGCACACCTTCATGTCCATATATATACATGATCACAACAATATAACAAAACACTACCCAACACATTACAAGAAAACCCAACCCAAGGCTTGCACAAAGATTCAACAATTGAATCAAGTTATAGGGTGAAGGTGGGCTCTCTCCATGAGGAGGATTTCCAAACTATGATTCACAATTATGCACATATATTCATTATCAACATGCCCTTTCAAGGCTCACAATGACTTCCCTCTCCACACACCTTCTTATACCTCCCAAAATGCAAGTAAACAAGAAGTCCATATTCCATTGAACACAAAAAAATCATCTCCACACATGGGAGAGTTCCTCAATTACATGAGTGAGCCCAACTAACCCCTTCACCCAAGCATCTCTTTCCTACCAAGGGTGAGTTATTCTTCACATGCATTACACAAACATAAAACATGAAACAAAACAAGATCCAAGAAAGAAACCACATAACTTTTCACATGCAACACTCAAACAAAAAGATCTTTTTTCACAAACCACATTTACAATACACCAAATCTACCATGAAATGAAGAATACCATATCAACTCTACATGCAAAATAAGAACACCATGGATCATGGGTACCAACCTCACTCCAAGCAATGACAATGGAAAGTTGTAGTAGAGCTCCTTATCCTCTTCCTCCAAACCCTAGTTGTCTCTAAAGATAGAGAGTGGCCAAGTGAGTTTCAAATTTGGCCATGCCTCTATATATCACTCTCATTTTCGGATTCAATAAAAAATGCATTTTTTTTGGGGTCTCCTAGGTCTTTTAGGCACCCTAGTGGTCATTATTAGCTCCCTAACTTGATGTATAAACATGGGTAGGGTTTATTTTTATCACAAATTCACCTTAGAGCTACTTTATGGCCCTCACAATGCTAGGTAAGTTCAAATTCCAAATTCCTATGGTGGTAATCTTGTTCTCTTTACTAATTTAAGGAAATAAGTAAAATTTCTCAATTAAGGTATTTAACTCAGGATAAGGTGGCCACATGATCCGTCATCAAAGAGCATGTCATTTTTACATAGAGTACAAGTATCAAGTGACACACACAAAATTCACTATACATCACACATGACACATACACATACATCTCACATTTGCAAAATAAACACATCACAATGAGGTTTATGAATCTTATAAAGATTCACCTTGGCAATGTCATATTAACATGTGTTTATACCTTGTTTCCCCATTATGTTTCCATGGTTCCTTTCTTACACACTAAACTCAAGCATCAATAGTCCAATGAAAAGCCACATATAAAATACATATGAAAGTAAGCATACATGATAACTTCGTTATTATACCATTCACATATAACACATTCCATAATTAAATTCCTATTCTCCATCATTTACATATTAAGCATTTAATCATTAACACTAAAAAACAAATTGCATATTACTAACTTTCCTAACAAGATCAAATTAAGCATTAGAATGACATTAAAACCCATTTCTAACACAATGATGAAGTACTGAATAAATACCCATTAATTCTTCAACTATGCCAATTATGTCCTAATACATATCATAATGGAAAATCACAAGGTAAATATCATCGATTATGTAGCAAAATTTACTATTCATCAAGTATTAGAATATATGTCAAGATATCCAATTCTAGGTAACAAAATGGAAATACAATATCTATGTTATGATGGGTTGAGGTGAGGCCTCGCAATAACCCTTGAATTTATGCTTAGGATTCTAATTTCCATTGTTGCTCCTAAAAAATATTTGTTGTATGACCTAGCTTTCTACAATTATGACAAGTGGGTTTGTAGTTCTTACCTTTGTTATTCCTTTGCTCACCACTTTTAGATGATTCTCCTTCCTTAGTATTGGAGTATCCCAATCCAATAGTATCATTTTTAGGTCTTGGAGATTTCATCAGTTTCTTAAAGTATTTGATGGCTCCACTATGTTTATTGAATTTTTCAATGAATTCCTTTTCTACTCTTGGTTGATCATTCTACAACTTTAGGGTTGTGATCTCAATGTCTTTTCCATTTAATTCATGGTTTGCAATCATCAATTGATTCATTGAAGCTTTTGCACCTCTAATGTCTTCTCTTCCAGTCTGTTAATCGGTGTTCTTTTGTCATCAATTATGAATTTGTCTTCATTATCTTTTTTTTTTTGTTCAGTCACCTCACATAACAATACTGATTGGAATTTTTGTTTGATCTTGACATTTATGACCTCTTTAGTTAGGGCATTATTCTTTTCATTAGATCTACAACTATTCCATCAAATCCACTTGAATTTCTATTCTAAAACAATCTAGTAGTGTCTTCTTCTTGGTAATGAGTGTTATTTTTTCTAAATAGCTAGTTCCTTTCTTCTCTGCAATGAACGCTGCAGTTCATCTCTTGCCTCTTGGAGTTGGTGTAGGGCAAGCTATAATTCAATCTTCTAGTTTTGAATAGTCTTTCCCAACTTGTAGACTTCCATCTTCAAGATATTACCTCCAAAGCTGTAAAAATTTCATTTCTACAAAATAAATCTCTGATACTAATTGTTGGAAATAACAATAGGAAAGTAAACTCTAAGGGTTACGGGGCAGGGGGGGGGGTTTGAATAAACACTTCGAAAGTTTAACCATAAAACATTCACCACACATCCATCTCATAATTTAGCATATACAATGAAATAGCTAATTACAAAATTAAATCTATAGCACAAAGCAAATAACACATGACACAATAAATTGATTACCTAGAAACCTTCCAATGAGAAGGTAAAATTGGGGTGGAGATGACACCAACAAGTCTTCACTAGTACCGTAGTTGTAAAGTGTTGCCTATTATGGCTACAATGAGTTTGACCATAAACTATGATATACCCTATTAGGGGTCTACCCTTTTAAAGTCTAACAAAGATTGTTAAGTCTCACCCTATTAAAGGATTTCAACACCCTATTAAATGTGTGCCTTGTTAGAGGACTTAAAATTACAATAATGAAAGCACTCAGTTAAGAGATTTGCAAAATCCTGTTAAGACTACTTTGTTAGAAGATTTTCTTTGTATCACCTATTAAAATGATTGAACACCATGGTTCTTTGGTTAGCACACCATTGCTAGATGTCAGATCTTCTCTTTTTTGATAAGTCCTTGATCCTTCTAATCAAGTATGTCTCCTCTTTCCTATATTTACTTTCCTTTGTTCTCTCTAATTGATTTTTCTATTTAGAACATAGTCATAGCCTCCATAGCCACCATGAATTCTCTCTCTCTCTACACTTAGCATTCATATCCTTCCATGCATACAAACTCTTTAGGGTTTTCTTTGTTAAATAAACATAGGTGGAATGGGTTAGGTAGGAATCAATGGTTGTGGTTGACCCATATTATTTCTTAATTCACTCCTTGATTTGATTGGTTGCATGTACTCCATAGGGATTCACAATATACCTCCATAGTTATCTTCTAGAATCATAAAAAAGTCATTATGTTAGCCCAAAAATGGTTTACATAGAAGTTTGCATCATTAGAAACAAGTATGTCAAAAACTATTCATTCAGAATCCAAATATTGTGATGCTCAACATGGACTATGGGTGACCACAAGAAGTTGGGTCACAATTTTGCGGAAGTCAAATCCATAGAATTGTACTTCTCAGAAGTGAGTACCCAATTTTTCTAAAATTGGGTACCTATTTCTAAAATCAAGCTTCAGGCACTCGAGCCAAAATTCAAAAATTGGATACCCGATATTTAAAAATGGACCGGGTGCCAGAGCCGCTCAAATATGAGGCACCTAATTTCTTTTAGAATCAGGTACCCGATTTGAAAGACTTTATTAAACCCATTTTTTGGCATTTTTGAAGTCATTTTCATGACTTCAAAAATGGGAACCCGATAAGAGATGCATATGGGAGCTCGATTTTCAGCCCTACCAACCACCCCCTATTGCTAGTTTTTGATATACCAGGTATTTTAAAATGTTTTGTACTATTGTACTTAATTTTTTTCAATTTTATGTTTTATATGTATGTTAATTTATTGTTTTTTGTTTCAGTTTTAATATACGTAAAATTGTAAATTTACATTGTTAATGAGTAGATGTTTAAATTTTTGTATCTGTTAATTAAAATATAGTTTTGTAAATGTTTATTTAAAAAATTATTATTTTAGATTTTTTAAAATGTATTTAATTTATGTATTTATTACAATGTTGAATGATTAGATTAGATGTAAATTCATTGTTTAAACATGTAATTACAAATAAATATAACCTCAACCTAGAACCATATAACCTCAACCTTGTTTAAATTATAACCTCAACCTAAGTTCATTGTTTAAACTATAATCTCGACCTAACCATATAGTTATATGCAAAAACCCTAAAAATATATAACTAAGTACTTAATCACATAACACCCCGCCAAGGGATCCAAACAAAAAACTTAGTATTTAAAATAATTTTACTTAAATTGTATTGTACTTTGTTTCATGGATTGGAAATGGATGATGTAAACTGTTTTATGTATATTCTTTCAGCCTTTCATACCCTGTGACATGTATAGTGGATGATTGTGCATTCTAAATTAATTTGCCAAGTGGGATTCAGAACAAATGTATATATTATTTAAATGGATTGAACTAAAGTAGTTAATATTCTTTCATGTGGATGTGTTATTTATTTTACTTTTAGTACTTATAATTATTTTAAAATGAAATGTAAATGTGCTCATTAAGGAATGCAATCTCTTATGTTTTTTATAAATGTAAATTATTGCTTGCTTAGTAAAAATTTTGATTAGTTCTTTGGATCCCTTGGATGGGCATCATTTAGGATTAACATGTTGGAATTATGATATATTTGTCATTAGTTACAACACTTATTTGATTCTGAATGCTTATCGAGCTCATCACTCAGTCTACAATTCATACTGAGTGTTCAGTAGTGGTTACCGAGCAGAATAGTTCATACCATCCTGAACAGTGGTCACCGAGCAAATGGGAAGTTTAACAGTGTTTACCAAGTTCTCAGTGTTCACCGAGTCATCAGTTGAAATTAGTGTTTACCGAGTGATCAAGGTAAATGAAGGATTTGGTGTTTACCAAGTGATCAAGGTAAATAAAGGACTTAGTTTTTACCGAGTGATCAAGGTAAATGAAGGAATCCGTGTTTACCAAGTGAAGAAGGTTATCAATGGATTCAATTTTTATCGAGTGACACAATATTCACCGAGTCACCAATGGTTACCGAGTTTCAAGCTACTTAGAGTGATTAGTATGGACCGTTCCTCTACTCTTACTGAGTGCATGATGATGAGTTTATTGTAGTGGATGCCGAGTATTAGAAGGTCACCGAGTTAGTTTGAGGAACTCGAGTTTTCTACTATTTGGCCGACTTAGTAATGTCTTGTTCACTTGTGTTTGGTCAACCTTGCCAGTATAAATATCGGAATGTTATATATGTAATGTATTATATCATTTGAAAAAGAGGAAATATTGTATATCATTGTATGGTGTTGTATTGCAATATTTTGAGAAGAGTGAAAGCGAATCAGCAGCAGAACAGAGGAATATAGCAAGGTTAACATAGATACAGAAAAGTTATATCTATCACATCAGGTGATTAATGCTTAAAGGATCTTATCAGCAATTAGTTGTAACCAGATCCACTGCTTCATCCTAATAGGTGAATCAGTTTGTAAATCCTTTAACAGGGTAGACTTAACAGTCTAAATTGTAAATCTCCTAATAGAGTGTATACTTCATTGTATGTTTGTAAATTCTCTAACAAGGTGGATCTAGCAATCCTACTTGCTCCTAATAGGGAAGATCACCAGAAGTGATCATTGTAAGCCTTAACAGGCCAACTTTATACTATAGTATTGAATTTTTGTGGGCATCATCCCCACCCCAGTTTTACTTTCTAATTGGAAGGTTTCTGGGTCACCAAATTAGTGTGTTGATGTGTTATGAATGTTTATCTTTTCATGCATACAGTAGATTAGATGGATGAATGGTGAATATGTTATTATGCTGAATTGATTTAAAGTTTTAGAGTTACTGATTCACCCCTCCCCTCTCAGTAACATTGTTAGTCTTGATTATTTCCAACATAACTATAATATCAATTTGTATTGAATTTAACTCTAATCATAACCCTTACTATCATCTTAACCTTAATCTCAATTTGCTAAAACCTACACCATGTAATGTATAAATAATTAAATAACTTTCCTATCTTACCTTGAGTACTAATTTTATAAATGTCAAACCCTAAAATTGTAACCTTATTTATGATAAACTAAATTATCCTAGAGGAGCATCATATCTACATCTACATGTCATGTACATGTGAATCTAAAAACATTTGTACATATCTAATTACATCATTTATTGCATAGGAAGGATTTAAAAATTTCATTATATATATTATCAATGCATATCATATCAAAAGAATCATATAGAGATATGTCATTTATGACATGTCCATCATAGATAATCAAGAAGGGTACTTAGGTAAATTTATATATAAAACTATATATTATAAGAAAAGAAAAACACCATATATAGGAGCATCCCATGTATATAAACTAAAAGAAATTACCATGACACATGTAATGAGATCAAATAATATTTGTAAGATTCATTGCATATACTATCAATGTATAGGGGTGATACAATTAAAATATCAAAAAATGAGTGATATTGAAGCATTATATCTCAATATTTAGCACTAAAATAAACTAATCCCTAGGTAACCCTAAACCAAATTGAATATATCAAACTAGATTGAAAGGTAACCCTAGCCCTTAACTAATTAATATTATACTTATAAACCAAATTAAATTAAACCATGACCATAAACCTAATTATATATCCCAACTTAATAGTACAAACCTTGAATTTAACCTTGAATCCTTTCCCCAACCATTAACCAAGTTGAACCATTACCCTAAGACTGAACCAAGTTAAACGTTGACCTTAAGACTAAACCAAATCACCCTAAACTAGAACTCAATAATATATTCAACACTTTAAAACAAAATTCAAACCTAACTTTTTTGAATTAATTTTTGTTTTTAATCTAAAAGCTCTAACTATAATTCTATATCTAAAACCAAATTTAGCACTTTAAAACTTAATTCAATTTATTAACTCTTGTCATAATTGAAACCTAAGTATGTAAACCTAATCAAACAGTAAACCAAATTGAACCCTAATCCTAAAACTAATTAAACATTGATATCAAGGTCTCAAAATGATACATCATAAAAAAAATTAGAAGACACTTGAATGAATTAGGCATCTAATTAAATAACCCTCCCTCACCATCAAGAGGTGGATGTGGAACATCAGTGTGAGTAGGAGCCCAGACTACACCCTTGGATGCCTAAGAATATATCTAAAGAAGTGAATAAATTGTCTTTCCAATGGATGCCTAAACCTTTATATCCTAAGTGAGTATTCATCATGTAATATCTAATTAGGAGGGTATTGAAACACTCTAACACCCCGATCCCTAACTAGATAATTATGTTAGGGTGGACTAATTTCTATTTATCTTGGGTTGGAACTGCCTAAAAGGTTTTTTTTGGAGACTTGAGATTCCCCTATTTGTTTCCTATTTTCCTGTATGGGTAGCCTAAATGTTTATTGCCTTTGCAGAATGGAAGCCCACATAAGAAAATATTGCCTTTTCCTATAATAAGAAATACCCACCCCCTACGTGATATATAGTAAGATCTTTTTCCTAATTTTACTATCAATTTTTTTGGTTAGAAGATGATGATAGAAAAATGATTTAGAAGATACGGATAAAATGAGAACCATCATTCTTAATGAAGATGCATTATTCCTTGATAAACCCATTTCTATCATAAATCAGCTCCTCCATCCAAAAAATTAGTAATGAGAAATCCCTAGGTCAAGTAATCAATGGAGGGCTCATAAAATTGATCCCCAAGGGGAGATAAGAATCTCATTAAAAATTAGAGACAGGACACTCCTAAATACATATCATACAAAATTCTTACCAAGGTCTTAGCCTCTAGACTAGAAGATATCCTACCCAAGATCATTAACCCGACACAAAAGTGTTTTGTTAAGGGTATTTATACATATTGGAGAACTTGATAACCTATTGGAAGACTTTGGATTGGGAAACATTTCCAGAATAGAGTGTAGGCGTGCTCAAGTAATTGATTATGAAAATGTCTACAAAAGGGTGGAATGGAGTTTCACTATGATGATGTTGCAAACCCATGATTACATCCAATATTATGTCAAATGGTGTCCTCTCTTATGATTGGTGTCAGGGTTTTAGTAGAGAAATTAATGGGGTTAGATCATAATTTTTAGGACTCTCTAGATCAATTATGAAAGGGTGTCCTCTTGCACCCTCTTTATTTTTTATTGTTGTTGACTCATTACATTATCTCCTTAGAGATAACTAGTTGTCTCTAAAGCTTAGAGGATCTACTCTCCAAATAATTAATAAGTATCTAACATATAGTTTGTTGATAATATTTGTATTCTTTTTAAGCTAGAAGAGTGCAACATGAGTCATTTAATGATCAAATTGGACCTCTTTTCTTTGTATCAGGTAGTAAGATTTATGTCTCTACATCTATCTTATTGAGGCTAAATATTGAGTCCCCTACCTTGTGTAGTAAATATGGTATTGGATGGAGATGTCATAATGAAGTGGTTAGCTACCTAGGGATTCCATTTGCCATAAACCCTAACATATAAATGAAATGTGTCTTTATATCAACAAGAAAATCTTTGGAAAACTCAACAACTAGAACTCTAATTATCTCACTTTGGTTGGTAGAATTTAAGTATATTAAAATATTCTCTGCTCATATTGGGTGTGTTAGTGTAGTTTTTTATTTTTCCTATTTTGATAGGTTTTTCCTACACTTTTAATAATCTCACTTAGGTTAATAAAGCATGTCTTATTAGGTGAATGGTTGTGAGGTGTCACCTTCCTACATGTGAGCATCCATTAGCTATCTTGGGAAGATACTTTGCTATCTTTAGTCCAATAGATGGTTGCTCCTCATTGGTTGGTGTTTCCACCTCCTCCCTCTTCCTAGCCTATATAAGCATGCTACCTGGCTTGTATTTGCATCTCTTGTTTTTGCATCCTCTTAATGCTATTTTTCTTCCAGCATTTGCATTACTCTCTTAGAGACTAACTCTATGATGCTATTTTGATTTTGTATCATTTGCATTCATAGTTTAGATATTTACTCTTTGCACTAGTTTTCTGGGTTATTAATCTTTTCAGATTCTAACAGGGTGTACTTCTCTTCTTCTTGCTTATTTTATTTAAATCAGTTTGGTCTTCTATACAAATCTATTAGGAACATTTTGTGGTCACATGAAAAAGGAAATATGAAGAATCGTGCTACCAGGAGTAGTTCACGTAAAGAAAGGAGATTAGTAAGTTGGAATGAAAATTTTAAGAAAGTTCAAGGGATTACTCTGGCAATAAAATGGATAGCCAAAGCTTCATAAGGTAATGAATTATGGATTATGATTAGAATTAGGATTATTATATGGTTAGGGATAGGATTTCATGTTTTAGTTCATTACCTGACATGATCTACACTTATAGTTTGCATTAAAAAGTGGATAATATTTAGGATTCAAACTACAATCAATAATAATTTTTAATCAAATCATAATTCTATCTCTAAGCTTTCATTCTAATTATAATCTTAACTCTCATCCTAATGCCATCTTTTATATATCCTATAAACAATAGGACCATAATAAATATTCGAAACCTAAATATAATTCTAACTAAAACCATAATCCTAACCATAATCATTATAATAATCTTAAGCTTAGCCATCATGAGAACCATTAACATAAAAAAATTGTAAACCATAACCTTGCCATAATCTTAACTTTGTTTCATCTTGAGATGAACATATAATCCATAATGAGTTCATACAATCCACCAGTATCACAAAATAAGTGTACATGAAATCAAAATTAGCTTGGTGGCTCCTGTTTTAAGAAAAGAAACCTTGAACTAACCTAGATATAGTTTTTTGGAGTATTATTTTATGATTAGACTTAAAAATTTGGTATTTAATGTTTAATTTGACTTAATTTATTTAATTGATATGATTTTAATAAAGATATGTGCATTTATATAGATCTAGTTGATAAATTTTAGATGTAAATTTTATTAAATAGTAATTTTGTCATGTTTTATGTTGTTTAAACATATATGCAGATTACATTTGATGGACCCACTGCCACCCCCCTCCCCCTCCCACACCCCCACCTCCACCCCCTCCATCTCCACCTCCACCTCCACCTCCACCTCCACTCACACCTCCACCACCCACTGTAGATGAGCTCTGCGAGACCATGAGGTGTAACCTCAATGACCTCATGCATGATATAGAGGCTATTCGACATGAGAGGCACCCCCCCTCACCTACTACATCTTGCAGATAACATGCATAGTGTGATTGAATCCATCCATCATTTTTATTTAGACATTGATTCATTTAGATTGTGGAGGGAAAGCATGCCTACCTTCTACTCTGATGGCTTATCATACATATAGGTTTATAACCTACATATAGGTAAAGGAAATTTTAAACATTATTTTGTAAACCCTAAGATGGGTGAAGAAATTAATGAGAAGAAGCCTCACATTTCCATTAGGTGGTGTACACATCCACGTATAGCAACACATTTTTGGGAGTGGTGGTGGATGGTATTTGACCATCCACCACATGCTAACTATGAGGTGCCCATGTACTTCCTTAGGAATTTATGGGTTGAGTTTGAGTTGGGTTTGAAACCAAACTATTTTGATATGAAAGCATTCCAGGGGGTTGGTAGAGGGATGCCTCAGGATAGGCCTGGGGCAAAGCTAAGTGATACAATGTGAAATCAAAGACGAGCTGAGCCCCTTGTATCTCTTCCTATGCCTATTGTGCCTGCTCACCATCATCGAGCAGTTTCATCTACTCTTACCCATTTGAGTGGCCTTTTCAGAAATTTAGTACAGTAGTGGACATAGGTGGTACATGCTCCTCCACTTGGACATGTTTGTACTAGCTGTGGAGGCATATGCACAGGCCCCCAGAGTGATCTTGATGCAGCACATGATGACCATTATGCTAAGGGTGTAGATTTTGATGATAATGTATATGCTGCCCATGGTGATGGTAGTGACAAGATAGACGTATCATCATTTGTTGACCTCATGTAGCAGGGAGAGCCTAGAGAGAGTCAAGTGCAGCAGGTAAAATTTTAAATTTTAATATAAATATAAAGTACACATAATTATTTACTTTCTAAATACATGTGTAATTTTATTAACCATATTAATTTGTACTTTTGAGATAACAGAGGATGGATGATACTGTTCCTCCTAGGAGGCAGTATACTCTTTTTCTAAGACCTACAAACATTAGCATCCCTTATACGGTATGCACTTTGAATTACACTATAAAAATGTACATTCAAACTTGAATTTAATAACATATACTCATATGTTCTTTATATCTAATTTTGTAGGGATTTTTCGCATCTACACAGATTGATGTTAGTATAGGTCCTACTCCAGTTACCACTGAGGCACAACCTCAAATACATGCGGTATGAACTTTTGACTGAAGACAAATAATTTGTATTATTTTTATGTATGTACATTGTTATTAACTTATAATCTGAACAATTTTGACTCACATGTATATATATTTTATGTGTTTTGATTTTATGAACAAGAGCCATATCATACTCATCCATACAGGCCTCGGTATAGTCTATTTTTGATTCCATCTTATGATTATCGTGCTAGCATACCTATAGACATATCTGTGACATTGGCTACCACTCAGGTATGATATATATATATATATATATATATATATATATATATATGTTAAATTTATAGTGTATAAAAAATATAGTGTACAAATTATGTACTTTGTAATTATTCATGTATATTTAATTTTAACTAAATGTTTATGTATCCATAATTTTAGGACTATGTCACCATGAGTGTTGCTGAGAGCATAGGACTTAGCCAGATGGAGGTACCTACATCATTATTTGAGGTCAGTATTGTGATTTATGTACATAATGTATAGTTAATTATGCTCTAAAATCAAATTTTAAAAATGTATGTATTGTAAATTATAGGACCTCACCACTACTGCATTTGGTAGTTTTCATAGTGCACCTCCTCCCATTACTGAGGGACACCCATCTCATGTGGTATTTATTTTATTATGTAGAGAATATTTAATTTATTTGCAAGCTAGATTTTGAAACCCATTTCAATTAAGCATGTACATGATGAGACGTGCCTCATGTTACACAGGGTGATCCATCTACCTCA
Organism: Cupressus sempervirens; assembly: GCA_028749045.1. NCBI lineage: Eukaryota > Viridiplantae > Streptophyta > Pinopsida > Cupressales > Cupressaceae > Cupressus > Cupressus sempervirens. The sequence continues at coordinate 8,491,810 of JAPHAW010000014.1, read as the reverse complement.
CAGGGTGTTTAACATGACAAGATGGTTCATATTACACATGATGATTGTTGGACATGATTGAAAAGATCACGAGGGAGATTTTTGGAAATGATTGAAAAGATCATGAGGGAAATTGTTGGAAATGATCATATGAAACTGGTAAAGAATGTTCTTAATCATTGTTTTGTCATTGATGTCAAACTTGCTACTTGCAGGAATGACAATTGCTTTAGTGATCCAAATACTATCAATTAGTTGATTGACAAGAAGGAGGCAATCAATAAATATGTAACTAGAACACCTAGAGAAAGGTTGAAGTTATGATGTTGTAATGAAGTACAAGGATCAACTAAGTCATTGATGAAATAGTGTACTGATGACATACTCTAAGACACAGAGATTAGGCACACTGAAACATATCAAAGATGTAAGGTTTTAGCTAAGTCATTTGTAAAGCCCAACTAAGTTCATTAGAGAGAGGGAGCCGAGCAAGCTAGTAGCTGTCGAATAGATTCCTAGTTGAAGCTGAACAAGTTCAACTTCAAGTGTCGAGTGAACTTCAAATGCCAAGTAAAATTAGATGTCGAGTAAAATCAGATGCCAAGTAAAATCAGATGCCAAGAAAATACAAGTGCCAAGTAACATAGGGATGCCGACAAGGTTGTTATCTAAAAGTTTGTGAATTAAATGGAAGATAAAAATGATCAGCTGGTGGCACAGAACACCATGTAGAACATTTTTGGAGAATACAACTGGACTCTAGACGAAGTTTCTAGATAAGAGCAAGATATAGGGTAGATACATTGTATCTTACCTAATCCATTTGAAACCCTAAAATTGGAAAGGGAGAATTGAGCGGCAAAGAAAAATCAGATTTCTATTTAAGGAGTCATAAGGTCACAAAGCAAAGAGAGAGAGAGAGAGGAGGTCAAGCATGAAAGCATAAATTTTGAAGGAAGTGCTAAAGAGAAAGAGAGTACATTTACTCTACTTCAACAGATGACCATAGATATAGATGCATTGGTATGATGAGTAAGAAGACTCAAGGAGACAAAGCTTGAGATGACAAGCTGCAAGAACTGAAGTGATTAAAAGCCAAGCAAAAGGACTGAACTGAAGAGTGATCTAAAATCTGCAAAGTATGTTGTAAGTTGTATCAGATCAACAATCCATTATTGTTACTCTCTAGCAATTGTAATAGATAGTTTAAATCCTATGGACTTAGGTTGGTTTAATAGCCATGTTGTAAATCCTTTAACAGGGTGACATTCCAAGTGAATGTTCTAAAGTCCTTTGATCAGGTCCATTCCTAATAGTATGGTAAAATCCTCTAACAAGGTCACATTTAATAGTGTGTTGTAAGCCTTTAACAGGGTAGGCTTTTAACACGGCATCACTTTAGAAGAGTGAAAATCAAGTAGCATGTTACTGGTGGTTTTTCCCAAATTGGGTTTCCACGTAAATCATTGTGTCATGTGTTGATCTTGCATGTTTTATCTCTGCATGTTGATTTACTATAATTTGCTAAGGATGATTGATTTAAGTTTGGATCGATGAAAAGTTTATGGATTAATTATAAGTAGTGAAAAAGTATTATTAGGGCATTTGGACCTTGGATAACTAATTCACCCCCTCTCTAAGTTATTCTAAAGAATTCTAACAATTGGTATCAGAGCCAAACTGCTAATTCAGTTTAAAAAGGACTATAAGCAAAAAAAGATCAAAATGCCTAAGAGAGAAGTCCCCAAGCTCAACAAAGACAACTTTGTTGCATGGCAAAGTTTGATGAAGCTAAATCTTGGATCCATAGGAGACTATGCCCAAACTTTAATTGTTACTGAACATGTTGATCCAATTGGTACTCTTACTGCAGAAGATTTGAAAAACAAACAGGAACACAATCAGACAATGTTGGAGATTGCCTCTGCACTCAATTATGCTGAATTTGATGATATCAAAGGATGTGACACTACATTCAAAATGTGGAAATCCCTATTAGAGATCTATGGAGGAGATCAGAATGTCCAAAGAGAAAAAAGAGAAAGCCTCAGAGGAAAGTTTGATGATATGAAAATGGAAGAAAATGAGAATGTTGCTCAGTATGGTGCAAGAATAAAGGAAGTGGTAAGTGCAATAAGATGTGTGAATGGTCAATTGGATGAAGATACTATTAATAGTAAATTCTTAAGAACCTTGCTCCCTATCTATGCTATTAGAGTATCAGCAATACAAGAACTAAGATGTGTACTAGGAAACAATCTAAGTTCTGAAGATATAGTGGGTAGACTCACAGAATTTGAGTTATCTAACTTTGACAACTATAGACCTGAGAATGTTGAATCTGCTTTCAAGGCCAAGCTATCACTGAAAGATGCTAAATAGATGAAATCAAAGAAGGGAATAATGATGAAATATGTATCCAGTGACAGTAGCACTGATGAGGAAGATGTGGAACAATTGGAAGCTTTGCTAGCTAGGAGATTTCACAGAGGTAAAGAAAAATTCAAAGGTAAGATGCCTATCATTTGTTTGAATTGCAATGAAGTAGGACATATTGCTGCAAGATGTACATAGAAAAAGGATTATAAGGAAGGCAACAAGTACAAGTACAAAAGAGAAGATGAAAAGAATGATTACAAAGACAAAGACAAGAAGTGTTATATTGTTGAAGAAAACTCTGATGATAATGATGATGAAGTTGTTTATGTAGCCATGAAGGACCGATTTGATGAAGAAGAGCCTACATCACTGGTAACATGTATGACCAAAAATGATAGATGGATCATAGACAGTGGATGCTCACATAACATGATAGGGGACAAAAGTAAGTTTGTTAACTTTACTCAATATGATGGAAATACTGTTAGATTTGGTAATGATGCTCGATGTCAAATAAAAGGAAAAGGTTCCATTAAGCTGAGAGAACAAATCTCATGTGATAATGCATACTATGTTGAAGGATTAAACTACAATTTTTTGAGTGTCTCACAGTGAGGCAATATGGGATGCAAAGTAGAATTTGGAAACAAAACTACAAAATTCTATGATATTGATGGTAAACTGATAGGAAAAGGAGACCAAACAATGAGTAATCTGTTTTACCTTGGTATGGATGATGTTTCTTGTTTTTTTGCAAAATTTGATGATGAATGGTTATGGCATAGAAGGCTATGTCATGTCAACTTTGATAATCTAGTCAATATCAATAAAATGAAGAAAGTCAGAGGTTTACCAAAATTGAAGAAGCCTGATAATATCATGTGCAAACAATGTCAGCTAGGAAAGATGACAAAGTCAAGTTTCAAAAGGAAAAACTATACATCTAAAGAAGTACTTGAGTTAGTTCATACTGACTTATGTGGTCCAATGGAAGTACAAAGTTATAGAGGAGATAAGTACATAATGTTGTTTGTTGATGAATATTCCAGGATGATGACTATTATGTTCTTAAAAAAAAAATCTGATCCTTTTCAAATGTTTAAGTGGTATGTGGCCAGAGTTGAAAAGAAAATAGGAAAGAGCTTGAAATGCCTAAGATCAGATAGAGGTGGTGAATTCACATCAAATGAATTTGAGATATTTTGCAATGATAAAGAAATCAAAAGACAAACGTAAGCACCTAGAACTCCCCCATAGAATAGAATTGTTGAAAGAAGAAATAGATCTATGATTGATTGTGCCAGAACATTAATGATGGAAAATATTGTTGCTCTAAAATACTAGAGAGAAGCTGTAAGTGTAGCTATTCATACACTGAACCAAGTACAAGTCAAGAAAGGTACAAATACAACACCTTTTGAATTATGGTATGGTCACTCACCCAATGTAAAATATTTCAAAGTGTTTGGTTGCAAATGCTTTATTCTTAAAGATGCTAGAAATGGAAAATTTGATGGAAAAATTGATAAAGGTGTTGGTGTTTTAAAAATGGTACTAAAACTACTAAGGGACAAAATGCTTAATACCTGGATGATAGTACATACACAACCTAAAGATTAGCCAATTCTCATTAACAATTGTATATGTAAATTACTAGGACCCAACTTTGACAAAACCACAGATGGTTTTCTACTCTTTTGGCTCTGCAAAACCAGGGTGGGTATACCCAGGGATGGTTCAAATATGAAATGACTATATGAGGATTATTCTGAGTTTCATTTTGATTCTCATTTCAAAATCCTCAAATATATACATAATTCTTACTAACTTGCCAAACACATCCCATAAAAAGATATGGCCAAGAAGTCTTCTATAGATTTGCAGACATTTTCAACAACAATGGCTAATTGAAGCTAAAAAGATTTCATGCAGACAAGTGCTGGCCAACTTTGAAGATCCATAGGAAATAAAAGTAAAATTTGATTTGATGATGCATTTGAAACAACCATTTGTAAGATACTTCTCTTTCAGCTGAAATAACTTGATCAGTGCCTAATCCATTGGGGTTTCAGAGTCTATAGCAAAATCTAAGATCTAATTTGTTGCCTTACAACAAATTGTATCAGCAATTCTTGTCAAAACTTATCATTCAAAATCCTTTTCAATACTTAAAGAATCTTATCACATTCATCAAATCTTTTACTTAATCCATTGAATTAACAACAATGATAGATGGATATACAACCTAACTAGATTGCATTCAATTGTACAGGTTTTTACTCATACAATATCAAGGTAGCTAAGTATTGAGCAGGAGACAAAATTTAGAAAGAATTGATATGGGGACAATTCATAGTTTGTATTCATTTCTTTTGAAAATGGTACATCTTTTACAATAAACTCAGAATAGCCTTCAGAAAATAAACACAGTTCTTTCTATCTTCATGTATTTTCAAAAAATTTGACAGAGAAACACATTACAAACTTGCCTTCAAAATTTGGACCAAAAACTAGACTAAGCACAATACTTAGAAGAAAAAGAATTTGGACCCTCTCTTTAGCCTTGGGATCTCACTTAAATAATGTGAGATGCAACAAGCTTCAGGTTAAAGAAGGTGATAGGTGTCCTTTTACAAAAATTGGGTAAATTACCCCTTTTCAAAAAAGAGCCGAACAAACAAAACCAAAAAAAATAAAACGGAAGGCAAATGACAGCTGGAGCATAAAATCTTCAATTTTTTCCTTTTCTCTAATTGCTCCCAGTTGGTAGTGCTTTGATTTCTGCGATTGCTTCCCAGACAAATATTTCTCTTTTAGTGGGCCAATCACATTCTTTAACTGTTGTTAATTCATCCACTATTTTCTGCCACCTGGCATCAGTAATCACCCTTCCTTCTATGATAAACCTATTCACTTTAGTTTCAATTTTGAAAAGGGTATCAATTAGTTCATTGAAAAGACATCCATCAATACCATCTTGGAGGACAAACACCATTTGTGGCAAGTCTATAAAGTGATCAAAAGAATTAGACCACTCATCAAAAGTATCATTAGAATCGATAACAGAAGGAATCAAAGAATAGAAACCATTTGCTAGAATTTTTAATTTACTTTGGATTATTGCCAACTTCCCTGTGAAGATTTGCAATAATTCTTTCACTTTGTCCATACCTTCCTTCACAGTAATAACTTTATCTGGGAGATTTGGCTTCTTGGCTAACAAGGGTATCAACCTGTCAAAAAATTGCATATAGGGTCCCCACTATTGAAAAATGGGCTCAAGCCACCTAACTACACCCATGCATACATGTTCTACAGATTGTAGACTGATGAATGTATTATAAGTATCCTGAGATATTCTTTTCAGAATGCTGATTCTATGATTTAATACATTCATCAAAACAGTTTTCTTGGTATCATTGTCAGCCTAGGAAATTTCTGTTTCCACACTAATCACAGGCACTGACACTGTTGTTTCCATAAGCATTTCTTCTATTTGGGCCTCTGCTTCTACTTTTTGCCTTCTTTCTTCCTCTTGTCTTGGTGCATGCTCTGCCTCTGCTACTATCTTGAGCTGTTCTTTGAGGGATTTTATTTCTGTTTCCAGAATTTTAATTTTTTCCTCCAACTCCTCTATTCTTTGTTTCTATACATGGCTCATTTTGAGCTCTTCTTCGTATGTTCTCCTGATATCAAGGCATTCATTAAACATTGTAGCTAACTTATCCTCAATTTCATCAACCTTTTCCTCATTCATTAGAGCAAAATGTTTTACCAAACTGGAGATTTCTTTCCCAGTAGTGCTCTCCAATGTCCACACAATCATATTGCCCTGAGCAGTTTCTTCTATATCCATCATCTTAGGCTTCTTGGTGTCAGGGGCCACACTCCATACTGCTAGGGTTTTAATGTCCACATTAAAACCTGACCCTCTTTTAAAACCTTCACTGCTGGTGGCCTCATAACTAATGGCTTTATCTTATCTTCTCATTTGGTCCAACACAAAAGCTTTCTCAATATCCCAATGTGGTATTAGAATCATACCACTCCTATGTACTAATTCCCTAGCTTCTGCGGTAGTCATTGTTTCACTTTCAGGGTCATAAGCCAATAGTTTTTCAACTAACTCTTTATTTTTTTTGAATCTTCTCCTGGCATGAGACTCAATGTGATTTCATTTTGTTTGATTTTATAGAGAAAACTTTTAAATTCTGATGATTTAATAAAATCATCATCTTCCATGAATTTCTCAGATTGAATGAGCCTGTCATCCAACCTTGACGCTGCAATTTGCACATCAGTAGAAGCTTTTCCTACTTCAGTAGCCCTTTGATGAAAATAATTTTGCCTAATATCAGCAAAATACTCACTACTTCCAGACATGACTTGTATAGCTCTGCTTACCACCTTTTCAGGGATGTGCATTGTCTTTTGTCTTTTATTTCCTTGTGGCATCCAGGCTGAAGTTGATGGCTGCTCTTCTTCCAAATCAATTTCTAATTGTGTATCTGGTTCAGGGGATTCTCTATTTACAACGGCTTCTTCTCCCTCTGGCTCATGAGGCATTTGTAACATAATATGATCAAAATCTTCAATCATTTTCCTCAAATTATTAGGATATGGGATTTCTGTATAAAAACCCTTAAAATCAAGGTTGGTCCTCTTCAGAGCATTTTCTACTTTCCTTATTTCTTCATATTTCCTCAGTAACTCATCTGCCTCCCCTGTTGCTACTATGTTGGCAATTAGGTCCTCTATAGGGATAGGCTTACTTGGAGGCAGAACAAAACCCCTAATGGTCTTAACCTTGTTTGCAATGTAACTGTCAGGATCATATACCCTATAGGGCCCAGTAGAAAATTTATACTGACCTAAATAGTCACTCAATTCCTCAAAAGCATTCTTGCCTATTTCAAAATCTCCTACCTTAAAGGTTCTACACACAAAAGTAGGCTTATGCAACGAGGGAGGGATCATTTCTTTATTCATCAACAAGAATTGCCAAAAGAATTCAATAATGGCCAATCTAGGGGGTAGATATTTAGGCAGTAGATGAGGAGGCTGTGGGCATGCAAAAACTCTGATTAAAGTACATTCTTTAAACAAAAATATGCTTCCCCAATTATGATCTAATTTTGTTTTTTCATCTAAGAAAAGGGGCCTAAGCAGAGTCTTCAAAACATTGGGTGCCCTAAAGAAACTATAATCCAACTGCCTCATAATAACAGAACTGAACAAATTGAAAAAAACTAGAGCATTTGAATAGAAGAAATCTTTGTGCCAAATATGAGTCTAGAGTTGCACAAGTAACTCACCAAATTCATCAGAAGTTTGATCAATGAAGTCTCCACTGATGTACCCAATGTTGCTATACAGGATAAGATGCATCAATAATGAGTAATTGTGGAACTTGAATTCCTTCAGTTCTCCTTTCTCAGCATCACAGATCTGCATGTGCATACTGTCAATGATAAAGGCCACATATTCATACTCCTTATGATGAAAAGGATCTTGTATGTCGCATGCCATTAGAAAAAGAGAACCATATATACAATCCTCTGCACCATCACTTCCCAATACTTTGTGCAACCCATAAACTGTGTTCTTGAAATAATTTTTGAACCTACTCAGAGGTAAAAAATCTCCCACCTTTCTTGGAATTAACCCTTCCTTCTTAACTCTGTAAGGAATGTGCGACAGCATGACATTGTTTACAAAATAGGTTTTATTCCTAGCGAACTTTCCTTGTAAGTCTGCTATGTCAATAGTTACATCCATTTGTCCCATCAATCCAAAAGCCTCAATAAAAGAAGTTCTATCCAATGTACATAATACACTCCCATTATGCCTATGAAAAGTCCTAGTTACTGGATTGTATGACTTTATTAGGGCCTTCAATAGGTCAACATCAACGAACACTTCTGGAAAAATTAGCTTTGCCATATTTCTATTCCAAGGGTTACATACTGGCACATTCTCTATTTTGTTATGATAAAAGTACATGAAAAGATCATAGCCAGTAATTCTAGGGCATTCAGCATCTCGAAAAAAAGCATAAGGGTCTCTGAATATATGATCATTTGCAAAAATTGCATTTGACGACCCTGGAAGAAGTTTTAACCAGTCTTCTGCATGCTTGTTCGATTTTTTGACCCTTGTCTTCTTTTCTGTTTTAACAACAATTGTCTTCCTTTTTCCTTCTGGTGTGACTTCTATCACATCATCACCCTCGTCTTCAACTTCAAATTCTTCTACATGTACTTCTTCAACTTCTTGGTCGGCCATTTTTTTTTTACTTTGAATTCTTCTGCAACTTCACAGGATACACAGAGCTCTGTAGCTTTTAAAACTTTAGAACAACACAGAACAAGCTTCTTGAGGCTAGTAATTCAAATAAATCTTTGATGTTTTAATTATATATCTGCCAACCTTTTTAATAAATTTAGCATGCATGAGCTTTAAAACTTATGATTGCAAGGTCGTTATCAAGGTATATCAGCCACAAAATTTGATTCTGATTGTACTTTTTCAAAACCTTACTTTGCTTGGTTACAGTAGTTTTGTCCTTTTTGCTTATCTGTCGTGATACATCAAAGGTTCTTTCTTATATGACTACCTTCCATTCTGACGCTGAGTTAAACCTTCAATCTTCGTGATGCCAGAAAAGCTCTTGATGGATCTTTATGCTCACTTGGAGAAAGCTTCAAAATGCCCTAATCATAGGAACGTAATGATGCTCTTACAATGTTTTACAAATCCCTTTTACGTTCCTACGAAACCTTTTACCCTGTAGGATCTCAAGCCCTATTACTATGTATCTCCGCCTCTATGATTTAATATTCCTCGTGTGAGCATAAAACCCTTATTCAAGCCGTTCTGGTTGCCTTTACACTCCTACATGCACGTATCTGTGGAGACCTTGGAAATTCCTTCTATGTTGTTTTGCTTACTTCATTTCTCGGAGCAGCGTAAGGCTTCAAAAATTTATCTCCCACTCTTACGACTCAGCTTTATTGGTATCACCGGAGAGCCCTCTCAATTGCTATTGCGGTCTCACGTCTTCCTTTTGTCCTATGAGTGTAAACCCCTTTTATTGATTTTCCTTCTCGCCTCTTTACGCTTACACATTGAGACTGGATCCGTAACCACGAAGGGAAGAAAAAATAGCTCTTCGTTCATATGCTTAACCTATAAGCGTAAGGGCGTAATATCAAAAGCTTAAGTCATATGCCACGAGGGATGGGCCCATTTGACATAAATGTCGTGTCTCCATCTGATTTGCTACAACTGGGCCCTTCTGACACTTCAACAGGTCCCACATGATTCCTTCACCGCTAAGAACAAAGCTTTACGATTGTCCACAAACCTAAGAATCATAGACATGTAAACACCATGAAACCTTGCTTCTATGCTTACGGGAAAACCTTTACTCGTAACACCGTGATACCCTCGTGTGCCCTTCAGATCATGCTTTATGCCTTTACGCTACTCATTGAGGTGCATACACGTAGGTCACATTGTAGGCTTCCTCGCTCCTTCGCTCAAGGTATTTACTCGTAAGCCCGTAACGAGAGCTTTTCCAGGCACAATAAATCCTTTACGCCTCTTCGCTGTATCAAAAAGCGTGGCCACGGAAAACAAAAACAAAAGGCATTCATTATTATGTGAATCCTCACATCGTAAGAACGTAAAGGACAAACTTAAAATATTTTACAACTCCTTCTGAGAAATTCGAAAGGGATGCCACCAATTTTAGACGTAGGACAAAATCATGGGTGTTTTTAGGAGATCAACTTGGAGAAATTAACAGACTATGATAACATATGAAACAGGGCAAGACTTAGGGCAACCTAAGAATTCAAATGATTTCTCACAATGATTTTAAAATTTCTTTTTTAGGTTTGAAAATCAGACCAACAAAAGGCATATTTCTTGGTTACTCCACTAGAAGTAAGGCATATAAGTGTTTGAATACTAACACTAACAAAATTGTGGAAAGTGCAAATGTAAACTTTGATGAGCACATAGAAGTCCAAGCTGATGAACCTAAACTAATGAATGAATACATAACCTTTGTGTATTCTTATGAAGGAATTCCTGTTGACGAGGATGATGTCAATCAAATTGAAACTCAACAACAAATTTTAGTTTGAGCTGAGTCACAACCAGTGAATGCCAAGTTACATTTAGAAGTCGAGTTGTAGAATGAAGGAAATTGACAATCTGATACTGAAGTCAGTACACATGAAATAGATGAAGAAAAATATGAAAAAAAAGTACATAGTGACCCTGAATAAGAAAGATCAAACATGGAAACAAGAACAGAACCAAGATTATCCAAATATGTAAAAAGACATCACCCTGCTGAACAAATAATTGGTGACAAAGATGCAAGACCAATGACAAGGAACAGACTGAGACATGAATCATGTCTGATTAGAAAATTTGAACCTAAGATAGTATATGGTGCATTACAAGATGATGACTGGTATAAAGCTATGGAAGAAGAGATTGATCAAAGAAAGAAGAACAAAACCCGGAGTTTGGTTCCCAGACCAGTTGACAAGAATGTGATTGGCACCAAGTGGGTATTCAAAAACAAGCTAGATGAGAATGGTGAGATTACTAGAAATAAAGTTAGACTAGTATGAAAGAGTTATGCTCAAGAAGAAGGATTAGACTATGGGGAAACATTTGCACTTGTTGCTAGAATGGAAGGAGTAAGAACTCTACTTGCATATGCTGCATATAAAGATTTCAAAGTCTATCAGATGGATGTACAGTCTACTTTTTAAAATGGTATACTAGAAGAAGAAGTCTACATTGAATAACTAGAAGGATTTGTTGATGAGAACAACAGGGATATGGTTTGTAAGCTACATAAAGCACTCTATGGTCTGAAACAAGCACTTAGAGCATGGTATGAGAGACTTCACAAGTATCTAGTGCAAATAGGATTTGAAAGAACTGATGATGACATCAACATGTACATCAAATCAGAAGAAGGTAAGGATATTATTGTATCTGAAATCTTTGTGGATGACATAGTGTTTGGAGGAAAGGAAGTGCTTTGTAAAGGCTTTAATGACAAAATGAAACATGAATTTGAGATGTCTATGTTTGTAGAAATCAAATTTTTGTTGGATTACAAGTACACCAACTAAAACATGGAATATTTGTGACACAATCAAAGTACATCAAAGAGATTCTTAAAATGTTTGGGTTGGAGGAGTCCAAACTAGTTAGCACACCAATGGCGACAAAAAATAAGCTATCCAAAAATGATGAATCAGCTGAAGTCAATCAAACAATGTAAAGATCCATGATTGGAAAACTACAATATGTTGTGCATAGCAAACAAGACATAACATTAGCAGTTGGAATAGTGGCTAGATTCTCTACTAATCCCAAAGAAAATCATCTTATAGTAGTAAAAAGAATAATGAGTTATCTTAAAGGAACGAATAACTTTGGTCTATACTACAAAAAGAATGAAAAGTTTGAGCTCAATGCATATACAGATGCAGATTGGGGAGGCAACATTGATGATAGAAAAATCACAAGTGGAGGTGCATTATTTTTAGGTAAAAGGCTAGTTACTTGGACTAGCAAGAAATAAACATGCACATCCTAGTCCACTGCAGAATAAGAATATGTGGCAGCAGCAGTCAATTGTACAAACATTGTGTGGCTCACACATCTATTGAAAGGAATGAAAGAAAAGGTAACAAAACCTGTGATATTGTATTGTGATAATACAAGTGCTATAAACATATCGAAGAATCTAGTAATGCATGCAAAAACCAAACACATTGCAATAAAGTATCACTATGTCAGAGATTTAGAAGACAAACAAGTGAAGTTGGAATACATTCACACAAAGGAACAAACTGCAGATATCTTCACCAAACCATTGCCCAAGGATGCTTATGAATATCTTAGAGACAAGTTGGGGGTAATACCCCTAACTCAAGTAGTATAAAATAACAAGGATGCTGCCCTACATCAACAAGAACAAATAATTGAAATATCAAAAAAATGATGCAGAGGATGACAATAGGAGCTGAAACTCCAAATTAGTCACAAGCATGGTGATAAAGGGAGAAGACATCAAGAAGCCAAATTTTATATTTTGTATGATAAAGATGCTACATCTTTGGAATTTATGTTAAAGAGGGAGAAATATATAGAAAAATGATCAATACAAAGCAAGAGGGAGATATATATGAAAGAGGGAGATATATGAGATCAGTACTAAGGATGCAGTAGCCAAGAAAAGTAGCAGACAACATATATAATCTTGGTGGTAACTAAGTTGATCAATTGATTAGTTTGGTTTGCCATCAATGCCAAAGAGGGAGATTGTTAGAAATGATTGAAAAGATCATGAGGGAGATTGTTGGAAATGATTGAAAAGATCATGAGGGAAATTGTTGGAAATGATCATATGAAACTGGTAAAGAATGTTCTCAATCATTATTTTGTCATTGATGTCAAACTTGCTACTTGCAGGAATGACAATTGCTTTAGTGATCCAAATACTATCAATTAGTTGATTGACAAGAAGGAGGCAATCAATAAAGATGTAACTAGAACACCTAGAGAAAGGTTGAAGTTATGATGTTGTAATGAAGTACAAGGATCAACTAAGTCATTGATGAAATAGTGTACTGATGACATACTCTAAGACACATAGATTAGGCACACTAAAACATATCAAAGATGTAAGGTTTTAGCTAAGTCATTTGTAAAGCCCAACTAAGTTCATTAGAGAGAGGGAGCCGAGCAAGCTAGTAGGTGCCGAATCGATTCCTAGTTGAAGTTGAACAAGTTCAACTTCAAGTGCCGAGTGAACTTCAGATGCTGAGTAAAATCAGATGCCAAGTAAAATTAGATGCTGAGTAAAATCAAATGCTGAGTAAAATTAGATTCCTATTAAAATTAGATGCCAAGTAAAATTAGATGCCGAGCAAATACAAGTGTCGAGTAACACAAAGATGCCGAGCATCAGTAAACCAATAGTGCCGAGTTGCTACATTATTTCAAAAATCAAAGATTTTCCAGATCTAAGCTGACAAGGTTGTTATCTAGAAGTCTGTAAATTAAATGGAAGATAAAAATGATGAGCTGGTGGCACAGAACACCATGTAGAACATTTTTGGAGAATACAATTGGACTCTAGATGAAGTTTCTAGATAAGAGCAAGATATAGGGTAGATACATTGTATCTTACCTAATCCATTTGAAACCCTAAAATTGGAAAGGGAGAATCAAGCGGCAAAGGAAAATCAGATTTTTATTTAAGGAGTCATAAGGTCATGAAGCAAAGAGAGAGAGAGAGGAGGTCAATCATGAAAGCATAATTGCTGAAGGAAGTGCTAAAGAGAAAGAGAGCACATTTACTCTGCTTCAACAGATGACCACAAATATGGATGCATTGCTATGATGAGTAAGAAGACTCAAGGAGATGAAGCTTGAGATGACAAGCTACAAGAATTGAAGTGATTAAAAGCCAAGCAAAAGAACTGAACTGAAGAGTGATCTAAAATCTGCAAAGTATGTTGTAAGTTGTATTAGATCAACAATCCATTATTGTTACTCTCTAGCTATTGTAACAGATAGTTTAAATCCTATGGACTTAGGTTGGTTTAATAGCCATGTTGTAAATCCTTTAACAGGGTGACATTCCAAGTGAATGTTCTAAAGTCCTTTGATCAAGCCCATTCCTAATAGTATGGTAAAATACTCTAACAAGGTCACATTTAATAGTGTGTTGTAAGCCTTTAACAAGGCAGGCTTTTAACAGGGCATCACTTTAGAAGAGTGAAAATCAAGTAGCATGTTACTGGTGGTTTTACCCAAATTGGGTTTCCATGTAAATCATTGTGTCATGTGTTGATCTTGCATATTTTATCTCTACATGTTGATTTACTATAATTTGCTAAGGATGATTGATTTAAGTTTGGATGAATGAAAAGTGTATGGATTCATTATAAGTAGTGAAAAAGTATTATTAGGGCATTTGGACCTTGGATAACTGATTCACCCCCCCCCCCCCCTCTCAGTTATTCTAAAGAATTCTAACAATGATCCATCTGAGTCCTCTTCGTGTGGAGTAAAGAGGACATTCAATCAGATAGATTAGGTCTTGTTGGCACCTGTAGATTGTGTTTTTATGATGTATACTCTTTGTGTTAGGATAGTTAAAACTGTATGTTAGACCATGTATTTTTTCACTTCATAGATCATGTTATGATGTATGTTAGACCATGTACTATTTTTTATGACTTCTTATCATGCTTGTGTATGTAGTATATATTATTATGTTTCATCATGTTTTAAGTATATTCAAACCTTTTTTTTATTCTGACATATTTTATTCATGAACATATGACACATTGTGTAAGTATATATGCAAGATGAACAATAATTTTAACTATCTATAGAGCATTATTGGATAAATATCACATCAAATTTATGCATTGAGATTCATACAAATAAAATTGACCTACTTGATTTAAAAATGTATTGATAACGTACCTAACAATGTATCATACATGATCTTAATGTGTTGTTTGGTAATGTAAGACTCATTATCATCTAACAATACCGATTATGTGTTGGTAAACATATGAATACCTATCATAACTTATAACAGATATAATGACCTATTAGGACTTCTATGTCCCCTTAAGACACACATGTATGGATAACATACCTAACAATGTATCATAAGTGATATTAATGTGTTGTTTGGTAATGTAAGAGTCATTATTACCTTATAAGACCTATTATGTGGTAGTAAACATATGAATACCTATCATAACCTATAACAAACATAATTACCTATTAGGACTCCTATGTCTCCTTAAGACACACATGTATGGATAATGTACCTAACAATGTATCATAAGTGATATTAACGTGTTGTTTGGTAATGTAAGAGTCATTATTACCTAATATTACCTATTATGTGGTAGTAAACATATGAATACCTATCATAACCTATAATAGACATAATGACCTATTAGGACTCCTATGTCCCCTTAAGACACACATGTATGGATAACATACCTAACAATGTATCATAAGTGATCTTAATGTGTTGTTTGGTAATGTAAGACTCATTATCACCTAATAAGACCTAATATGTGCTAGTAAACATATGAATACCTATCATAACTTATAACAGACATAATGACCTATTAGGACTCCTATGTCCCCTTAAGATACACATGTATGGATAACGTACCTAACAATGTATCATAAGTGATCTTAATGTGTTGTTTGGTAATGTAAGAGTCATTATTACCTTATAAGACCTATTATGTGGTAGTAAACATATGAATAACTATCATAATCTATAACAAACATAATTACCTATTAGGACTCCTATGTCTCCTTAAGACACACATGTATGGATAATGTACCTAACAATGTATCATAAGTGATATTAATGTTTTGTTTGGTAATGTAAGAGTCATTATTACCTAATAAGACCTATTATGTGGTAGTAAACATATTAATACCTATCATAACCTATAATAGACATAATGACCTATTAGGACTCCTATGTCCCCTTAAAACACTCATGTATGGATAACATACCTAACAATGTATCATAAGTGATCTTAATGTGTTGTTTGGTAATGTAAGACTCATTATCACCTAATAAGACCTAATATGTCCTAGTAAACATATGAATACCTATCATAACTTATAATAGACATAATGACCTATTAGGACTCCTATGTCCCCTTAAGACACACATGTATGGATAACGTACCTAACAATGTATCATAAGTGATCTTAATGTATTGTTTGTTTAGGACTCCTATGTACCCTTAAGACACACATGTATGGATAATGTACTTAACAATGTATCATAAGTGATATTAATGTGTTGTTTAATAATGTAAGAGTCATTATTAGCTAATAAGATCTATTATGTGGTAGTAAACATATGAATACCTATCATAACCTATAACAAACATAATGACCTATTAGGACTCCTATGTCCCCTTAAGACACACATGTATGGATAACGTACCTAACAATGTATCATAAGTGATCTTAATGTGTTGTTTGGTAATGTAAGACTCATTATCACCTAATAATACCTATTATGTGCTAGTAAACATATTAAGTCTTATTAATATATATATATATATATATATATATATATATATATATATATATATATATAAATTATTATGACCTATTAGGACTCCCATGTCCCCTTAAGAAACACATGTATGGATAACGTACCTAACAATAAATAATGATCTAAGATATAATCAATACAATGAGTAATGATCTTTAAATTATCATGTACAAGTGACTTGTTTTTAATATTACAATCAATAGTAATTTGAAACTTCAAACAAACATTAATTTAAACATGCTTGAATGTAAAAGTAATGGAACAAAATAGGTCATTACTTAAATTGACAATTAATTTATAATTTATCAAGTGCATACCTTTAACTTTCAAATAGAAGTAAACTCTCATTTTTGAATTAGTTTGTAAAATATATTTCAAAATATATGTAAGACAATGTCAATGATATATTTATAGAAGTGAACTCAAACATAAAATTGGTTCAACACATCTCTTCAAATGAAGTCCTATAAAGTAAAATTGTAAAACAAAAACACGTGTTAATAAAAACATAAATTAATATTCAAGGTATTTGAACTATGTAAATATATGTGTAATTTGTATGTACTTACTATGTGAAATTGCACAAGATGTTGATGTTCGATCCACTTTAACATTTAAATTTGCGTAAATCATAATTGACACCTAAATAAGAGGTATATATAAGTTCTCCAAATTGGTATTGACAACACAAACATACATGTAATTAAATTATGCATGGTACACATATATAAAAATAATACAATAAAGAAAAAACTTACATGTCTTTTATTTAAATGTAGTCATCCTACCATACCATCTGCATCCTCTCTCTTTTACAATACATCTATGATTATCTCATGCTCATCCATTGAAATTTTCCATAATACCTTATTGGTAGGTCTCCCTTTGTATCTTTCTAATTTGATATTTGTTGCCACAACCAAATGAGAATAGTGTAAAATCTTCTTTTCGATTTGGTAGTCTTCAAGTGCTAGCAAACTATTTCTTCTTGTTAGGTATCTACGTAGCCATGTGCCAACTATTGGAGTTGATGAAATCCAACTCCGAAGATGCCCAAGATCACCTGCATACAAAAAACTATCAAAGGGAAGCCAAGGAGAGAAGAGCGTGGAGCAAGGGAAAAACCCTAAAAAAACATGAGAGAGAAAGAATATGCAAATACAAGAAAATATGTATTTACAATATGCAATATGAGATGTTAAAATACAATGAGGGAGCCCGAATATAAAGAGCTCTAGGAATCTTCTAGAATGAGCTAGAAGATGCTAGGAGATAAGTGTGACAGCTAAGCATACATCCACATAAGGTGGAAAGTCCTCAAACAATGTGAGAGGATAAGTATGACTTAGGAGAGAACAAACTTCCGTATTGTCAACAACTTATAACTAACTCCTAGACTAAAACTAATAAATAAAATGCATTTACCTAAGTAAGTTTAAGTAAATAGAATAAATAATTAATAATTGATTATTTACTCTAACACCAGCTACAACGACAGACCCAATTGGATACTCAAAACCATCATCATCTACTTGATGACATGTCAATTTTTTCTTAGGTTCCACACATCTAGCTAGCCAATACTCAGTCTATTCATCATTATCACTAGGCGCAATAATGACATAAACATGTCCTACAAAATAAGAAAAAGTATAGAAACACTTTAATCACATGAGTGTACATATGCAGATTATATAAATTGAAACATGAGATCACAACAAAATCTAATTAAATTGTGCATACCAGGTTGTATGAAATTTGAAATATGACCATAGTTTTCTAATGCAAAAGTAACATTATGGTCTTCATTTATTGTATCATCTTGAAAATGCATGTCAATAGGTGCTAATGATTTTTGTTTCCAATCTTCAACACATTCTGTATTCTTGCATTCTTCCCACTCACCTACAAGACAAAACTAACAAAAACAAACAAGTTCTCTAGTCCATATAGTCAAAGTGTTAGAATCTAAACTCCTAAATGAATGCCATTTATCTGACCTACTAATTTTGAAAGGATATTCTTCTCTTCAACTAGGTAGAAGAAACGTTTGATTGTAGAGTTCTCACTTGATCCCGTGTATAAATATTTGTTACACCATTCCACAATCTCATGTACATTTTTGAATTTATCTTTTTACTCAAATTTTAATTTGTCTCTACTAAGGGCTCTCTTCACACATGCACCAACACCATCATGTTCTCCTTTACCATGTCCAACCTCAAAAAAACCCCACACATGTTGGATATTAGTTTGCCTATGTGTCCTACTAAACCAATAGAACATTCTAGCATTCTTGAATTGTCATGTACAATAATTAGACCATATCCAACATTGTGTCATTTCAACTTGTCTCTCTTTTAAATTATCATAAAAGACCTTGAAACAATATTGGACAAACTCAATTGAATGAAGTTTATTATCACTCATATAGAAATGGTACTCTTTCAATATTTTTCTATCCTCCTCTATACTATCAAGTGCATGCCTATAAACTATATGAACATAAATTTTTACTTGCACTGAATTATAATATTGTGGTTGTATCTCATATTGTGGTGCAAGTGTGTAATTCTCTGCAAAGTCAACAACTAAAAGTATAGTAGCAATTGGAAATGTATTCTTACATATGCAAAATTTTCCATCAAGCCATTTAGCATATTGAGAGTGTTTGATATATTTTGGTATGATCACACTCTTAAACTCATCCATAAATGCATGACAACTAAATTTATTTGTAACTAGATCACACCTTCTTCCAGTCTTCTCATCCTTCAATAGATATTCAACAATTTTGAATCTTTTTACATCAACTAATTCTTGTCCAAAAGTAGTCAAAGAATTTTCATGCAAACATTCATATAACAAAGAAAAATTGCCTCACATATCACATGTACCAAAAAGACATGCATTGGAAAGAAAGTATTGATCATTAGGTGGCTTAAAAAACAAACCTGATATGAAATCCTTTATAGTTTGAGGTGGTATTTTTATACCACATTCCTACAACATTTCTTTACTATGCATGGTACCATGTATAGATTGAAATACATCATAATAGTAACCAAATTGAACATGGGTTTTACAAAAACATGTGATTCTTTCCTTCTTAATCCTTACATACCATGGTTTACACTTTTCAAAAGATCTTCGACTAATGGTAATAATTAATACCTTACCATCTACAATTTTTTAAAACAATTCAGTTTGAGTCATGTCCAAAAGGTGTTTAGGATGTGGATCACATATTTTTGACCCAACTCTCAATTTAAGAACATCTCTTGAATTATGTGATACTCTTGTATTATCATGCCAAAATTTTTCAACCAAACTTTTGACTTCACTAGTAAGTTTCATATCACATCTCGGGACTCTACCACTCGAAGTCTACAAAATATTTGTTAGATCACATTCAAAGTTAACCCTTCTCTTTACAGCTCTTTCCAAAGTCCTACAATTGACATTAAAATATCCACTTATGTTGCTAATCAATCTTTTGTCAATTGTTGATTTATTAACTAAAGCTATTGTTATTGCTTGTTGTGCTGCATTCTTATCTTTAGAGCGACTTCTCTTTCCAATAACATCAAAGGCACTAGCAACAGTGGATACAACTTGTTTTAAAGACTCATTTTTATTTTTTAGTCTTTCATACATTCCTAACTTTCTCATTACTTTTTGCATTTTAGACATTTTGATTAGTTGCAACATCAGCTGACATTGAAACCCAAATTTCTTATTATAAAAAAAATGTTTATACAATCTATTCACATGTGTCCTAATTTGTCTCCATGAAACCAATCCCTCAAGATTATCTAACACATCATTAGAAAAATAAAAATTATGTTTAGACACTTTACTATCATTCTAACATGTTTGTTCAGTATTTGGTGTTTCTATGTCTACATTCATGCCATTTTTATTTTCAACTTATATTTTATTTTCACTAGTATTTGAGATTTCAATTTCATTTTCAAAATTTCTTGGTATTTCTTTAGGAGCATGCATTTCAATTGAAGTTTGTTGTGTTGACAAATTATTCTCATGAAGAAAATGTAAATCGTTCAAATTGTAACCTGCTTCTACAAAATCACCTATTTCATTACTAGAAAAAATTTGAGGGTTCGGAGACACACCTGTATTGAGTGTTTGATTAAAATGTGAACCAGAATTTTCTTGCATTGGGTTCTCTTCTTCAGCCGCTTCATCCATCATGGCATCTTCAATTTTTTTTGCCTTTGAAACATTGTTCAAGTCTTTAATTCTTTGTCTTCTCTCTCGTTGATGTTGTGCTTCATTCTCCTTATTTGTTGCAATCTCCTCATCTTTCAAAAATTTTGTTTTCTTCTTTCTTCATTTTTTTGATCTCATGTTTGCACCTATTTTGAATTTGAATTGATCACTTGCAAATTGCAGAAAAGGACAAGAAAATAGAATGTGTGATAGAAGTCATTGCTACAGATCCGAAACTATACTTCAATTATTTTAATCATTGAAAGTCAACCTGTCGGGTAGGTTTTGGGGCTCAATGGGTACTTTAGAAATGGTTACCCAATTTCTTAAAAATTGGGTACTCGATTTCTAAGCAATCGGGTACCCAATTCGTGAAAAATCAGGCAACAGCTAATAAGAAATTGGGCACCCAATTTTGGCTTACAAATTGGGTGCCCGATTTGTAAAAGCTGGGCGAGAGTTTGGGAATGCTGCGCATTTTGCATCAGGTTTTTCCTTGGAGAAAGACATGGCATAGGCTTGGTCCCACCAAGCCATGCCTTTGTAAGCTATTTTTTTTCTAAGGCATTTAATCGACAATTTCAGATATTGTCGTAATTTTTATAGGGTCATCCCTATTGAATTTTTTGATGAAACAGAAACCCATTATATGTCTTATTATTCTGATTTCAAAAATGTAAATTTTATAATATTATTATTTTATTTGCTATTTTTCTATTATTTATTAATTAAAACTATCTCTTAAATGTTAAAAAGTGACATTCACTAAAACTTTAATAACTTTTTTTATTTTATAATTTTTCTTAAATTAATTTATATGTCATCAATCTACATACAATTCTTTTGAGGTTTAAAATTTTTTTTTGAAAAAAGTAAAATTTTGATCAAATTATGGTGTCTGTACATGAGTGGTTTAAAAATTTTCCTTTATAGACAATTAATAATTAATAAAAAAAAAATATTCAATAAAAAATGAAGGAAAAATATTGTCATCAATATTAGGTATATTAGGTAACTCCCTTTAAAAGGATTTACAAAAATTCATTTATTTGTGTCAAATTTTGGTGTCCATACACGAGCATGGTATGGTCATGAAACAAGCATTTTGAAAAAGTGGTTTTTAAAGATCCATACTAAAAAAAAAATCTATCATATGGGTACACAAATAAATTACATATTCAAAAACTAGATTCCAAACACTAAAGTTTATTTCTAAAGTTTTTTTATATTCATTTTCTAAATGCCTCAAATTTTGA
Source organism: Cupressus sempervirens (assembly GCA_028749045.1). Taxonomy (NCBI): domain Eukaryota; kingdom Viridiplantae; phylum Streptophyta; class Pinopsida; order Cupressales; family Cupressaceae; genus Cupressus; species Cupressus sempervirens. The sequence goes on along the minus strand of JAPHAW010000014.1, from coordinate 8,469,799 downwards.
CATCAATTGACAAAACATTTCAAAAATAAGAAAAACACTTCCACTTTTTGGCCAAAAGTGAGACCCAACTTCTTGCACTGACCCCTATGCTCATTATGTTATAACTTAGCTTCTGAACAACTCGACACTTACTATTTTCTTAGCCCCAGAATCACTGGACACATACTATCTACTTGACATGTATTGTCTAGCAATAGATGCTCGACATGCTTTGATCACTCAGATTGCATTGATTTCTCATCTTGCTCTGATTACTCGGCGTGCACTGCAATACTAATAGAAAATGACTAAGTGTTTTGTCACTACTTTGTCATTACCAATTTGAGATTAACAATACCATAATTCATAGACATGATTAAGGCAATTCCAAAATACAAGTTTTATACACTCTATTTAGGCTTTAATGCAAGATCTTAGAATCTTAAGATAGTTATCAATATAAGGGTTAAAATCAAACATTTACTAAACTAATTTATTTATAATGATATGGGAAGATATTTTTTAAGCCATATCACACTTTAAATGAGTAAGACCGTAATCCTCCTAGAGGAAAAAAAATATGAGTCAAATCCTTACAAACAATTCAATTGCCAAAAAAAAAGGTATAATGGACTTGTACAAAGTGTGCAAGTTCTCTTAATAAGTAAATGGTTTCAATAGAGAGAAACTGATCAAATATAAATTGTGATATGGTTTTATAAATACATATATATACATAGACACACACACACACACACACACACACACACACACACACACACACACACACACACACACACACACACACACACACACACACACACACACACACACACACACACAGATGCAGACATAGACACACAGACACAGACACAGACACAGACACACACACACACACACACACACACACACACACACACACACACACACACACACACACACACACACACACACACACACACACACACACACACACGCGCACACACGCGCGCGCGCGCGCACACACACACACACACACACACACACACCACACACACACACACACACACACACACACACACACACACACACACACACACACACACACACATTTATATAATTTCATTGTATAAAATTCTAGTTAAAATAAATATTAACTTTAATAGAAAGATAAACAAGTGTCATTAGTGAGTACTTATCATTGTAGATTATATAGATCAAGAAATGATAATTGTAGATTCATGATTTTATATTTGTTCAAAGAACAAAAATGATGCTGTAACCCACACTTTAACTATTTTAAAATAAAATAAAATTGTAAACATAATCCTAACTATAAATGTAGAATATATCATATAATATATTCCAAGTTCCTTTCATCAAAATTATTATTTTATGACAACCGTTATAGCATGCAAATGCATTATGTTTTGCAATTTACTTATTTGTTGTTGTATTTTATTATTTTATAATTCAACGTAAGAATGTTTGGCTTCATACTTTTGATGATATTATTAATATCAATCTCCCTTTGCTAGGACTGTGTCATATTCTAGTTATGTGAATTAAATATAGAATAGTGATCTTCTCCTGGTTCATTAATTACTTTCAAAAAATATTCAATTTTAACCCATGGTAAGTTGTAAGGTCTCAAATTGAGAATATTTTTTATATTACATGGATAGAAATAAAGACAATTAAAGCTTATACTTGAAAGTTTTCAAACACAACACATTACTATACAAACCTAATCCATTGATTAAGGAAAGCTATTCATAATTCTGGTTAACAAAAGCCATATAAATATATCATAATGCCAAATTCTAGTGAAGAAAGAAATTTTAATAAAGCTAAAACAATTTTATTATAATAAGATTCAAACATGATAGTTATTTATAAACATGGGAAATGAGAAAACATAATTCCAACATAAAACAAACAACCAATTGGTCCATCACAAGCCTTGATTGTTCTCTGTGAGTCCCCTGTACCATTTTCTATGACACATAAAATATCAATCTATCCCTATATCTAATATCTACATTGATTGTTTAGATATTGAATGTAACCATGATCAACTTAGTGTGAATTATATATATATATATATATATTTTGTATTTATGCCCTCCTAGCATCCTTTGGTGACTTAGAAAGTTTATCATTGAGATAAGAACTAAAAAAAAAAAAAAATAGACACTCCCATCAAATTAGTTTATAATGCCTTGTTGAAGAACCCTCGGTGTAAGTCCAAACATTTAAGCTTTTTAAACCAAGAAAATTTATTCTCAAACGATTCATATTAGGAACTCTAAATATCCAAAAAATGTAATGAGTGATAAACATAAGACTAAATTACAAAGTTCTCCATGGTTACTTGATGTCATTACTTACAACACATATTGATTGAATTAAACCTATACAACTATAAGCTCATTGATAAGATACATGATATTGATATCTTAGACCATATCCTTTAATTATTCTTATTATATAACATAAAATATGAAGTCCATTTGAAGTGTACCAAAAAATTTACCATATTTTTCACTGTGAGAATTGTTGGAAAAAAAATTTGTGCTCCCCTTGGGATTTGTGACAAGGGACTAATTGCCTTAAGTGGATTCTGTAAGTGTAGTGGTTGTATTTAGAATTGATAGGTCAATGTTTTAATTAAATAAAAACCACATTTGTAACAAGTGGTATTAAGTGTTCTCCTTGAGATTTTTGATAAGGGACTGAGTGCCTCTTGTAAGTCTTGTGATTATATCTATTGATCTCTAAGCCTAAGTTTCCTATTAGTTTCTAAAACTTAGTCATTTCCAAGGTAACATTGGTTGGTCCTCACTGCAACTGAGCCATCTACAGAAGGTTGAGATACAAAAGACTTGTTTATATTTCTTCACATCCCGAGAAAGTCAAAGGTTGCTGAACACCCTAGTAGAGACCATGAAAGTGTACATGCCAAGTAAAATAGTGGAGACCAAGAGATGGAAGGTTAATCAATGATTGAGTGAATTAGTGTATGCCGAGCCTATAGTATCTAAGTACCAGAATGAATGTTAGTTATGACTGAGCACCAGAACATTCAAGTACCAAGTAAACCAGTTTTGACATATGATCAGTTTTTAATGACACAAAAACTTACATAAATCATTCTAGCCAAATTCTACATGACATTTAAAGATTGTAGACATAGTTAAGGAGGAGATTACACATTTTTTCAAAATGCATTAATCCTAAGAAAAGAAGATTGACCAATCAAAAAATCAAAAGGATAAAATGAAAGAAAGGAAGAAATATGGATTGTTGATTAAAATCTAGAACTTTCTATGATTATCTATTTAAGAAGGATTCTAACCCTAAATCATAGTGCAAATGGAATGGTGAATGGAAGTGAGTGTGAAGCAATGAGTAAGCTAAGGATATAGAAAGGAGGCTAAGTCAGATATGAGATCATATAGAGAAACCTAGTAGTGAAGGACAAAATAGAGCATATCAAATAACGAGATGTGATTGAGATATTGAAGAGAGGAGATCCATAAATAACTTTAAGAGAAGACTAAAGGATTAGGTACTGAATCAATTTTGACACATTGAGTTAGGGAAAATATCTTAATAGAGTGGTTTTATTAGATCTATTTAAATATCCTAATAGATTCCTTACTTTATTATAAGTGTAAAATCCTTTAGTCAAGGTAAGGCCTAATAGTCTTATAAAGATTTTAACTAAGAAGACCCCTTGATGTAGGAGCATCTAGTGGTGCAAGGGCAATCCTATATCACCCAAAAATATGCTTAGTGTTAGTTTTTGTTTAAATTGTTTTCATTTTTGGATACCCATTTGGGTCAAATAAAGATTCCAACTCTCATAGTTCAACTATTGGTTTTCTATGTTAGAGTTTTTGAGCACCTTGGGATACATGCCAATGTAGAAAATAGGTTATTTTGTAATTGAGCCATAATTATAATGAGTTACAGGGTGTAAACTGAAGGGATGATTATACTTGTAATTTAAAGCACTCTGAATAAAGAATTAGGTCAAATTACTTTATGGTTTGAAAGTTATTACAATTTTAAGTTGCCTAGAGACTTCCTAAGAGCACTTTAAAGTCAGATTTGAGGCACTAAATGGCTTTGTACAAGCCTAAAAAATGGAAGACAAGAAATTTTTTTTCATAGCACTATAGAGTGCTTGGAGATCTTTCCAGAAATATAAATTGTTCATCAATCAGAGTCCTAGATCAAAAGTTATGCCTCTCAAAAGTTGGACTACCATTTTTGGATTCTCCTAATTTTACATTGACTTCTGACGTGTTTTCTAGAACCTTCTATTTTGGTAGTGGATGCCAAATGGAATATTCTAAAATGTATTCCTAACTCTAAACCTAATTTGGGGTACTTAAGGACATTTTTGGCATTGTAAAGGCAATTTTTGGTGGAGTTTGGGAGAAGGTACCGTGAGAAGGGTTTCTCCAAAATCTGATAACATTGTAAGCCCATAGGGCATGTTGTGGAGTCTATTTTTGTTGTACTATATGTAATAGTATATCACTTTTGATAAGAATATTACCCTTTTCCTATTGCATTCATTGTTGTCTTGGGTTGTGTTTCTATCAAGTGGTATCATAGATGGTTTTTTTGAGTGTGTAGACAAAGCATTGACTATGAGGCAATTTACACAAGGACTATGTGGTTGTGGGTTTTGATACAAGAAGATGCCTCCATAAAGGGAGCATGGTGGAAGGGCTGGAGTTGCTACTCCTGAGGTTAAATCCCTCTAGAGACAAGTCTAGGCATTGTAGGAGGAGATCCACAGAGGGATGAATGTTGCTGTAGGCAATGAAAATGAGGAAGAAATTGAAGAAGGAAATATTAGGTAGGAAGGGGAATGAGATGGAGAAGTCCTAAACCATGCAGAGAAGAATCCTTTTAGGGCCATTTCCATGCTTGGAAAAAGACCTAAAATTGATGTCGGCATGTTTTTTGAAAATCTAAACTTAGATGAGTTGATTGACTGGATAAATGAGCTGGAGGAATATTTTGAGTATGAGGATTTCGGGGACCTTGATAGGGTTAAGTTTGCAAAGGATGAAATGAAAGGCCATGCCAAAATCTGGTGGCAGGAGATCTAGTTGGAAAGAAATATAAGAGGAAAGAAGAAAATCACAAGATGGAATCACATGATGGACAAACTAAAGAAGCAGTTTATTCGTATTGATTATGAGCTTGGTTTGTTCAAAAAGATGCAAGGGTTAAAGCAAGTGGGAAAATCTATCTAGGAATACATAGAGTAATTTTACTGAGTCCTTATTAGGGTAGGGTATAAAAAAGCAAACAAGGAGAAGGTTGTCTGTTACCTTAGTAGGTTAAGATCTAGTATTTAGGAGGAGTTAGTCTAGTTAGAATGAATAGCATTGAAGAGGCATACTAGTTTTCCTTGCGAGTTGAGGAGAAACTAAACAAAAAGTTCGATGGAAGGCAAAGAGGGCATAGTCAAGGAGGAAGGGGTAGTGGTAGGACATACCAAGCACTTTTCATCTTCTAAAGTGGGAGAGTCATAAAAGAGTGGAAAGAAAAGAAAAGAAAAATCCAAAGGAAAACCTACATGTTATCATTGTGGCAAACTTGGACATACAATTAACATTTGTAGAAGAAAGAATGGTATGAAAAACCCTAAACCCTAGTTTACTAGTAATTATTTTAATTGTAAGAAACAATGACACCAAGTACATGAATACATGTCAAAGACAAGTGATGCACCTACTACACCTAGATTTGAAGGATATTGTTACAACTGTCAAAAATATGGACATAGATCTCAATAATGAAAATCCAAAGCTAAATCTAGTTGGACATCTTATGAGAAAGTACATGCAGCTAAGCAAGGTAATTCTTACAATTGGGATTACAACAGATGGTATAATTTTCATTATTGTGGAGAGTATGGGTACATTCAAAATAATTTCATTAAGACACATTTCAGAGGAAACCGCAAGAAATGGTTGAATAAAAATCTAGTTTGTTTTAGTTGTCTCAAAGTTGGACATGTTAGTAAGAACTACAGGACCTGAGCATCAACACCAAATAATGAAAGAAAAAAAGTAAAAGGGAAAGTTGAGATGAGTAAATCATGGAAAGAGATAGTAGAAGCTGGAAGTATTAGATCAAGAAAAGTTGTGATCACCCAATCCAATAGATAAGGTAATCACACCATATCTATCTAAGAAAAGAAGGTTTGTAAGGGGTTGTATACTTAATGTTATATCATACATCTATTCCTAACAAGAAAAGTGAATAAAATTCCACATCAACATAAATAAAGATGCATTATGAAAAGAACTAAGAAATAAAATAAGTTACACTATCAAGTGCCAAGCATCAATAATGCAGTTTGTATTGACTGAGCATTGCAATATAGACCAAGAATTTACGTTGAACAAGATGATGTATTAATGAAATGAAATGTTATTGACCAAGAAAAGTAATGGAGACAAAATATTTGAATGGAAAGAAGCATGAACATAACTTGTGAAGACTGAGACAAATGTTATGAACCTACCATAGTATAATGCATTTATTGTAGACCTAAATGAAAAATATTGACCAAATAAATCAAATTGTGGTACTCATTTTCATTCTATCAAGCTATTTAAAGTGCACAGGTGATTCAAAGGTGACAAAGGAAATTTCAACAACATAACAAGTGAATTATAGTATGCCATTGGAAAGAATTGGAAGAGCACAATAAGTAAAGCTTACTGCTGAGTTAAGTTATTTTTTCAAGTTGTTGAACAAAATTTGTTCAAAACCCTAGTTTTGAAATGGAATCTTCTATATCTATGTATGCAAAGGAAATGTTGAGGGAGAGAAATGCACAAATTATGAGGAATGATTAGTGTCCTCCACTAAAATTCAAGGAGTACCCTACAGTTGCATTGAATGGTGATGAATCTAGTGCCCTATAGTCAATTCCACCTAGAGTATTAATGATTCATGATACTCTAGGTGGAATAATGGAGAAATAAAATTTGAGCAGCATATGAGAAATTGTGTGGTAATGGAGTTTTTAAGGATGAGAACAAAATTGTTGCTAGGAAAGGGCTGATCCATGCCCTAGCCTTTTCAAAGGTTTTTAAGGTCGAATGGATAATGATTGTGTTGAGCCAAGTTCACGACATCAAGATTTAGTTAGAAGTTGGACCAATCAAGATTAACAAGGCTATCATTCACCGAGTTACTAGTTACCCTAAGTTGGATAGACCAAAGACCATAAGGTGTGGTATGAAAGATGTTGTCGAGAAGCAAACAAAGGTAAAATAGAATGGGTATGGGATATCAATCAATGTGATTGAAGATCAAGTCATTGAATTTTCTATACATGCGATTGCACACAAATTTTATCAATTGGGCCAACTGAATAACATTCCTTGTATTGTAGTGGACCTAGGTTACAAACTAGTAAAGAAAGATCATAGTTATGATCTTGCCAATCTACAAATACAACAGTTATCTAATAATCTTGGAGTGATAAGGAAAGAGAAGAATACTTCATGTAAGTTTGGATCCATAATTTTTTGTATATTTTTTCTATGTACATAATTCATTCCCCATTGTTTGTACAATTTCATGGGAAAAGAGTAGACCAACAATTGAGTAGATAACTAACATAATCAATCATTTGGGAGAAAATTTTGAAGCTATAATGGATAATTGTTTTAAAGAGTTCAAGAATAAGATGAAGAATAGGATGAGGATACCAAAGTTAGTGGTAGACAGTTATTTTGATGATATATGTTTTATGGTAGATACAAATTTCATCTATGAATAGGTATTCTACCAAGGGTTGCATGGCTAGAGCCAATGCAATACAAAGATAATGTTGATGAGGTTACAATAGTAGTGACTACATTTTTATTTGAAGAGATTGATAAGAATACTAAGGAATTTAGTACCTATGAGACAACCAAGATTAAAATTTAAGTGGAAAAAAAGTGCCCAAGATAAATAGGAAAAGAAAGAGAATGATTAAAGATCTTGAGGGAAAAGTTGGTGAAGGTCAACTTTAGATAACTCAAGGAAAAGGTGAGGACAAGGAATCTAATGAAGAAGCTAAAGTCAAAGAATCAAAGGGAAAAGAGCTATTTGTTTTCGAGCCCAGGGCAACAAACAAAAGAAAGCAATGTTTGTTAATCCAAAGGTAAATAAGGATCTATAGAAAGGTATGGAGAAGGCTATCACACCACTAGAATTATAGCCAGAGAGAAGAGTGATCACAAGATCAAAGGAAACTCAATTCCTAAATGTAAAAAAGAAAAGAAATCCCAACAAAGAGGAAGCCAACCAAAAAACCAAAGAAAGTGTTACATAGGAGGCCAAGGAGAAAAATGGTCATGACACCTAATAAGGAGGAAGATGATGAAGAAACCGAGTCTAATGATCTGAGAAAAATTTGGATTGTATCTATACTACCTTCAATAATTGTTGACCGAATATTTAAAGAGACTAGGGACTAAACCAATTTTCTAGGTTTTAAGAATATTAATTATGATTCTTTAAATAAAGATGATCAAGAGAAGCTTGAAAAAGCCATGATAGATATGATGATAAATTTTAGATATACACCTATTGAATTAGGTGAAGGCATTGTTGGAAATATAAGAGGAGTGACTAAGAGGGGATGGGTGAATTAGTTACCGCTAAAATAAATCCCAAATCACTTAGATATCAATACAAAACATAAACTCTACTGAAACTATTGTTACTCAGTTAACACACAAGCACTTGGTTAACACTAACAATATGATGTAACTTGGAAAGCACTATAATATCAACTATGATTAACCTTATTTAAATTATTTGTATACACATAAAATAAATAGCATGAACACAAGTGACACCAAGATTTAACATGGAAACCCAATTTGGGGAAAACCACCAATTGCAACTAGTTACTAATTTTCACTCTTCTAAAGTGATCCCTGTTAGGAGCCAACCTTGTTAAAGGTTACAAAATACACTTTTAGGTGTGACTCTATTAGAGGATTTGGAAAATAGCTATTAAGTCAACTCTATTAAAACATTTGATACACTACTACAATAGTTAGAGACTAGCAATGATGTGATGTGATTGCTGATACAACTATATTTATGATTTCAAATCTCAATTCTAGCTCAAATACTTGATTTAATCACCTTTTTAGGAGTGGCCTTGTTAGAGGTCTTTAGACATTTCAATCTAGAAATTCCACCTTGTTAGATAATTTATAAATAGCTATTAAGGTAATTATGTTAGGAGATTTGATAAATTGCTATAATGGTTAGAGAGTAACAACAATATGACTTGATTTATGATACAAATTTGTCTTTGCTAATTTTAAATCTCAATTTTGGATTTATTACTTGATCCTTCTTGATTGAATGTATCTTTGTAACTCCTTAAGGATATTATGCTTATCCTTTCAATTCACTTCCTCTAAACATACTTTTATCTTCTACACATTCTCACACTTTCAATCCTCAACTTGATCTTATACTTATATCATAAACATTGCCAAGTTGGCTTGAATACAATTTAGAATAATTAATATTCATCTCCTTAGTTTTCTAGAACCAACAAATAAATCCATAAAACTCAATAAACCAAAACAAGAAAATCTTTTGTTAGCCAACCCTGTTTGGTATAAACTAACACTAGAATGATTTTCCCATGTTAACCAAGTGAACTAGGTTAACACTACATCTTCATAAACTTCCTTTGGTAACTAAGTGAGATTAGTTAACATTAGTTCCATCCAAATTTCTTTTGTCAACCGAGTGAGCTTAGTTAACAGTCAACGCCCAAGTGAACCCAACAGACACTATATTATGAACTTGGCAAACACTGGAATGCTTAGCAGACACATGAAACTATGTTCATCAGCTAAGTGAGCTTGGTATAAATTGACTAGTAAAGATATGGAATTTGTGTAACATCAAAGATAATATACAATTGATCAATAATCTCCCTCTTTGACATTGATGGCAAAATAACATGTCATAATATAATGCAATTTTAGAGAAAAATAAACTAAAGAAAATATCCTTAGTTTCATTTTGATTCCCATCCATGAGAACTCCCTCTATCAGTGTGAACTCCCTTTGATTTCAATTTCTCCCTTTGTTAGCAAACTCTATCTTCAATATCTTCTTCTGATAGAAAACTCTCCCTCTTCGATATCAAACCAAGTTCTTCTTCTTTGACATCTTCAAACAAAATTTCTATAATATGACATACAAAAACTCTCCCTCTTTGACATCTTATGCCAAAGACAATGTTCAATGACCATTAATCTACCTGATGTACAAATTCCTATGCAATCTGCCCTTACATTATTGTATCAACTAGACTAATCTTCAACATGCTATGGCTGATGCATCACTAAACCTCATTTAGTAAGCTTTAGATATGGGAATAACCCCTAAATTACCTCTTCAATACAAAAATGCATCCTTAGGTAATGGCTTCGTGAATATGTCTACAATTTGTTATTTAGTATTCACATATTCCAATCTCACCTCTTTGTCTTGCTATGATTCTCTCAAAAAATGATATTTTATTGCAATGTACTTGGTCTTTGTATGCATCATAGGATTCTTTGATATATTAATTACACTTGTGTTATCACATAAGATAACCATTGGATCCATGATTTCTACCTCTATACCTACCAACAATTGCTAGAACCAAACATCATTGGAACAATTAATTGCTACTACAACATTCTCTACCTCTACTATAGACTGAGAAATACAATTTTGCTTCTTACTTGTCCAAGACACTAGCCTCTTTCCAAGAAAGAATGCTCCACCACTAGTGTTCTTCCTATCATCAACACTTCCTGCCCAATCCACATTAGTGAAGGCTTCCAAATCCAAATTACCTCTATTCCTATACCATAATCCATAGTCTTCAGTACACTTTAGCTACCTCATGATCCTCTTTATTTCCATCATATGAATTTTCTCTAGGATTAGTTGAAAATCTTACCATCATATCAACTGCAAGAACAATATTAGGCCTAATATGTATAACATACTAAATTTTACCAATTGTTGGTCTGTATGTGGTCTGATCTACCTCCTTGGAATCATCATTTCTGGAAAGTTTATGTCTAGTAGACATAGGTGTTCCAACTGGTCTTGAATCTTCGATTTCAAACTTCTTTAGTATCTCCTTGATATACTTAGATTAAGTAATGTAGATACCATCTTTCTTCTATTTAATTTGTAAGCCAACAAAGAATTTGATTTCTCAAAACATTGACATCTCAAATTACTTACTCATTTCTTCTAGAAAAGCTTTTCATAAGTCATCATTTCTAGTAAACGATGTGTCATCCAAAAAGATTTCTACCAACAAAAACTTCTTGTTTGGTCCTTCTTTTATGTATGGGCTATTGTTATCATTTGTTCTTTGAAAACCAATCATCATCAAGGTTCTTACATAATCCATGATTGATGTAATCCTTCTTTCTTCATACCATTCTGATGAGGTGTACTAGGGCTGATACTTGTCTTTTGATTCCTCTTTTAGTGTATAATTCATTGAATTCATTAGAAATGAATTCATCTCCTCTATCTGATCTCAAACATTTCAACTTCTTTCTTGTTTCATTCTCAACTCTAGCCTAATACCACTTGAACTTCGAAAAAGCTTCAAACTTATCTTTCAAATACATTACTGTCACCATCCTGGAATTATCGTCAACAAATAAAATAAAGTAATTATCTCCACTATAGCTCTCAACACTAATAGTTCCACAAAGGTTTGTATGAACTAACTCCAAGACTTCTTCATAATAATAGTTCTTGCTCTTGAAACTTGTCTTGCCTGTCTTACCAATTTGACAATTTTTGCATAGACCCATATCATGTTTCCTCAGCTCTTTTGTTTTTTCTTATCTTGATTAGGTTATCAAATTTCACATGGCATAACCTTTTATGCCATAGCTAACTTTATTCTACTTGAGCAATGAAACATGAACTTTCACTAAGATCTAGGTAGAATAAGTTACCTTTTGTTTGGTTACTAGACCCAATTAGATTTCATTTTCCATCTAGTAGCTTGGCCTTCACATTTATGAATTCTACCTTGAATCCAATGTTATTCAACTATTCAAAACTTTATAGATTATGTTTCAATCCTTCAACCCAATAAGCATTATCACATCTAAGTTCGTTGGTTAGAGATACAACCTTTTCCTTTTATGTACCACGGTTCATTGTTTCCAAATCTTACACTTCCACCATCAAAATGTTCCATATGTTCAAACTTCATTTTTTCACTAGTCATATGATGATAATAACTACTATCAATAATCCATGTACCATTTTTGCTAACATGAGAAATAAGTGCCATTTTATCTTCTTCATTATTAGATTCATCTTTTACAATAATATAGACCATCTCATCATCATCACTACTATATGAATCTTTAGCCATGAAACAAGAATTCTTACCTTTATCCTTGTAGTCTTTGTATCTTTTGAAATCTTTCTTTCCCTTATACTTGTTCTTCTTTTCATCTTTGTCTTCTCTATTTGGACACCTTGTAAGAATGTGACCAACTTCTTCACAAGAAAAATAGATTATACGAATTTTACCTTTGTACTTTCCTTTGCCTTTGGGATTCCTTCTTGCAAGTAGTGATTCAATGGCTTCAAGGTCACTATCATAACTATCTTCCTTTTTACTTTCAGATTGGTTTCTATTAGTCTTTGAAACTTTCTTCTTGAGTGGCAACTTGGCTTCAAATGAAAACTCAAGATTGCTAGAACTAGGAACATAATTATCATAGTTATCTACCTCAAATGCTATCAACCTTCCCACTAAAGCATCAAAGGTTATCTTATTATTTGGATCATATCTCATCTCTTGAATAACTAATACTCTAATTACATAAATAGGAAGAAGGTTTTTGAGTACCTTTCTTACCATTGTAAAATCTTCAATTTTCCCTCTAGAGGCTTTGATTGCACTGACACTCGCTTTGATTCTATCAAAATATTTTGCAATGTTTTCATCCTCTCTCATCTTCGTCTGATCAAACTAATATCTCAAGCTTTTTGCCTTGGATCTTCTCACATTATCATCACTTCTATAGATAACCTTTATCTTTGTCCACATCTCATAAGCATTAGCACACCCTTTGACCTCATAAAATTCAACATAGTTAGGAGTTGGTGCAATGTCAATCATCATGATATTATGTTTATTCTTTTCAACAATCTCCTTGTCGATCATTATTTCAGCATGAGCCTTATACTGAGCTTTCAAATATTTCAGACCTAAATCACTAATGGTCACTAGATATAGCTTCATAATTTCTTTCCATGACTCAAATTTATCTTTCTTTAACTCAGGAATCTCTCTTTTGTAAGACATCCTTATCTTTAGCTTAGGTCCTTGAAACCTTCTGTACAAGCACCAAGAGATCTAATACCAATTTTTGGAAATATAAAATGAGTAACTATGAGGGGAGGGGTGAATTAGTTACCACTAAAATAAATCCCAGATCCCTTAGATGTCAATACAAAACATAAAATCTGCTAAAACTATTGTTACTTATTTAACACATAGGCACTCAGTTAACAATAACAATATGTTGTAACTAGGTAAGCACTATAATATCAAATATGATTAAACTTAATTAGTTTAGTTTCATACACATAAAATAAATAGCATGAACACAAGTGATACTAAGATTTAACACGGGAACCCAATTTGAGGAAAACCGCTAATTGCAACTAGTTGTTGGTTCTCACTCTTCTGAAGTGAGCCTTGTTAAAGGTTATAAAATATACTATTAGGTGTGATTCTGTTAGAGGATTTAATCACCCTATTAGGAGTGGCCTTGTTATAGGTATTTAGATACTCCAGTCTAGAAATGCAACATTGTTAGAGGATTTGGAAAATAACTATTAAGCCAACTATGTTAAGAGATTTGATACACTTCTACAATGGTTAGAGAGTAACAATGATATGACCTGATTGCTAATGCAACTGTATTGCTGATTTTAGATCTCAATTTTGGCTTTAATATTTGATCCTTCCTAATCAAATTAATCTTTGCGACCCAAAAAAGATATTCTGCTTATCCTTTCAATTCACTTCGTCTAAGCATCTTCTTATCTTCTACACATTATCACACTTTCAATCCTCAACTTGACCTTATACTTATATCATAAAAATTATCAAGTTGGCTTAAATACAACTTAGAATAATTAATATTCAACTCCTCATTCGTCTAGAACCAAAAAAAAAAATCCATACAACTCAATAAACCAAAATAAGAAAATCCTTTGTTACTTGACCCTGCCCAATAGACACTAACACTAGAACTATTTTCCCATTTTAACCAAGAAAACTCGATTAACACTCCATCTTCACAAACTTCCTTTGGTAACTAAGTGAGCTTGGTTAACACTAGTTCCATCCAAATTTCCTTTATCAACCGAGTGATCTCGGTTAACACTGAACTTCTATGAACTTCTCTTTGATGTCCAAGTGAACTTGGTAGACATTGTCTTTTGAACTTGGAAAATACTAGAACGCTTGGCAGACACAAGAAACACTAGTAAATTTAGGCTTAAATTTTGATGTGAAAAGCTTGAAATTGCAACCAGAGTAGGTCGAATAGGTGACTAAACTTGTTCTCGATCTTTTTTAGTCAATTTTTTGACCCAAACATTTTGCATCAAAATTTTGACTCCATAAAGATGAAGTTATGGATGCAAATTTTGTCGATTTCCTTAGTCCAACTTGAATTGTTATTTTCCCATTTGTGAGCATCTTTGGTTAAAATTTTGATGTAAACCCCTCCACCTGTGATGGCCAAATGACCAATTTTGCGTCAAAATTGTGACCAACACCCCTTAATTTTCTACACCGGTACCATACATTCAACATCAAAGGGAAGACATGTGCATCAAAATTGAGACCAACGCTTTCTAGAAATTTAGATGAGCTGTGCCAATTATTGTAAAAGCTTTGCTCTCATAGGAGCCTTCTAAATTGCACAAAATTTGATTCTAAAGCATAATTGCTTGGTGCATGAGAGTTAGGGTATCGTGCACATTTCTACCTCGACACCATTGTTTCATTCATCACATGATTTATTTCCTACAAAAAAATGGGAAGGAGGAAGAAATGTGCATGATATCCCAAGTCTCCACCGAGCAATTATGCTTTACAACTCAAATTTTGTGTAGTTTAAAAGGCTCTTATGAGAGCAAAGCCTTTGCAATAATTGGCATACCCTATCTAAATTTTGGTTCTTGAGACACCATTGCTTGTGAAGACTACATGGAAAAATAAAATTAGGAAATAATTATTTATCAGGAATGAAAGCCAATAATTTCACTAACTAATCTCTATTTTTCAAACAGATAAACGTGACAAAAAACCTTATAGTCCCAATCACATCATCATAAGAGTGCATATATAACTATAACTATAACTATAACTATGTCTAAAACCAACATAATTTACAAATATCCACAATTCAAATACTATCCCTTGATGTTTTCTTTAATGCAAAGTTTTAAGTCAACTATGTTATCACCCTGGATGATGTAATGCCAAATTGTCATTAGGCTAAAGACTGCAGCAAGATTTACAAATGCAAGGAGAACTATCCAACCAAAGTAGAAAATGACATGAAAAGTTAACAATCTATCAATTGACACCTCTAGATGAAATATTTCTAGCAATTGAACTGTACATTATAGAAACAAAAATTGCCTTAAAATTGACACCTCACTAGTTGTAGTTCATTTGCACCCGTAATGGCTTCATAAAATTTGAAAGCTTACAATTTGTCAAGAACACAAAAGGCACTCATAGTTTAGCTACATTAATAAAAGTAAAGTAGTTCAGTTACATAGTGTGGGCAAGAGACTACAATATCAATTGTGGAGTTGCAGATAAGTAAGTGATAAACATAAAAAGGTAATATAAAGCACCATTTGCTATGTTCTAATATGATGAACTACCTTGGAGCTGGTTCTAAACCTTGCTTGCTTAATGTTGGATTTGATCCCACGGTACCATTACCTAGAGGAGGTCCCACACCCCACTTTCTTGCTGATTCTGAAGGTGCTAAAAGAGCATCTTTGATAGCTAATCTCCTTTGCGAGCTCAACTAAAAGTGAATTCCTGATTGAAGAATGCCAAAGATAGTCATGATGTGCCTATTGCTAATAGGCACATGGTGACTATCTTTGACATTCTTCTATGGCTCTTGTGAATCTAATCTTATAACATGAGGCTTCCTCTTCTTTTTTTGAGCATAAGGCTGATGCAACCCTGTAATAAGAAATAAATGGGTTTAATTTTGATTATGTACAACACAAAGAAAACCAAAATGTAATAGCAATTTTTAATAGAGAAATGAACTATATAAAGTTATAAAGCTCATAATAATAATAGGCCATAAACAAGATTTAAATTCTAAGTAGACAAAGTCTGGACACATGAAGTGTACCTGATTAATAAAAACCAAATCATTGCTAAGCCTTTTAACCACTCCTTATAGCACTTTCTCTATCACCAAGTTTGCAATAGGTTTTATTTTTATTTTTGGATCCAACATTAATATAGCATCTCCATCCATAAATTTCTTCAGAGCTTGAAAGATTTATACATGAAGAGATCAAAAACTCAAAATCTATCATGAGAAATAGAGCTCCAACACTGATAGTTTATACAATCTGTGAAATCAAAAAGTACTTGCATATAAACTAAAACTATAAGTTGGAGAAGTGAGAATAGAATTGCAGTCCAAATGCTTGAGAAGTAGTCGAATATGTTATATTTGTAAAATATACATGTTAAATTTGGAGTATTAATTAAAACCGTACATTAAAATTTGTAAAACTAAATATCTTTCTCCTTTATTTTTAACATGGTAATTTTTTTAAAATACAAAGCTCATTGTGTTAAATCTGCACATATACACATACCTATATAAGGACTACATAACATTAATATTTAGTTTACACATTTATAAAAAGTCCTTATAATCTTTCAAACTAATGCAATCTTTGGGTATAAAGCTAAATTCCATGACTATTAAATAGATATATTTAGTTCTCTCCCATGCTTAGCTATTTTATCTATTTTTTTAATATTTATTTAAAACATAAAAGATAAGGAATAGTTAAAACACATGAGATTTTCTCTATAATTTTTAGCTATTTTGTTTATATTTATTTTCATTATAGGATTGTGCAATAAGATTGCACAATCCTAGTGAGCAAGCTTATTGCACAAATTTCCACACTTTAAACCTTAAATCAAGATTTTTTTTAACATACTTCTATTAAGGGTAACTATCAAGGGTAACTATCAACTTAGAATGAATCTTCTAAAAAGTTGTCCAAAACTTGTTGCTTTATAAAAGCCATCTAAGATATGTTTTTTAAATTTGACAATGTCTTTGAAAACAAGAATGAATAAAAATAGAATGGACTATATATAACTTGAGTTAAAAATTGTCAATTTGACATTGGCTCTTTGCATTGGTTGTGATGAAGCTATTTTGTTTTGACCATGACAAATCCTTTGAAAAGGCCTTGAAACTTTAACAATTTACTAAACAACCTTGGTGATGCAAATGATTTTGTCTCTTTAACTTCCCTATTTTACACCAAACCCTAGATCTTGTCACCAATGTCCTCCAAAAATCTACCTTTCATCTTTGCAAAATTTGTAATACCCAACCTCTACAATAATCTCCGGTGATGAAAATCTATGCTTCCCCAAGTTTTTGGGATAGTGATATTAGGACACGTGTTAGGGATGAGATTTACTTTGGCTAATTTTGCACCTATTTTAATGCATTTTACATATTTATTGGCCTACCATGTATGCTTGTATTCAAATTTATGTTACTGTGTGTGTATATAGTAAGATGTTATATATTATACTGAAACCATTTCAACATGGTCCACTTTGTCTAAGTCAATAAGACCAAGATCTTTGAAAATCAACTAGAGAAAATCTTCAATCGCTTCCTTTGTCATGGAGGCATAGCCTTTTTCATGTGTATGATTTTATAGCATGTGGAATAAACTTTATTGAGATAGGCAGCTTTTGATACCCTCAAACACATAATAGAGATCCAAAATTTGCTTTCTCATTACGAATGACTTTGCAAACCTATACGCATTTCTTCCACCATGTTCCTTTTCCTAGGCATGTGGAAACCAAGTAGTCCTCTTATAAGTGAGGTAAACCACACCACATACTTCTATAAGTTCTTTCTCATTTGTTATATTACAGACATATTCTTGAGGAGGATTGATTGGAAACATATCAAAATCCTTTCAACTAGCTATTTGAGTTTAGCACATTTTGGGATCATAACCAATTGCTTCAAAGCTTGCATAGTTGAACCCATCCTTGGGAGTTGCATGAATTGTAGAAACATCATCTCCTTCATGGAGTATCCAAAGGGATCAGATTCAAAGTCACAAATGTTAGAGCTAGGTAGATTATCACACATCCCTAAATAAAGAGTTATTTCACTTGTAGAATTGTAATTTCTCTTTTAAAATAGATAGGCCCGACCATAGTCAAGTTGTATAATGCAGATCTCTAGAGGAAATATAGTTTTAGGGTCCTCATTAGATGCACTGTCAGAAGAAGAGATCACTTCTTCTAAAGAATTTGTAAAGTTTAGAACAAAGGTTTATTCTTCATATCATCTGTTATTGATTGTTGATTGTTGAGATGCTTAGTATATATTCTTCATTCCTTTCAAACTACATCTTGTTATCTCTATCAATACACCCTCATATTGTTTTACTCATTTTATCACAAAAATACCCAAGAATTTGATTTTTTCTCATCATGGGAGGTAAGAAAAAAGGACAAAGCAATCATAGGCAATTGAACATGTTTCTAAAATGTATTGAAATAACATATACATATCTTTGACTGACTCATTCCCAAATTTGAGCTTGTTTGTATTTAAAAATTGAGCATTTAAAACCTTAATTGATTCCAATCAACTGGTTGGAGATAACTATTGTTTGAAAGGGTGTTAGAATGCTCCATCAACTAGAAAGCATAGATTGCTGACCTATTCTACTAAATTGAAATATCCATATATAAGTTAATCTCCCAGTGATGAATAGGAACTGGAGCCTAGAAATTGTATATATTTACTATTTTACCAATCATTTACACAAGCAAGGTCTCAGGGGTGGACTCTCTATAGGTTCCAAGCTAGACCTTAGTTACTTTAAGGAGTCACATAATCATGATATCTGCAATTATTTGTCCCATTAGGTCTATCTAGTACATGCCAGGAAGGGTTGTAAACACAAGGACCAGGAAGTATTCAAAAAGAACATTATCTTCCCAAAATTCTATAGATTCTACAATAGAAAATAAGTCACTATCTTTTAGATCATTTTCAAATAATTTCACTTTTTATCATAAAGAGATAGATTCCAACAAAAGACATGGTTCACTATTACACATAATTTAAGCATCGGTTGAGAATGAAGTGACACTTGAGGAGCCAACTATTGATGCTCCTAGACAAAGTGGAGATTTAGATAAGCTATTAGAAGGCGATAAATCATGTGTCTGGCTCATTATCAGAAACTGAATCACTTGGTGTTGAAGATCCTTCCAGTTTAGGACAATCAATACCCACTGGAAATATTAGAAAGAATGGGAATCCAAGAGTGCCAAATGAAGATTTAGTTCATGGTGTAAGTTTTATAGGGATAGTGAGAAGAATATAGTCATTTTGCACTTTTGTTGATGTTGGAGCTCTCATGGATGGACTAGTACAAGTATCTAAGCTTAGTGATATGGCTTTGTGCACTCAAGGTCATCATGAGGCATTCCACAAGGACCTTGCTCTACACCACCTTCTTAGAGAATTCATGAGTAAGATAACAAGGTTTTAGGATGTTAGGAATATTATGAATCTAGACACTGAGTATGAATTTGCACATAATGTTCACACTATTCTTATCTAAGAATCTGGAAACAGAGTATTTATCTAAGAATAATATCTTAAAACACTATTGAAGATAATAAGGTTTTAGGTTGTGTCTAGACACTGAGTATGAATTTACACATAATGTTCACCTTTCTCTTTCTCCTTCACAATCAAAACACTCAATCTTAAATATCAATTCATAACACAATGTATAACTCTATAAAGTTGTTCAATTTTATAAAAAACATTTCTTCTAAATTGAACATAATTCATATTATATACATAAACTAAGAAAAAAAAAAAGAAGTAATCTAATTGACTTTACCAAAAAAACCTAATTCTATACAAATAAAAGAAAATTCTTAACAACTTAAAAAATAGAATAAAATATACTAGAAACAAGAATTATGTGAAATTAAGACTTAACTATTAGAAATGGTTATTATGTCTGATGCTGATGGCATTCCTTCACCCATTTCATTCTCTATCCAAAATCTACCCAGGAAGAACATTTATTTCAAACAATATGGAAATCAATTCATAAAATGTACTATAATTAGTCAAAAAAATATCTCCCAATTACCTATAGACATCATCTAGAACCTCTTTTATCTCATGTTTGAAATGTTTTGTTATACCCAAGCTCTCCAAATGATTTACCATTGAGAGGCCAAGAATCAAATTGATAGGATAAGCACCGAGCACTGCACCAACAAACAAATGTTTCTTACATTTACATGATCATTATAAAAATATCTTCAAACTATATAAAAGAATATTTAAAGACCAACTTATATAATAAGCATATAGAGATGAATATCTCCTCTTAATTTCCAAGAACAACATATTTATCCTTGAAATTTAATTTAAAATAAAGACATTGATTACATTCTTCTAACTTATTGACAATTAGAAATGAAGAATGGATCATATACTTCTATTTCTTTATTTTCTCTCATTTGTCAATCTAAAATAAAATAATAGATAGAGAATATGTTCTTGATTTAAATGTAGAATGAAATGGTTGTAAGTATGCATTTCTACCACATACAAATGATTTTGAGATATAGACCTGTGCAATCCAATCTCCCAAGGAATAGACAACACCACTTATTGCCATCTTTGCCAAAACATGATTTCTCATAAAGTGATGTTAGAATATTTACTAAAATGATCATAAATTATGTTGTTATAGTAAAAGAATACTTTAACTTAATAAAAAAACTACACAATATTAAAACATGACATCATGCTTAAAAAATTTAAAAGGTACCTGTAACAAAGAACTTCATTTGGACTTGCTAATTGGTTGTCACTATTAACTATAAGCTTGTCTTTAAAGTTTGAGCTTCACTTGGTTTCGAGAATAGATTAATATTCTCTACTAAATAGGGCCAACCACATGAAGGTGGAAGCTCATTTGAACCCTACCCCCCCATTACTCTAAATTCCCCATTAACATTTAATAACATTCATTCATTCATACATTTTGGAAATATAAGGTTCAATCATTATAATCACATGATAACATTCATTAACACATAATATTCATTAACAATATTCATTAACACAATATCCATTAACAATATTCAAGAGTAAGTCACTCATGAATAATCATTTCTTTTTGGCTTTCTTGCTATTTTTTTTGCATAAATTTTCTAAGAGGAATATCAATTTCCTTGTCATACCCATCCTTTATTGGTTCTAATGCATGTCTCCTCCTCATCTATTAAGGAACATCATGAGGCTGCTACACCAAATAGGGGTTTGCTACAATAACAAGTACTTTATGAGTTAAATTTACACCATTTTATATTAGTGAATTACAAGTTTTTATATAAGTAAAAGAACTATAAATCAAAAAATTAATTTAAAAGAACAAAACATAGATTTTTTTAACCTAAATGTGTGACATGAGCTACCTGCTAATTAGTCTGAACATCCTCCGGCACTCATTCATCAACATGACATGATTGATCTATATCCTCTAAAATATACACAAAAAGGTTATACCAAGTTCAATTAAAGATGTTAAATTTTATTAATAATTACATTATTAGTTTTAAATAGAAAATGAGCACCTCCATGGACAATATGAGGCACATTAGGGGCTTCATGATGTGACGTATGATCTGTGTCACGATTAACAGGCTGCATTGCAATGTCATGCACATTATTATCAAATAGATTGTTACTCAAGTATTCAATTTCTAATATAATTTTTGGCACATTTACCTATGCACATGATGTAGGAGACTGTTCGGTTGGGGCAATGGAAGCTTGCTGTAGGCATTCAGCCACAGCTGCATAGCCTTGCTTGAAGGCAATTCTTTTGTGTTCTTCCGTGGCCTCTAGATTAAAATCAACACCTTGAATTTTATTTGCATTTTTTATTAATTAAAAAAATATTTTCATTTTATAAATATTTTTTCTCTGCAATTCATTTATTGCTACTTACAACTTGTGCTTTGATTTTAGAATATCCCCTAGAGCCAAGTTTGTGCTACCCAACCTTTTCCAGCTTGGCCTTTGTTGCCTTTGATGTGTCCTACAACCTATGAAAAGTTTGAAATATGTTAGATGATATAGATATAAAGATTAGTACTAATTAGTGCATTATTACATTAATGTACTAGTAGTTAATACTATTGCATACCTTTTCAGATTTGTTGGTGTACTTTCTTTTCGACCTTCCCCTTTCTCCTTTGCATCCAAAATGAACTCATTCCACTCCCTCACTTAAACAAAGGGAGGATTCTTGTACTTTAGGTTTAGGATGAGACTCTTTCTATATGAGTCCCTCACAACCTTAAGATGTTTGCAAGCTTTTTGTAACAATTTCTTATGATAAAAAATATTACTACCAAACTCATGTTCTATATCTTTGATGAGCTCATCTTTTAATTTTTTTATCTTGGAAGTTCCACCTTTTAAGAAAAAATAGAAAATTGTTAGATATAGCTAGTATAGGAAAAGACCTGAATGAAAGGAAAAATGTTGCACCAATTAATGATATGAAAAAAAAATGGTGGGATAAAATTAGTTCAGTTATGATGTTCCACCTTGTATGTATGGTGGGCCCAAATCTTTGTAATGTGAGGTCATAAAGCCTCTTATAAAATGTATTGTTTCTTGCAAAAAATGTCATGGGATAATTAATAGTAAGAACCATTAAAATGAATCATGCGAAGAATATTTTTCATAGTGAATAACATTATATTAAATATTCCACTCCACTCGAACTATTTTTTTTATGTGAAAAACTAAGTATACATTAGAAGGGAATTGACTTGTACCATAGCAAACTATAGAGTCTAAATTGAAAACCATTTTTTCCCCTTTATAGTATACAATTGTGTAGTTGTTGATGTCAAACTCTACCAGTCAAACCAGTCAAACTCTACTAGGGTTTTGTTGTTGATGTCAAAATTTGGCCAAATTCAGCCTATGAATTCTCCTCAGCAAACCCACATTCTAAATATAGGACCCTAGTCATGCTTCGCCCAAGTCACACTGAACCTAAAATCTGGACTTCTAGGGAAGAATCTGCCGGCAATGTAGCTTTTTTATGAACAGATGCAGGAATAAGTAATATGGTTCATTAATTTAGTTTTACACATGCTTTTTCAAAGTTTGTGTCAAATTAATTTGCCAAATTTTCCCAAAGATTTTGCAAAGTCTCAAGTTTGTTAAAAAAATGGGTTTGTAAAGTAATTTGTCTAGTCTAAGTTTTTAAAGTATGATTGAAAATTTTGAACAACATTAAGGATGTAGAAAAAGTTATTGCAGTAACCAACATCAAACATAGCACAACAAACATTTTCTTTCAGTCATTTCCATTACATACACAACGTACTAAACTAAAAATATGTACCAGTGACTATATTAATCAGTATACCTTGGAAAAAATATAGTTCATTATACATATAACTTGCCATGACCATCATTTTTTGTCATTCTTAATTGATGTTGTCATTGATCATACTTGGGATATTATGGAAAACAAATGTTGCTAAAATAGATAGTAAAGCTAAAAATGAGCACTGTAAAAATCTAATAGGCAATAGCAATGATGTTGGAAATCATTGAAAACTGAACATTGAATATGAAAGAAGACCCTGACTTTTTGTTCTCTATAGAAAAATTGGTTAGTATCTTCTATTGTTAAATCATGATATTGCAATGTACTGAATGGCAGATCTCAATGGTACACACACTTCCATTATTTAGATCATACAATGCCAGTAGAAATATTTATAACAAATTTGGAACTCATAGATCCAATTCAAAAACATTAAGTTCAAAAACATTAAAATACAAATAGACTTGTAGAGGGTTGTGCCCTAGCATAATAAACTTCTAAAATATCAATAGAGGAAATCATGAACTCCAAATTACAAGTGATATAAATGTACATGTTGCTTTTGGTCTCCCATCAATGTACCTACAATATTACCATTTGAGCAATCCAAATTAAAACCACCAGAAGTACTAAATCAACTACTTCATAGCTCAAATTGAATTACTAAACTAGAGAATTACTAAATCATGTTTACGTCTTGCAAGAAAATCCTTATTACAATATAAAAATAATTATTTAAAGTACCTGGAATCTTAGGACATTTTAAAGGCATTGATTCATCATTGTCAATAAACAACGATGTCTGCATAGCTCCCATGCTAGAAACACTGGTAGCTCCAAGAAATGATGGTGAATTATCACCAATACATGCACTATGATCTACATTTGGTGGCATAGGAGAGGGTGCATCTCCTACCACAAAAAAAATAATCCACTATGTGATGCACCTAAGGTTAAAGTACAAATTATCAGCTTATAATTAACACAAAACCAAATATAACAAAACAATGATTTACCAGCTGGATGTCCCCTTGTTGTTGACATTGCAGTCGACAATCTTGTATGGGCATCTGTCAACCTTGTTGGAGTCTCTTGCACTGGATGACCTAAACAATATATTGTTAGCAAAGACATTCTAAAATAATAAAAGTAAGAGTTAACTTAAGAAGTTTTGAATGTTCAAAATAAAAAATTCCTTCTAATTTGTCAACTAAAAGATTATTTACTAGTGGTAGTTGGAGCTCTGCTACTACTAGCCTCACCACGTTGTCCTTGACTAGGTTGTGGACCAGTTGCCAAAAAATCCTATATAACAAGAATTTAGTAGTTAAAGTTTCTTACAACTCTTTAAAAAAATTGCATCAATAAAGTATTTTTGCACATATTACATATTTTACTTCACAACATAAAAGATTATAAAATATAGATCTTTATTGAACTTTTGTTATAACTAAAGATTCATTATTACTTACTTCATAACAAGGAGCTTGCACTCTCAAATCTGATAGCCTCTTCATCATCTCCTTGGATGGAATATTTGGCTCATCCAAAATTTTCATTATTTTTTAATAAATTAATTTTTTTTTTTCAACATTATTGTTACATTGGGAGTTTTAGCAATATCGTCATCAGAAGCTATAGCTAGTGCCTCGATACTTACTGCTGGCACTTTTCCCTTATCCTGAACATCGAATTGTGAGAGGAATATCAATAAAACTATCATAAAAACTCAAAAACCGTAAATAAAATAACATAATAATATAACATTTTTCAACTATCTAATTTGTACAATTTCAATAAGGTTTATCCTCACTAAAGAAGGGGTGGGATTAGCATCCTAGTGGCCGCTATCATCTATCAGATCCATATCGTCCTGTCACAAAGATTAAACATAAAAAATTCAGCTAATTGAAAGTAATAGACAACAAAAAAAAACTTATTAACAAAATGGTATATAATACTTACAACCCTCATGATGGTAACTTTGTTTGTATTTATGCAATTTAAATGGTAATCTATTAGCAATTCTTCCCCTGCACTTATTGATTTTATTGCACAAGTAAAAACTTCATTCCCTTCACGAACCTCAAATATGCAATTGAGTCACTTACTAGTTGAGGAAGGTTGCGTACTATTTATCAAACCTGCAATATTACCTATTTCTTTTGGTCTCCCATCAATGTACATAGTAAATCTTTTATTTTGATCATTTTCTTTCCATTGTACATAATTAGCTGATAGTGCATACCTACGCATACTCTTTTTATATCGAACAATCCGCATCCAATCATTATAATTGTAACATGGATTGACATACTTGAACAATTCAACAACTTTGTGGTAACATACCTTTATCCCATCCATGGAAAATAGGCCCAAACCATGTAATGAGTATGGAGAAATGTGATATATCCTCTCATTAACACAAAAATCCATGTTAATTGGAGGTAGCTCATTAGGTACCCATTCTTTCTCAATGTGTGTGTACCAAAAGGGCACCTTGATGTTGCCTTTGGTCTCATCATCATAAGAACATGATTCCCCATTGGCAAGGAAAAATTGCATGCATTTATCAAAATTTTTTCTAATCTTTTGACCTCTAGTTGATCTCCCTATTCTAGTCGTACTAAATGTAGAGCTTTCATCTACCATTTCCTCATTTCCCTCATTCAATGTAGATAGATCTGACAATTGCCTATTTGGTGGGTCCTGCAATCCATCAAATGGAAAGTGAAAGTGAGAAATATAAAATGTAGTAAGTTGAAAGTGATTATACAATTATATTTCTATATGGACCTTCTTTGTCTATGTATACATTATATGATTATATAATATGTCTATTTATAACATATGTGCTCAATGATAAATAAGAAGAATATAAGAAAATTATGTCTATTTATTGACTTATACCTGCTGATCCATGTCACTGTGCACAATCCATGCCAAAGGAGTCAAATTTCTTGCATATGTTAATCATTTATCTTAAGTTAGCTAAAAATTACATGATATTCTTAAACATGAAAAAATTTACCTTATATATGGAATGCAAGATCGTCAACAGAAGGGGTGATGATGTACCTATAGTCAATTGACTGTTTGCAAAAAGGGTGATAATTAAACACAATATAAACATTAGTAATTATAAATAACATATGTTGTAATCATTAGAAATGAACACAATAAATATGTAATCAAATTTCTTGCATATGTTAATCATTTATCTTAAGTTAGCTAAAAATTACATGATACACGTATGCTACAAATAACTTAGAAGACAACATGAAAAATAGGCAACATCGTAAACATGAACAAATTTACCTTATATATGGAATGCAAGATTGTCAATAGAAGGGGTGATGATGTACCTGTAGTCAATTGACTGTTTGCAAAAAGGGTGATAATCAGAAAAAATATAAACATTGGTAATTATAAATAACATATGTTGTAATCATTAGAAATGAACACAATAAATATGTAATCAAATTTCCTGCATATGTTAATCATTTATCTTAAGTTAGCTAAAAATTACATGATACACATATACTACAATTAACTTAGAAGAAAACATGAACAATATGCAACATCGTAAATATGAACAAATTTACCTTATATATGGAATGTAAGATTGTCAAAAAAAGGGGTGACGATGTTTGTAGTCATTGATTATCTTCATCATCATCATCATCATCATCATCATCATCATCGCCATCATCACCATCATCATCACCATCATTGCCATCATCACCATCATCATCACCATCATCACAATCATCATTGCCATCATCACCATCACCATCATCATCATCACCATCATCATCATGATCATCACCATCATTTTCATCACCATCATCATCATCACCATCATCTTGATCTTCATCATCTGCTTCTTCATCATCTTCAATATCTTCTTCTTCCATAACATTATACTTTATTGGCCTTCCTCTTGGATCATGTCTAACAAAAAAAGACTAACCTATTTATGTGGAACCTTTGAGTAAAAAACTTGCTCGCATTGGCTTGGAAGAACATAGGGCTCATCTCCAACTGGCTCAAATGACCTTGTATTAATCATTGTAAATCTATTATCATGTTGAATAACTATTCTATCTGGATCATTTTGATTTAGTCGTAACCTGCACCATTTGATGATGAATAGAACTAATTTGAAGATGTTAAAGTCACACTCAATTATATCATCCAAGATTCCTTAGTATTTATTTTGAGATTATTGAAGATGTATGTCATTTTTAGATGATATATTGGTGACCTCAAAAACTAAAGTTATACCAGAATCACAAGTTTTCTTTGTGTCATCCAATTTTTTTATATGAAATTTGTGGCCATGATAGTACATAGCTTTGTGGTGCTTGACCTACAATTTTTTAAGTGTGTGTAAATTTTTTGCATCATGAGTTGATATAAAAAATATGTCAAGTTATGATCATTAATAAATTTCTACATACCTCTCCACCTCTTAAACCCTTTACTAGATCAGCTACCATTGGCATAACATTGGAATCTCCATTACAATGAGCTTCTGTAACCAATGAAGCAACACCTTCCCATGTTAATGAGGAACCATTTTGTTGACATCGTTCAATCCATTCCATCATCCAATCAAGATTGTTTGCAATATACAAATGTATTGCATCCCACTCTTGACCACCTATTTCAAAAAAAATACACCAATTATAAATAACTTATATTGAAGATTTATAAGAAATAATTAACTACAATAAAATCTTAGATTTACCTCTCATTTTCCTCAATCTACCTTTGCCCATCAAGTACTCCCCTTCAAATTTTTTAATTGAGTTAGGATCTCAAATACGATCTACATGGATCTTTGCTGCAAACTTAGGAAGATATTCACTAATGTACACCATGGTTTGGTATACCATATATCCCTCCACCATAGAACCCTCAGGATGTTCTCTCTATCGAATCAAACCTTTCAAAAATTTCAAGTGCCTCTCAACCATCCACATTGACCTAATTGGTACAGGTCCACACAATTCAATCTCCTCAACTTGATGTATGAGGTAGTGTTGTGCATTGAAAAAACTTGGAGGTAGACACTTTTGCATTTCACACATAGGAAGAGGAATTTTTCTCTTCCAATATTTTATATCTTCTTTATTGATTTCTTTTGATGAAAACCACCTCATGTGTTTTCTAAGATCATATATAACCTCTTTGACATTGTTGGCGAAATGGTGTGGGAGAGATAGAGGTAGAATGTACTGCAATATTTGTAAAATGATCTTGTCAATATTTTATAAAAGAATGCAACTAAAACTACATGCAGTATATAAATATATAGTGAATACAAAATAACATGAATTACCTTAATAAATGTATGCCAATCGTGTGTTTTCAACCCTGGCCCAAATTCATTTTTTTTTGATATGATATTGTTTATGTTCGCAGCAAATCCAATGGGAAATTGTATTTTTTTTATGACTTCTTTTATAGGATTTCTTTGATGCTCTGACAATAACCAACTAAGGGCACTTGTATCAATCTGATCTCCATTTTTATTTGATCGAATGCCATTTTTCATTGCATGGTTGGATTCTTCAATGTCACTACAAGTTTTGACAATTTGGTCTTTGTCACGCATTCCATCTAGGATTTTCCATAATGTCCTTGTTACATTATTTCCAATATGCATAGGATCAAACAAATGCACAATTGAGAGTTACATGTAGTATGACAACCTAGTAAATTGTGTAGGATAAATATTTAGTCCTTTTGGAAGTTGGTCATTGATGCCTTGATGACCTTCACAAGCATCAATCACATCATCAGTAAACAAAACACAATATCAAAATATAAATTTGAAATAAAACCCATCAAATGAAATGACATTACCTCGATGATTTATTTTATTGTATGCCAACTTCCATAGGTGAGGTGTCATTCTCTGTGACTTTGACATAGTTTCTTCTTTCCCATTGAAAAGATGTTTTTCGATAATTTGGTACTTATGATTTTTGTGCAGAAAGTGTTTATTCTTATCAAACACCTACTTTCTTAAACTTTTTGTATGACAAGATTTCATCTTTGGACCACAAATTGGACATGCAATTTTTTTTTTTGCCTAAAGACCTACAAGATTGTGTATAATTGGATTAAATGTGTTAACTTTGACATACCAAAAAAGAGGTTTTAAGAAGAGAACATACCACAAAAAAGTTTTATCCTAGGGGCACCATGTATTGTCCATACAAGCATTGCATGAAATTGAAATTGTCTTTGTCCTATTGGTCTACAAATGTCATACATAGTAACCCCATTCCATAATACCATCAACTCGTTGATAAGGGGTTCAATATATACATTGATATCTTTAACTTGGTACTTACCTAGTTGAATGAACAAAAATATTACATAATTATTATGACCATTTTGATGGATTAGTAATAATAAATTAATTTAGATGACCATAAAATCAAAAACTACTTGGAACAATCAATGTCAACATTATGTGCTCTCTCTTTATGGACAAACAAGGAGGTATGTTATTGTTGATAACAAAAACAAGCAACATAGAGTAAGTAAATCTCATCTCTCCAAAAGGATTGACATCATCTGCTGCCAATCAAAGCTTGAGATTACGAAGTTCTTCTTTAAAGTGTCACCATTTTTCCTCTATTTCCTTAAATGTCAAATAGTCTGTAGGCATTCACATAATGTCATCTTGACTTCTATTACATGCATGGTAATCCATAAATTGTGCCAAGCTATTGCACTTGAATAATCATTACAAACATGGAATAATGGGAATATGCTGAAGAACCTTGCGAGGCACCTTTTTTGTTAATCGATCTAATTGATATCTACTAATATGAAAAATAGGGCATTGTGTTGCAAATTCATGCTATTTGTGATATATAATATGATTGTTCAGACATGCATGTTTTTTTTGATACTCCATTCCGATATCTTTCATGATTGCGGATAATTCTTGGTACGAGCGAGGTAGAATGTTTGATGGTGGTAACAAAAACTGACCTATCAACCTATGAACAAAAATATAATTTGTTAATTTAAAGAATATTAATTGCTATGCGAACCTAATGTTAATTGTAAGGGAACTATGAGTAAAATAATGAAAGAAGATGGCATACCTTAACATACATTTCATTTCTATGTTGGATTCAACCGTTCATAACCTTCAAGTTCACAAACAACAATACAATGGCAAGAAGAGTTGTTTTGGAGCCTTCATATAAGGACTCGTGTGCCTTCTCAAGTATAGGTACATCAAGCTCTGCATCAACATCATCATCATCATCATCATCTTGATCATCATGATCTTCATAATCATGGTCTTCTTCAATGGTATCATTACCTTCTACTTCAATATTCACACCTCCATGTTCCCTCATTCGAAAATCCGCATTCTTCAAATCGTCATAGGGACATTGACCTATATGAATATGATGACCTTATATTAACCATGACCATGATGTCATCATCAAATCATGTCTTATGTAATTTATAAGCTATTGAAATACATACCAATGGATCATATTCATTTCCCCCTTCAACGTTACCATGTTGCCTAAAATGTTGCTTAGCTATTATGATTAGATATCTTTGATTCTTCAAGCACTTACAAATTTTTCAAGGATAATAAAATTTTCCATCACCTTTTCTTTTTAAGTTAGACAACAGCCTAGCAATTTTCTCCCTTATTTTTTGTGCATTGATATCGTCAGACATGGTCTTTCTTGAATGGAATGACTCATTGGTGGAAGAAGGATGATTTGTTTGCAACCTACAAATGGAGTAGTAAGAGGAAGAGACATATAGAAAGAGGTATAGATAGAGAAATAGATTGATAAAGAGATAAAGAAATATTAAAAATGAAAAGAAAAAAATACTTAGTTGATCTTCCATAACTCTACCTCTACATATTGCACTTGCTACATACAAGCACTTCCTAACAAAATGGGCACCAGTAGCCAAGAAGGGAATAGGAGAGTCCATTTGGCTCAAGAGGAGGATGCACAAAGTGACCAAGGAGCAAGAGGAAATGCTGATCCAGAGAGAGGAGAGTCTCTAATGTTCAATAGAACCTTGCTGAAGATTTTCACAAAGCAAGAACCTCCCCAAAGAAATACATTTTTTGGAACTCTCTACAAGGTAAGAGGTAAGGTCTGCAAAGTTATTGTAGATTCTCGTTGAACTGATAATATAGCCTTAGTAGAAATAGTAGAGAAGCTTGGATTGAAGAAGTTGCCTCATCCTAACCCTTATAAGGTTTCATAGATAAATAAGGAGCAATAGATCATAGTAAATGAACAAGTTCATGTTCAGTTTCAAATAGGGGAGTACAAAGACAAGATTGTCTATGATGTTGCATAAATAGATGCTTGTCACCTATTGTTAGGTAGGCCCTGCCAATTTGATGTCAACTCTAAGCTAAAAATGGGAAGGAATACACCATGATACCACTGCCAAAATATGGGAAGGAGATTCAACATGCATCTAGTGTGATGATGGTTGGAGAGAAGGAGTTTTTGAAGACCCTCAAGCCCAAAAACATCCCTTGCTTTGCCATAGTAGTAAAGCAAAAACTTGAAGAAAAAGGAAAGGAGTTAGGTTTGTGAACCAAGTAGGAGTTAGGGCATGCCTGAGTGGAGCCAACCCAAGATATTTTGGAATCTTCAAGAACCTGGTAAAGGGTATCTAGAATGGTGAAAATAAACAAGCATTTTTATAGCTACAAAGGAGGAATCAATAACATTATAAATAATAAAGAAGAAACTTAAATCCATATTACTTTACCTCTATTTAAAATTTAACCTTTTTGCATGTGAAATATGACAATATACAAAATTTCCACTCACATTTTCACTTTAAAAAGAACACCAAATATACCTTTGCTACAATATCTTCTTCAAATTCTTCAGAACCGTAAGCTCCTATGCAGAAAAAAGATGAGATGTACTAAGTAATTTTTGATGGGAAATATTTAAACAAATCAACTATCAATTTTTTTTTTTATGAAATTCAAATGCTTTAATATGTACTGAAGACTTGGCAAGATTTTCCCACTTCTATCTATAGAATGCCTATCTACATGGTTGTTTGCAAATAGTCTAGTACGGTGCCACTCTTGAACAATAACAAATGTCACTGGGGCTGGTAATTTGGCTCAAGAGATGCACAAGCCTTTTGACACCACATAACTTTTAGTTCATATAGCATTCAACTATCTTCTTTAACAAAATCCAAAGAGAATACAAACAAACTAATGAGCCATATCAATCTCAATTGAATAGCAAGTGCTATAGTGAGTATTATGAAACTAGCCCTGCAAATAGCATCTAGTTCATAAATTAGAACTTGGTAAAACTATCCTTCACTCAAACCATCTCTAAATAAATACCAAAGCTATCACTAAGGAGACATAAGAAATGTAGAACTAAATCTCACCACAAAAACCAATCAAAATGAAATAAATTACCTATAAAATATGATTCATAGAGACTTTTGTCTTGTTGCTCTACGAAAAGAAATCAATAGCTCCCTGCAAAGAATCAAAGTGAAATAATCATCTGAATTTCCTAATATCATACTTTAAATTTTGAGTATCAAGTGAATTTCCAAAAATCATATTTTTAATTTTAAGAAGCAATAACTTGTCTAAGAATTTTCAATTTCATTGTTTGGTTTAGTGTTAATAAAATGCATAATAATCAAAGCAGAAATTGTGCTCTAGAGGGTTTTCTCCTCTTCGTCATTTAGTAATTTAGAACATGTCCCTAATCCATGGTGTGTGAAGTTGTACAAGTTTTCCCCAAGTTAATTCTTTGTGACTTCAGGCTAGTCTTGAGATGCAACCACCTAACATTTGCACCAAGCCCAAAATATTGAGATAAGCATTTCTCATATGAATTGTGTGAACTAGAACAACAACAAACAATAATCTATATTGAAAACCCACTGCCGCTATTGATGGACTAGAATCTTCTCCAAGGTGTGGATGTATAACATCTACCCCACAGGAGTCTAAAAGACATTGCAAACTTTTTAATCAAGTAATGTTTCTTACTTGTAAGAAAACCTTAGAAACACAAAATTGTATCAAGAATAATTGATCAAACTTGGATCACCTCAACGTGAAAATTCATTTAAGATATGGTGATTAAAAGTTAGGTTTTTTCTCAAAATCACTGCAACTCAGAGGACCAAAGCTTTGCTAATTAGTTTGACATAGATTGGTGAACAAAAAATTGATAATAAAAATCTGGTTTTTTTCCACATTTGTTCAAACCATATAATGAATGAAAAAAAAATCAATTTTATACGAGTCACTCCAAATCCTTAGCTTTTAATACACTTCATAGATGAGATTGCATTATATGGTTTGAACAAGATGTGGAAAAAAATGAAATGACAGAGTCAGACCAAATCCTTAGCTTTTAATACGCTTCATAGATGAGATTGATCATGACTCTGTTGATGATTTGGAGTGATAAGGATACAAATAGAGTGTATTTGCTTTGTAAGCTCATGGTTTTTAAGTCATTTTGAAGCTCACTATGTTGGAACGGTCAGAACCAAAGGAGTGTATGGAAAAATTAGAGCTTTAAGTAATATATGAGATCTAAAATCACTTGTAACATCAAACAACCACTTTGATATGGCTTAGAGAACCTAAATATCCAAACATTATAAGGAAGCATCCAACAAAAACAAAGTATTTTTCACATACTTCACATGGATGATGATTTTACAAACTTGGAGACAAATAAAGCTCACTTAACCTTGAACAAAACTAATATTTGTTCTTCAAAAATAATGAAGATAGTAGAATACCCAAAAAACTAACTTAGATTAGGTTGAATTTAACAAGAAGGTTCTAAAGACCATTCATTAGAGAAATCAATTCAAAGGTGATGTCTTGTTGCATATGGTAAGAGAATTTCACTTTCTAAAAGAAATAGAATGCTTACTAGCTCTATGACACGTTTTGATACAAAGAATTATAGTGACTAGTCAAAATATCAATATGCTCAATTTGGTATTATATGTCAAATTTTATAGTGCAACTTGACTTCAAAAGGCATAGGTAGTATCTTCAGTTTCTTAGCTCCTATTATTTAAGTAGACTTTGATGCAATGAAGCTTGAACTATATTTTGAAAAGAAAAGAGTTGTTGATTATTTAACTTCCACTAGTGCCACTTATCCAATTTATATAAAAATAATACCATCAATATTTGATAATAATTTCCACAATAAGTTGATGTAAAAAGAAGTAGAATGAAAGTATAGTAATAGTCCAAATTGAGTTAAAGACAAATTTATGGTATTCATTGATTGTGAAGGATATCAAAATCATATATTATAGTTCAAAATTTTGAAATAGAAGAAGATGTGAATGTTAATTTTAGTTCTAATCCAAGATATAGTTCTAGATATTGTTAATGGTTATATACATACTCTTGTCAAGGAATAAGGTTATTATTTTTAAAATAACATTTAATCTTCAAAGCCACCGAAATGAAAACACACAATATTTTGGTCTTTTTGTCTCAATAATCCACTTATCGAATGAGAAATCATATCATTAAAAGCTTCATTATAGTATTTATAAAGGTCTTAAATTTTGTCAATTACAATCTTCCATAGAAAAAAAAAAGTTACCAATTGCCTAGCCTAGATAATTTTGTTGAAGGAGATCTATGTTGTGGAACACTTGCAAGAAATACAAGTTACACTTCAAAACAAACAAAGAAACAAAAAGTTAGATGGTACTTTATGCTTCTATAAATTCCATTTAATCCTAATATTAACATAAAATAGAATGAGTTTAAATGACCATAAACAAATTTGCTTTAGAAACTTTCATTAATTCTTGGAAATTTTTGAAACATTTAAATTGAAACCCAAAGTAACATGAATATTTGGACTTAGTTATCAAACCTTACTTTAGTAGCATACCAAGGACTCCAAGAGCCTTAAAACAACCAAGGAGGGTGGAAGTAATCCACCATTGGTAAGAAATAAAGATTGCATGTGCATATAGCCTCAATCAGAGATGATGATCTTAACAAGAAAATCACATAAGAAATAAGATTAAATATCATAAAAAGCGATAAAAAACTTTAGACTGGCCATTATATCAAGCCATCATTTGGATTAAAAAGTGGATCATCACATACAAAAAAATTGACGAACATCATAAATAGTGATGAGCATATTACTTTCAGATTGATTTAAAGTTCTATATTTGATTGATATAATATAGAAATAATATTCACAACTTATCCATTCTTCTCACATCTTTGAATTATAGCACAGTGATCAAACTTAGATCAATACAATCTCTATATATATTATAAATTCAAATCAGTCCTTGCCATATCAATGTGTATCTCACATTGGCTTGATCTGGATTCTGGACGATCTCCATAAATCAACATTTCTACCAAAGTCAAATAAGATATTGCAATTGTTCATTCAATATGTATATTTGCAGATCGATATCTATTTTTCCTTATAGTTGTAGATCAATATCTATTATATCAGTGATAATCTTGAATAAAGCATTTTGGATATAATGTTTAAAAAGTTGATATTTGTTGACCAAAGACTTTCTTCATCACCCACATTGTTTATTGATTTCAGATTAGAGGATCGTATTAGAATTATTTTTTGGCAATAAAATCTTGCAGATTAGTCTTTAATATTATCAAGGCAGCAAACATTTCATGTAAGAAGACTTCAAGGCTCTAACTACTGAACTGATTATGGTTGTTTTTGGTTTTTATTGTTTTCCACTTTTTTGTGTTTTTGAGATGGTTTGACATAAAAAGTACTACATGTGCTGAATTAAATCTTCTAAAAATTAATACTTGTTCTATTGGAAATTAAAGCACTAATTTTTCATTTTTCCCCCCTATTTTTTGGTGTAGCAAAATCAATTTTACTCCCAACAAAATTGGCACTGACCAATAAGAATTCATAATTTATTATACTAAAATTGATTTAAAAAATAAACAATTTTTAAAAATAAATGACCATTGAAGAATAGTTACCTTTAAGGGAAGGGAATCCAAATTAGACACATTGATGGCATATTGCATTGGCTTGAAGACAACTTGTTAAAGAACAAATAAGTTTTCATCAATTTGGGTTGCTTGAAAGAAACAAGAGCTCAAAATGGGTCAGTAGAATCTAACAGATTAGTTAAGGAAGAAGAATAACATATAATGAATGACATTTCCCATCTCCTCTAATAAAATGATTTCTATGTGAGTTGCAGTGAAACTTCTAGAATTCAATCATTCGTGCAAAATTAAGTTGCCTGTTGATATAGAACATGCATAACATGTGAAGTTATCAATATCTATCTAACGCATGAGATTATCTGGCAGTGGTTCAATGACCTTGATTTTTCATGATAATTTAGGTATCAACCAAATCATCCTATTTCATTAATTTTGTGAATGAATATTATTAAAGAACGCACAAAAGATAAATAGGAACAATGACATTTATGGTGGCTCTAGGTTGAATTATTAGTAGAGGTATCAAAAATTGTTAATAAAGTCTTTTAAGGCTAAAAATGACACATAATAGAACTTTAAAGAGAGATCTAGAATCCAATTTTCATAAAAATAATTAAAAGATAAGATAAGCCAGCCCTAAATTTTCCATCATGAATGATTTTGTGGTACATAGTTAAAGACCCACAAGAAAAAGCTATTATATATTCCTTCATTATGATCAAGAAATGCTAGCCATAATCAAAGATGAGAAGTTTAACATCATTCCAATCCTTCAATAGTTCTTACTTGCAAGAAAGTTTTGCATTTCTTGCAAATTCAACAAGAGAATTGTTTAGGAGATTTCTATTATGGTTTGTTTCAGTAGGTCCTATTCCAAAGCATGTTGCAATCATAATGGATGGCAATAGGAGATATGCAACAAATAGAAATATGTAAAAATGGAGGGGCCATGAATATGGGTATAATAGCTTGATGCATACTTTGAGAGATTTTTATGAAATTGGTATAAAATGTGTGAGTGTTTATGCTTTCAGTATTGAGAATTTCAAGTGCTCAAAGGAAGAAGTTGAGACACTTATGAATTGAAGGAGAAGCTTGATTTTCTTGTTGAGAAGGAAAGCATGGTTAACAATATGGAATTAGGGTTCAATTTATAGGAGATATCAATCTTTTTCCTCAAAATGTGAGAGAATCAACAGAAAGGGCCATGGCTTTCTCTAGGAATAATGATAAGGCTATTCTGAATATATGTGCTCCTTATATTGGTACTCAAGAGATTGCTAAGGCCGTTGAAGATGTTTTGAAGGAAAGGGATTTGGATGGAAATAAGATTAGTGAAGAGGATATTGCAAAGCATTTGTATACTGCATCTATGCAATACCTAGGAAGCATCTTAGATTGTAACTATTAAGTCTATTTTAATTTTCAACTCTTCTTCTTCATTATTTCATATAGAAAAAAACTTGTTACGATCAAATAGCATACCTTGGTAGTGGAAGAAACCCTTTTAACATTCGTTGCCCAAAAAAGAAAGTCAACAATATAAAACCCTTCACCAATTAGTAGTAAAAACTTCAAGAGATGATATCAAACCCTATTGTAGCCCTAGGCTTTTATAATTTTTGTTGAATTTTTCTGTGCCTCTTTCACCAAAACTAAACTATATATGAAAGAGCAAATAGGGCAGATGAA
The DNA here is from genome assembly GCA_028749045.1 of Cupressus sempervirens. Classification (NCBI taxonomy): domain Eukaryota; kingdom Viridiplantae; phylum Streptophyta; class Pinopsida; order Cupressales; family Cupressaceae; genus Cupressus; species Cupressus sempervirens. The sequence continues at coordinate 8,431,254 of JAPHAW010000014.1, read as the reverse complement.
GAACCAAAAAAAAGAAAAGATTTCAAACCATCACAATCTGATGCCCTCAATCTACCATAAAACCCTCTTCTAATTTTATCAGCTCGAGAAGGAAAAGTGAAGGATGAAGTTAGTAGCATGGGTTGCTTGACCCCAATCATATTCACATTGCAATCCATTTACAAATAAACTCTATGTAAAAAGCCACATTATAAATTGAAGCTATATATACCATAGAAATAGTTTCATTTTGCATTTACCTTTGATGGTGGTAACTCTTCAAGTGGCCCTATATGATCGAATGATGCTCCAATCAAAATGCCCTCCACTATGCCCTCAAGTGAAATGCCCTCCACTATGCAAATCCTAGAATGGTGCTCAAGAAAAATGCCCTCCACTATGCCCTCATGCTCTACCCTCCTTGAACACAAAATCAAAAAGCTATTTAAGTCTCTCATCTCTGCCAGAGTTGCACTTTTGAACATGCTTTCTTCTTGGTGACTTAATCAATGCCCAAGAAATTATTGATGAGGTAGCCAAATTGGCCTTTTAAATTGCCTGGGGCCTCCAAAATTCATGTAAGATATGTGTATCAATACTTCTTCGAGGATTTAACCTCTACTCACTACGTGAAATGCTAGAATGACACTTAAGAAAAACCCCCGACATTGACTTGATCAACTGAAATGTGAATTCCATGCCCTTTTTTTTGTATTTATGTTGTTGTGTGCATTCTAATTGAGACCAACACAAAAATAAACATAATTGGTCGCAATTGCAACCAACACGGGCATGTTATTAAGAAAAAACAAAAAGTTTCCTTTATAATCAACCAACCAAGCCATTTAAAAGAGTTGGTCAAAATTTAGGGTTAAATGCACTAGCAAAACTATCTTCATCGCTCAAGTGAGCTTAGTATACATTGACTGGTAAACATATGACATTTTTGTAACATCAAAGACAATACCCAATTGATCAATAGGCATCCCTGTATATTTTTATAATAAATTAGATGCTCAGTAGTAGTGAGAATTATCCATTGAAAGACAAATAAGGGAGACCACTTTAGTATAGACAATGCTAGATTTTGAAAATACACATATGTCTATAGCCCTAGAAGATTTTGTAAAGAAATTATTACCTAAAGAGAGGACCTACAAAATTTTGAAGAATAAGTCTCATGAAGTAGAGAAAGAGAGAATTCTTATATGGAAGGAAGCATTTGGATTTCTTTTTCCATTGACTAATGAAGAAGAAGAGGAAGATGATAGAGACACAATAGAGCTAGAAGAGAAAGATAAAGAAGTTTCTAAGCTAATAAAAGAAATAAAGTAATTGGTAGTGTATATGAGAAATGTTAGTATGCTAATAGAAACCAAATTTAAATAAAGCTTCTACAAACTAAAAAAAATTCATAAACTTAAAGATAGACTAAGATGAGCTCTCAATTGAGAATATGAGCCATTAATGGGCTCTTTCAATGAGAAGCTCTCTTGTTGAGTGGCTTTGTCTAAATAGATAGGATGTATGCTCAAGCTTATGCTTCAAAAAAGGCTTCAAATGGAGTTGGAATTTGGGTGTGAGTGTATGGTATTAAAATGGCTTGGGAGAGGATTCCTTAAACAGGCAAAGGGCTTGAGGGATCAAGGGCTAGGATGCAAGGATGGGAACAAGCTTATGGAAAGCTCAGATTGCATGAGAGGAGAGCACATGGATTATGCTTCCTTATAGCCAATCAAGGAGTGACACATGTCATAGGGTGAGAGGATGGAGGAAAGGGGAAGGATGAGTCAACAACGGAGGCTCAAGGGATAAAATCTTCATAAAGACCCTCATAATGGCTTGTAAGAGCAATGAAAGGGCTTGGAAGAGTCATTTATGGCCTAGTGGGCTTCATAAAGTTTTATGGTTGGGATATTTTGAGGGAGATGAGAGGAATTTTGACTTGGGTTTGATTAGGAAGGTTTTAAGCTTGCTTAGGATTGTGCAAATGATTAGAGGATGGATTAGGATGGTTTAGGATTAGCTTAGGGATAGGCAAGTGGATGGCATTTAATTAGGGTGGGTGAAGGAGGAGATATTTGTTAACTTTGGCTTGGGTTAGTAAGTCTTAACCCATGTTTAGGGAATATGACAAGGATAGGAGGGGATTAGGATTAGGTTTAAAGACATCTTCTAGAAGAGTCTAGACTTTGGATGAGGATAAAGACTTTCTAGAATAGTCTAGAACTTCCTAGGATGAGGATGAAGACTTTCTAGAAGAGTCTAGAACTTCTTAGGATGAGGATAAATTAGATTTTTAGGAAATAAATAAAGTTTTATTTATTTCAAGGGTTTGGGTTGATGAGATATTTATTAAAACTTTTTTAATAAACATGAGGATTAATATGTAATTTTAATTAAATATTTTGAGTTGGGATTAGGGGTAGGAAATGATGGGATTAGCCTTTAATCAAAATTAAAGAAGGATTAGAAGATTTTGGAAGAGGTTAGTGGTCTTAAGGAAATTGGCCAAGTTTTGGGCAAAAAATAATTTTTTAAATTTATTTTGTGTTTTTTGGTCAATTTATTAATTAAATAATTAATAAATAAGGAAATAATGTTTAAATAAGATTTAAACATTTTTGGGAGGGATTCCTTAATTAAATATTTTTAATTAAGATAAAGGGATTTAATGGCATAAAAATAAATAAATAAATAAAATAAATAATTAATTAATAAATTATGATGTCATTAGGAATTTTTTCAAAAAATAAAAATACTTTATTTTCTAAAGGATTTAGGTGTCTACAGGTAGAAGGGTGTGAGCAATGAGATGTTGTCGCCATTGAGAAAATTCCTTCATCTCCTCATAATGCTAATGTATTAAATAAGGAAGATTTAAAAAATGCTCATTCAGATGCCTCTTATACCTCTCTACCATGCATCAATCTAGTGTTGCTACAAAAACAATATTTTCTACAGATTGAAAGTACAAAAACTAATGATTTTCAGGTTACATTAGTTACAGTTACTTCTAACATGATTGTCAGGAAAAAATGCAAGGCAATAATTGTATTTCCACAATTCACTCATGTCATAGTGGGCCAAACAAATTAGAAAATGGTAGAAGAGGAGAAAGAGATGACATAGGAAGTGAAACCAAAAGAACAAGAGGCTATTCAAGATCTTATACAACTTTTGAGTGTCATGCCAATAGAGGCACTAACTATTACACTTGTACAATAGGTTGGATCAACTCTACAAAAGTTGAGACAAACATCTGAATTGAGTGAAAAGGGAAACCAAGTGCAAGTATCACTACCTAGTGATAGCACCCCTCAATAATAGATAATGGCACACAAATATTAAACACAATATGAGACAATAATTTTAGATGAGGTTGTCACATAGCCTATGTATGACTTGAATAACACGACTCTCGATTAGATGCGAGAATTGCACTCTTTGCTGAGTCACAAGACAAAGAAATAATAGTTGAGAAGAGAACATAAGAAAAAGAAGGTATTACATAATATCAAAGATATTTTTATTGATTATTTTGAAATTTCTAATGTTAATGAGAAACATCACATTTTAGATCAACTCATGTATATAGTTGATAAAGTTCAGACAAAAGATATAAAGAGCAATAAAAAATTGATACAGTGGTCTAGAAAGAAATTTGAGTACAAGGTTTTGTAGAAAGTCTAAACAAAACATACAATTAGATAGGTTGAGTTTTCTAACCTTACCACTCAGTTGGAAGGAATTTTGAAAGTTATACATTCTTTGTAAATAAAACTTTGTGATGTTTAGTTCTTCATATTAGAGAATCAATGTTCTATTGATCTAATATAGATAGATATGGAGGCTTGTACAATTTCTTTGAGCAAGAATGAAAGTTCAAGCTAACAATCTTATCATAAATTAATATTTGATTAGCAAAGATTAGCCAAGTTAATGGCTAGAGATAATGACATCCAAAATAAATTGATTTCTATTCAATTCATGCTACTACCCCATTTGGAGATAATTTAGAAGGAATTATCAGATGGTCAGGATTTAACAAGTAGAGACCCACATCTTTCTACGTCTGAGAGTCTAATTGATTTAGCTATCTAGCTACAAATCAAAATTAAGTCATGAAATCAGAAAGAGATAGATGAAATAAAGGACTTGAAGAAATTTTGTCTAGTCACAAAACATTTCTAGATAAATACCAACTGACCCTTGTAAACTATTGGAAATATTCAAGATATGATTGGTTACTGAGAGGGGAGGGGTGAATCAGTAACCACAAAACTTTAAACAATTCTTCATTTTAACTATTCACCATTCATTCATCTAATCTACTGCATATAAGAGAAATCAAACATTCATAACACATGTACATAGTGATTTGGTGACCCAGAAACCTTCCAAATAGAAACTAAAATTGGGGTGGGGATGATACCCACAAAACTTCGTTACTGCAGTATGAAGTTGGATTGTTAAGGCTTACATTGACCACTTCTCGTGATCTACCCTATTAGGAGCATAAAGGACTGCTAGGTCCACCTTGTTAGAGGATTTACAAACATACACTGAAGTATGCACTCTATTAGGAGATTTGTACAAAGATTGTTAAGTCTACCCTGTTAAAGGATTTACAAAATTAATTCACCTGTTAGGATGAAATAGTGGATCTAATTACAAGCTTGATTTTCTAATTAGATCCTTGAAGTATATATCATCTCTTGTGACTGATAAATCTTTACTGCTCCTTGTTGACCTTGCTACTTACTCTGCTCTTTTGCTAATTCGCATTTACATTTCTCAAACATTACATGTCTCTCTTGATACTCTGATCAAAATACACTTACTTACACCTTTTCAAATGATATAATACATTACATGAATACCATTCCAATAATTACAATTACAAGGTCAGCCAAAACACAAGTGAACAAAATATTACTGAGTCGGCCAAACAGTAAATAACTTGGGTTCACTGAACTGACTCAGTGACCTTATGATACTCGGTGTCCACTACATTACTTGGCATTGTCATGCACTTAGTAGAAGTAAAGGCTTAGTCCATACTAATTACTTGATGTAGTTTTGAACTTGGTAACCATTGGAGACTCGATGGATATAGTATCACTCGATAAAAATTGAACCCTTCATTTACCTTGCTTTCACTCAGTAAACACTGCACTTGCATCACTTAGTAGGCACTATGCTTTCATCACTCGGTAGGCACTGCATTTCCATCACTCGGTAGGAACTGGGCTTCCATCACTCAGTAGGCATTGTGAAGCTCAGTGTAAATACTGTAAACTTGGTAGACACTACTAGATAACACATTCAATTGGTAACTATACTCAGCTTGGTTACCACTAGAATGCTCAGTGTGAACTACTTAAGTGATGAATGTACAAGGTTACCACTGAATGCTCGGTATACATTATAGACTGAATGATGAGCTCAATAGCTATACTGATACAAATAAGTGTTGTCACTAATGGCAGTAATAACTTAATGCCAACAATCTCCCCCTTTGGCATTAGTGACAAAAACACTTATAAGCCAAAACATATGTACACAACATGACTGAATGAATTTAGGTTTTTCAAAATTGATCTTTGTAGAACTGCTGTATATACAAATATACTTATGTACACATGAAAACTTACTTTATTGTGTGCTAACTCCCCCTATCACTTATAGTGATGACTTTCCTCTAAATCTCTCCCCCTTTTTGACAATAATGCCAAAGGACTGCATATATAAAATTTATATGGTTACACCAAAATGAGATAAAAATTCTTGATGTACCTTAAGAATGGTTGCAAAAGTACTATCCCAAGTCTATTACCAAATTTGACAGGTGGAGAGGGAAATTTGAAATTCTACTGATAATTGGATCAAGTGATCAACCACTGAGAAGCTCTGATCTTGGACCAATGTTTTGCAATGTACAAGATGTTTTTGCATTATGTCCATGATAGGAAGGATCATATTTTGGATGACTATGAGTGTAGATAGGATCCTTGCTTCCTCTCTCAATAATTCTGCCTGTACATCTACCAAATACTTGATCTTGGTGTGATGGGAGGTTGTGGAGGAGGCGTCCACCTTAAAATTTGATGCACTTGATTTCATATCAATGTCAATCTTGTTTAAATTGTCTTTTATTTCTTTGGTGAAGCCAAAAACATCACAACATTTAGCAAAAAGTGATGCTGCATTATTAAAATAATTTTCAAAATTTCCCAAAAATGTTGACAATTCAACTTGCTTTATTGCTATCTTTTGAGCAATGTGCTCTAGCATCTTATTATCAGATTTCTTTTTAGCTTTCTGAATAAGTTTTTCTTGTCCGAAAGAGTCCTCATTGAATTTCTATATAGCCTCTTCTAATTGAATCAGAATGTGTTGAGTAGAATCTACTTCAACACCTATAGCATCTGTAATTATATTCTTGGCACTCTCAATTATTCTGTATTCCTTATCCCTTTTAGACCTTAACTGCTTCTGTGTAGCTTTCATCTCTATTAGTTGACTAGCTAACCTCATCTCTTCAATGGTAGCATTTTCATAGTCAATCTTGGGAATTACTATCTCTATGTCTACGTCAATATCTTCTCCAATTTCCTTTCTAGTGATCAGAAGTCTTAATGGATGTTTTTTTTTGACTTCTTTGATGACTAATTTGACCTTAGGAACAAAAAAAATAGTGGAGATGGAAGTGCTAGTAGTAAAAACTGGGATATGACTTGAGGATTGAATGCCAATAGGAGTATTAACCAAATAAAAAATTGAAACACTTCCCAAGAATGGTATCATACTCAGTAAAGTACCCATTGTAGAACTGATTAGAGTGGAAGTGGATATAGTTGATGCTAATGGAAAAAAAAATGTAGAACTTGCTGGAATTGATGAAAACAAAATTGTGAAACTTACTGGTACACTTGTTGTTGATGAAGGAGTTGAGGAGGCTAGCTTGGTAGCTGAAGAAGTGATAGACAACTCGGTAGATGAAGTGCTTGGCACCTCTGTTTCAGATACCTGGAGCTAGGAGGTGGCCAGTGAAGATTGACCAATTCATGTGGAAATTGTGCTCACAATCTCACTTGTAGAAGCTATCTCCATAGTGGATGTAACAATTTTTGATGGAGAGTGAGGAAGGGATGCAATCACTTTTGCTACTATTTTAACTAGATCTTCTTCTTCCTCATTTTCTTCTTCCTCCTTGTCTTCTTCCCCTTTTTCTTCCATAAGTGCATGCAACTCTCCTGGAGTAATTGTGATGGATGGAGTGCTATCAAAATCATCACCGTCACTGCTATCATCATCCTTGATCTCAATTGGATCTTCACTAAGCTTTTGTAGATGATAGATGTTTTTCCACATGTTTGTTGCATCATTTACAACATGCTCAATGTCTTTAATTAAGATAAAACATGTGTGAAATCTAATCATCATTTTACCTTCATGGTTTTTCATTTCTACCTTTATTTCTACTCTAGTGAGACTCGGTAGAAGATTCTTCAGAGATTGCTCATATATGTCTTTAACCATTTGGGTGGCTGACTCCCATCTTGGTTGCAATCTCTCTAGTAGTTCTTTGGAGATTTGAGAGGCAAGCTGGTCTGGGGAGTATTTCTATTTACCCATCTTATTGAGTACCAATTCCTCAATCTGTATTTTCTCAGCATTAGGTCCTATTTCAAATTTCAATGCCTTGAAATTTGTGATGCCAGCTCCTTCTTCCAATTGTTTAAGTCTTTCCTCAAATGTGGGTGGAGGCCTGACCAATATAGGTTCTTGCTTGACTTTTCAGGTCCTTCTGGAGAATAGTGCAGTGGGCTTTTTCTTAGGTTTGGTAATAGTTACCTTACCTTTCTTCTTTGGCTTTTCCTCTTTGGATTCATGTTCTTCTTTTTCTTCTTCTCCTTCTTCTTCTTCATCTTGACCTTTTCCCTCGGTAAGCATAAGAGGTCTAGTAGCAGTTTTTAATTTTGCTATCTTCCTATTGCCTTTACTTATGGCATAGGGTAGCTTGATTTCAAGCTCAATTTTGGCCTTCACCTCATCATATGTTCTAAAGATTGGTTTCCTTGGGTCTACTAGCTCATTCACCAGTGCTTCAATAATATACCTGGCCTCATCAATATTTACCTCATAAGGAAGAGGTTTTACCCATGTAGCTCAGGGTCTGACTGCCTAGATGTATACCTTATCATAGCCAACCATAAAGCATACATCATCTCTGTAGTCTTCAACCAATTTGGGTGGAATTCGAAACCTATCATTCATTCTCTCCTTGAAATCTTCAAAGTAATTGTCCATGATGCTATCAAAATTTTCACCCATTTCTGCTACAAACTCATTAATCTGATAAAGAATGGGAATGTCTTTTCTCCATACAACTGTTCCCTTTGATGGAAATAATTTTTGAACATAGAAAAATAAATAGATCAATAGAGAGCCGAATTTACCAAGATTATTCTTTGAAGTCCTTATACTATCCATATTTTTATTCAATTGTCTCAACAATAATTCTGACAGATCAAATTCAAGGTTTTTCTTTACAATTTTGAAGGCTAAATCCATAGCCTCACAAGGTACACTATTTAGTTGACTAGAGCTATAGATTTTGTAGGTAATGACATGAATGCCAAATCTTAGTTTGATATCTGATACAATGTTAACCTTCAAACCTCTACCGTCCTATTGGGCTAGGGTTTTCTTCTGTATCTCCTCCGAGCTAGGGTTTTGGTGAATTTTCCTTTGCTGAGCATAGGGAGACCGATTATTTTATTAATCATATTCTTTGTAATTAACACTGGCTTCTCTAACCATAGTTTCCCATTGTGCACTTGACTCAAAATATACCTAATCCATTTAGTTTGGAAGCTTCTATGCATATGTGAGATACGAGTCAAACCTTTGGTTTTAAGATGCTTGTATTCGAGTTTCAGAGAGCCATCTACACTCATTTCTCCTAAGGCATTTTCCATCTCTACATTTCTAATTTCTTGAACAGAACATTTGAAATGAGTATGAATATCATTGATAAGAAGTACCCTAGGTGGACTTTGCGATTGAGCTCTATTCGGGTCGAGTGATTTTGCAATGGACAGAACAATTTTGAAGTTGGGCGCTTTGCATTTTGTACCCTTTACCAACATTTTTGAACCTCTATTTTCCTTGGTGCTACTACTACTCGTGGATGCCATTGCTTCTCGATAAGTGTAAGAAAAAATTTTGAACAATTTTTTCGCTTTAAAATCAATTGAAATCGTCTGGAGTCGCTTGGAATTTGCTTGGAATTGCTAAAAATTTCTTAGCTCTATAATCACAGTGAATAATGACATCAAATTCTTCTCTTTTGACAAAATTTTTCCATAAATGCTTGGTATGAAGGTAGCTGAGATGACATAGTGTTTGCTAGGCTATCATTCATTGCTCGGTAGAAGTTTGCAACTCGGTGATCGAATAAAACCTTTTAGTTATTTGCAACCTAGCTCGATAAGGTCTTCGGCAAAAGATATGCTTTCTTTGATCATTTTGCTTTCTTGTATTCAAAATTTCTCTGGATATAGCTTGATGATACAATTCCAGATCTTTTATGAATCTAATTGGAAATGGTGGATTCACTCACTTCTTGAGTGATAGTGCCATCACTTGAACTATTTTGCTCGATAGATTTTGGAATCCATTGTTGCCTCATTTGCTTCTGAATGTTTTTAGCTTTAGCTTTCTTTTCATCTTCAATTCTTCCAATATTCATGCCATTTTTTGCTATATGACCGAGCTTAGTGCATGTATAACATCTTATTGTTGTGTCTCTTTTCCTCAAGTGATGCCTTGAGCAGTCTTCACCAATGTGTCCATATTCTACACAATAATGACATCTGCACCAGGTATTGTAATCCCATCTAAAGAATGCTTTAACAAGTTGTTCAACTAGATTGAATGATTTGGATCTGCATTGGAATGCCTTGTGATCATGCTTCTTACACTTGTGACAATTGCCTTCAAATTTTTGTTTTTCCTTGCATTGATTGGCTTTATGACCATGCTGACTACAATTGTAGCATTTACCATTGAATTTACCTTTTCCATTGCTACAAAATTTGTTTGATGTGTGACCTATCTTAGCATAGTGATTGCAAGTAGGTCTTTGATTCCTTTGGGCACCTTGTTTGGAGGTTTCACGTTCTTCCTTGTAACCAAGTCCAGCTTTGCCTTTTTGTCTATGAAGATTCTGCTCACTTTGCTGATTTAATTGAGTCATGTATGCTTGAGATTTCATCGTTTGCTCATTGATTTGCTTTTCAGTGATCAAGTCATTTTCTAAACTTTCATTGATTTGTCTTTCAGATCTCAAGTCACTTTTTAAGCTTTCATTGATTTGTCTTTTAGTGATCAGATCATTCCTCATGTTTTCATTTTCAGATCTTAGTTTCACAATTTCTTCATTTGCATTAGATAGTTGATTTACAAGATCTTCATGCTAAAGGGATTGACTATTTCTTACCTCTAAGTCTTCATTTTCCTTGTCTCTTTGTTCCAAAACTTCACATAGCCTAATTGATTGGATTTCTCGTTCTCTTTTAAGCTTTCTTACTTCTTCCTACAGAGAACCATTCTTTTTTAGGAGTTCCTTAATAGCCTCATTAGCTTCATCTGAACTACTTGATGGTAAAATGTCTTCAATCTTTTCTTCAACATACTGATGATCATTTATTTGTCTTGCAAGTTCCTTCCTTCTCTTCAAGGATTGAGAAAGATGCTCCTTAGCTTCTTTGAGTTGAGCCATGGCCATTTCCAGATCTAGCTTTTCATTTTCAATAGCTTTGTCAAGTTTGAATATCTCCATTGTCCTTGATCTTTGCTCAAGATGTTAAGCTTTGTCCTGAGAACCAAAATGCTCAAATACCAATTGTTGGAAATATTCAAGATATGATTGGTTACTGAGAGGGGAGGGGTGAATCAGTAACCACAAAACTTTAAACAATTCTTCATTTTAACTATTCACCATTCATTCATCTAATCTACTACATATAAGAGAAATCAAACATTCATAACACCTGTACAAAGTGATTTGGTGACCCAGAAACCTTCCAAATAGAAAATAAAACTGGGGTGGGGATGATACCCACAAAACTTCATTACTACAATATGAAGTTGGCCTGTTAAGGCTTACATTGGCCACTTCTGGTGATCTACCCTGTTAGGAGCATAAAGGACTACTAGGTCCACCTTGTTAGAGGATTTACAAACATACACTGAAGTATGCACACTGTTAGGAGATTTTTACAAAGACTGTTAAGTCTACCTTGTTAAATGATTTACAAAACTAATTCACCTGTTAGGATGAAATAGTGGATCTACTTACAAACTTGATTTTTTGATTAGATCCTTGGAGTATATATCACCTCTTGTGACCAATAAATCTTTACTGCTCCTTGTTGACCTTGCTACTTACTCTACTCTTCTGCTGATTTGCATTTACATTTCTCAAACATTACATGTCTCTCTTGATACTCTGATCCTCATATACTTACATACACTTTTGCAATTGATATAATAAATTACATATTTATCATTCCAATAATTACAATTGCAAGGTCGACCAAAACACAAGTGAACAAAATATTACTGACTTGGCCAAATAGTAAATAACTTGGGTTCACTGAACTGACTCAGAGAGCTTCTGATACTCAATGTCCACTACATTACTTAGCATTGTCATGCACTTGGTAGAAGTGAAGGCTTGGTCCATACTAATCACCTGACATAGTTTTGAACTTGGTAACCATTGGAGACTCAGTCAATATAGTATCACTCGATAAAAGCTGAACCCTTCATTTACCTTGCTTTCACTCGATAAACACTGTTCTTGCATCACTCGGTAGGCACTATGCTTTCATCATTCAATAGGCAATATGCTTCCATGACTTGGTAGGCACTGTGCTTCCATCACTCGGTAGGCACTGTGCTTCCATCACTTGGTAGGCACTATGAAGCTTGGTGTAAACACTATAAAATTGGTAGACACTGCTGGATAACACATTCACTTGGTAACTATACTTAGCTCGGTTACCAAAAGAATGCTTAGTGTGAACTGCTTAAGTAATGAATATACAAGGTTACCACTGAATGCTCGGTATACATTGTAGACTGAGTGATGAGCTCGGTAGCTATACTAATACAAATAAGTGTTGTCACTGATGGCAATAATAACTTAATGCCAATACTAAACCCCAACCTATAAGTGCCAACAACAAGGGGGAAATCTATTTATGACTAGAACAAGTAGTCTACAAAGGGAGAAATATCTAACATATAGCAAGAGAAAATAATTTATACATAAGAAAAAATTAGAAGATTAGAAACAAAATTATCAGATGAGTTAGCAACAAAGTTTATAGATATGTATATATATTGTATAGAAGAGATAAGTTTTTGAAGATCAAATCATAGTCTCACGGGGAGTACTATTTTTATAATTTTGTATAGATTTCTAAGTCATGACAAAGAATTTTTTCTACTAATGTCAAAGGGGGAGATTGTTGATCTCTAAGCCTAAGTTTCCTATTAGTGTCTAACATGCAGTCATTTCCAAGGAAACATTGGTCAGTCATCACTATGATCGATCCATCTAGAGAAGCTGAGCTACAAAGGAGTTGTTTATATTTCTTCACATGCCAAGCAAGTAAAATTTTTCCTAGAACCTTATTAAAGAACAAGAAAACATACATGTTGTGTAAAATAGTGGAGACCGAGCAATGAAAGGTTAATCAATGATTGAATGAATCAATATATACCAAGCCTATAGAAGCTGAGTGCAAACATGAATGTTAGTTATGATTGAGCATTGAAACATTCAAGTGCTAAGTAAACCATTTTTGATACATGAGTTTTTAATGGCACAAACACTTATGTAAATTTTTCTAGCTAACTTCTATGCGATATTTAAAGATTGTAGAGATAGTTAAGGAGAAGATTATACATTTTTTTAGAAGGCATTCATTCCAAGAAAAGTAGATTAACCAATCAAAAAATCAAAAGGGTAAAATGACAAAAGGATAAATATGTATTGTCGATTAAGATCTAAAATTTTTGATGATTATCTATTTAAGAAGGATTCTTACCTTAACTTGTAATGTGAATAGAATGGTGAATGGAAGTGAGTGTGAAGGAGCAAGTAAGATAAGCATAGAGAAAGGAGGTTAAGTTAGATAGGATATCCAATAGACAAAACTAGAAGTGAAGGAAAAACAAAGCATATCTGATAAGGAGATTAGATTGATACATTGAAGAGAGGAGATCCATAAACAATGTTAAGAGTAGATCGAAGGATCAGGTACTACATAAATTTTGATAAAATAAGTCAAGGAAAATATCTTAATAGAGTGGTTTTAACAAACCGTTTTAAATATCCTAACATAGTCCTTACTTTATTGTAAGTGTAAAATCCTTTAATCAAGGTAGGACCTAAAAGTCTTGTTACAAAGCTTTAATAGAGCAGACCTAGTTAGAGTGGGGTTGCCGTTGCACCAAAAGACTAATCTACCAATGCCTAATACAACCACTCAACTTATAGTAAAAAAGAGGTGGATAAGATCTTGTCATGAATCTCGAGAGGAGCACTAAAAAAATTTCTAACAATCACCCCCTTAACATTACCCGAGGGTCTAAGGATTTGAACTTGTGAAAAAGCTCTGATACCAATTGCTAGAGTGGGGTTTTCATTTCACAAAAAGACCGATCGACCAATGCTCGATACAACTACTCAA